>CALNHX010000296.1:0-378629 GCA_940337035.1 Agriotes lineatus | reverse complement strand
CAAGTCGGAGTTTTCGAAGTTTTTATTTGGGACCCATAACGTGTTGGGGAACTAAATTATTGAAATAAACGTTAGCGGGCAATCGAAAAGGGGCTGAAAACGGTCATACTCACACTAAATTCCCTCCAGATTTATATTCAGAGGAATGTCGAGACGCGTACAAATCCCCTAACCAAAGGGTGAGAAGTGCCTAGACAACTTCCAACGACCTTATTCGATCGAACGCCGGGACAAGCTGCCAAATTTTCGCGTCGCGAACGTTCAACAATGTGCAACGGCGGCGTATCAAAAATGCGCAATATCCAGACGAAATTTGAAAAATATCGAACATATAGTAAAGCTAAAATTTATGGTAACAAAATATCGAGAATACAGTAAAGCGAAAATTGACCGTAACAAGTTACCGTCGAAATTGCTACGATTAATAGCAAACGTCCCGTAACACATACGTACTCGTATCAGAATAAACATTTTTGAGGAAATTGCATGGAATATTAGAAATAAATAAATTACGTGAACGGTGAACGCAATATCACATTTGAATATTCATTTGGCGATGTCTAGTAAGATTTGAATAATTAAATTCGAATAAAACGATCCAACTGAACTAAACAAAATAGCAAGGTTTTAAGCAAACGAACTATTGATCTACATTTATTTAGAAACTAGAAAAATATTCACTAAGAAGTGGAATTTACATTGATTTAAGTTCTTTTGGGAAAACATTAGTTGAAGTTGTGACGTGTGCGAGTACCCAAATTGAATCTAAAACAAATTAGCGTATTTGAATTTAAACGCCACCAGTTTGCGTCACAATTTTCATTCGCGATTCGCGATTCGCGACGCCCTAGATCATACCGCCGTCATTCAGATCCAACGCAAGATGCTTGCCCTGGAAAATACAGTTGAGTCCAACGCTCCAGTCGCTAGTCTCAAGCCCCAAGAAGGCATTCAAACTCCGAAACCTGTAGCTAGAACAGATCTGAGCTCTACCAGTCTCGTCATCCGCTTGTCTTGCCGCACCGATCTGGACTTTGTGTTGTCCTGAAAGACAAGCCACCGCCGGTCCGGGATCAGTTCTTAGTTCAGAGTCTTTTAATAAAAATCCTAAACTCGACTTCCATACAAAGGCGATCCCTTGGTGGTAAAACTCGAACCTTAAAACCGATTAGTAAACCCCGTCTTCTCCATCGAGAAAAGCACTTGGGGCCCGATCGGAAGCTCCACATCTTCACTGCCCACTGCGGCGGCTCTGCTATTTTAACTACGTCGAATAAACACACCGGCTGCCTGAAGCTGTCGCCTCAAACCGATTCTGACCCCTGAACAGTGGCCCCATAGCGTATTACGACGCTCTACATATACCGCATCCACTCTTGGAAGAAGGGAACCTTGAGCTCTGATCACAGCCATATTAAAGCAGGTAACCTACTTACGTGGCGGGGAAACTACATAAACCATCGAGTTTCTGGTCGAACTGCCTTTAATGTAAAAGAGGACGCGTCCTAGGGCCCTCCGGCCGTATATATTGGCACACTTAACACTTTATCAAAGTCACGGCTCCGCACACCAAGAGAACCGCATAGAGGAATTATAGTCACATTACGATTCACGATAAATGCACCGACCGGCTACGTATCTGGCTTACACGGAAAGCCGTATTTAATTCCAGAAGTCACCGCAACGCGGTCTCGGACGCATGTCATCAGAGAAACTGGCGCTCAAGAAGGACGCGGTATTGCCTGCCCACCTTCTCGAGCATTCGAGGAGCTATTGGCCATCCCAAGAAAATCTTTATGTCTATTATTATGTTTATCCATCGTGTAATTCACATAAGTTTAAGACAATTTTGTCACCATTATATATTTATAAGTAATTTATATGGAATGTTCTTAATCTATTTCATGACAATAACGAACTAATTCTTGGCGTGAAGACTACCCATTAAGGACAGAGCTGAGCAGTAACTAATTACCTTGTAATTATATTACTAAACACTTATAAAAAAATGTTGAATTTAATTCTAATAGTAAAAGCAGGTAAGGTCCAGCTACGAGAAGTGAAATCTATTGTTACCGTCAATTTTCGCCTTACTGTATTTTCGAGATTTTGGTTACCAATAATTTCCGATTTATTGTATGTTCGATGCTTTTCGAATTGCGTTTGGGCACAGCACATTCTTGATACGCAGCCTTGGCTCATTGTTGAACGCTCGCGATGCGAAATTGGGTCATCTTGTTCCGGCATTCGATCGAATAAGGTCGCGGTCGACGTCGCCATTCTGGAGAAGGTGCTTATGGTTGTCTAGGCACTTCTCACCCTTCAGTTAGGGAATTTGTACGCGTCTCGACATTTCTCCGTATGTGAATTTGGAGATTCTGCTAGGTGCAGACCTTTTTTGACGTCAAAATTTCCGAGCGAACCATTTGGGGAAACTTATTGTAAGTAGGACCGTTTTCAGCCCCTTTTCGAGTGCCCGCTAACGTTTATTCCTTAATAATGTAGTCCCCACCTCGTGCTGGGCCCCAAGTACGCTCATACATCTCGGACTTGGCCCCAAATAGGCAAATACCACGACTTGAACATCACGTTCTGGACCTCAGTTATATCTCGATTACCTCGTGATGGGTCTCCTTTAAGACTTGGAAATCCCGCCTTGTGGCTGCTGCGTTCTGCGATAACGTATCTCGACGCGCTTACCTGGCAAACTGCTCGTCCCCAGAAGCCCGTTCCTGCAATGCTGTTCGCGCGAAGAAAACTTCAAATCAGCCTAAGGTAACCTTACTGCCCTATTAATTTGTGCTTCTGTTGTACGGCTCAATCGACGAAGGACTGCCTAAAGTATTTTGGCTTTTAAAGTAAGATTAGCGCGATAAACTGGCGCGAGATATGTAGATAATGGTCTGGACGCATCACTTGATGGCGTATTTTTTTTTAATGTGTAAAGTAAGAGGCTTCCCCTCGCCGCAGTTCTACTTTTGCTGCGGCTTGTGATATTTATTTATTTATTATATGTACAACAGTATAGAAATTCCTGAGGCGGACGCCCGCTGTAATTTTACTATTTTACATTAACGTCACTATCCGGGAGCCGCAGGAATTTCCGTTAATTTTATAATCTGGTGTTTTAATTTGGCCACCCTATTTTTGGATCCTTGGGGCAGTTACAATGCATATGCAGGCCTGAAACTTTTTACCTATGTGTATCTTTTTATGTGTGTGCCCAACCTTATGAGTGAATAAAACGAACTTGTCATATTTAATTACACTTGATTGTTTGACTCCGGTTTTGCGCATTTCTAGTAATTTCTCAGTGTTCCGATTTAGCTGGAGCGAAATCTAACAATCGCTGAATCAAGGGGTTAAGGCTTCGTTTTTTGTTATCGTAAATCGGTGGCGCCAATCTTTCCATCTTTAGAACTCACGCCGTCTTCGACTGCAGTTGGCAGGCGACCCCCCTGATTTGCGATTGATAGTGACTCGCCTGGGCAGTGCCCGAGTGAGACAATTTGGTGTTTTTATTGCAACTTGGGATCGTAAGCAATTAAAGTAGGTATGATTTCTCCAGCCCCCTTTGTTTGTGCTTAAAGTTGATAACACTATACATAAGCAGGATCCACCAGCCCTGTGAAAGCTATCCAGATAAGGCAGTCCCACCAATGTCGATATGAAGGCAAAGCGAATCTGCAGCTTAGAAGGTTCGAACAGCTTCAGCCTTCTTGAAAGTCCTTTTGGTGCAATGGGAGGGGCCTTTTAGACCAGGGACACGACTGACCCACAAGGACCCACGAGTCGGGCGCGGAACGGAAGTGCGAAGGAAACCATTTGCTGATCGCTGCTTGGCGAGCATCTCGGCTTACTGGGCGATATCATAGGCGTGGGAACCGATATTCTCCGCGGCCGCTTAAAGTTTAAAATACATAAACATGCCGTGGCAGTTTCAAAGTTCTCATACACTTGACTCACTGATATTCTCAATCAGGTAATGGTCCATTTGGTTTATAATTATTTCATCTGAGCTCTTCAAGGTTTCTTTGTGTATTTATTTCTGTTGAATAGAAATTGATTTTGCAATCGCATTTGTTGCTCTCACAAAATCAACACTTAGCCGTGGGTATATGTATATTTATAGTTTCTGTTGTTGTCAAGAACTGGTCCATTTGTTTTCCCTTTTCTCGCATTGACGTTGAAATTAACTATGATAATTTTCACATCATACCTGGAAATATCCTCACACAGTAACTTGAAATATAATGTATTTTTCTTGGTATGCTCTACGGCTTCCATACAAGTTAATTATGCCAATCTTCCTACAAGTTGTTAACGCTAGTTGATCAAGTCAACTTCCTTAATAATACAAATATTGTACGCTAAGAGTGTATATTTGAGGGCTCGCCAGGTAGCTACATAGGAGACGGCGATTAACATGAGCGCCAGCAAGCTTTTCCAATTATAACAAATATACTCAGATACGTCAAGAACTGATAAACTTAAAATAGTTGCAGCATATACAATAACAACATCTAAAATATAGAAGATAGCAGTAACGAACTGACGCATTGAAAGATTTAAGGCTGTACATTTAATCTATTAACCAAAGTTGCATATGGTAACCAGTATAGGCATATTATACATAAATACCATGCGTTTCCTACTAAAAGGGAAAAGGGGGCACCCCACAATAAATCTATCAAAGCAATAGTTGGTATACTACATTTACACAAATATATATGACACTAATAAAAACAGCAGTTCCTATTAGATACAGTTACCACAGTTTATTCTAGCAATTTTGTAAAACGAAATATCATCAATTATCGTGTATTACATTGCACTACTTTGCTGAATTCGCTTGTGCATACGATTATGATCTAGGGCCTCAAGACCTATAAGAAACGGTTCCCGGCAGTGAGCTGGCGGGCCCCATACAGCTTAAAATAGCGGAAGCTAGCTACCAATGACAGCTAAATGTGAGTCGAGTAGGCATCCGGGTATGTAGTTACAAGCGCTGAATCCTTACACCTTCGGTTGTAGTTTGAAGAAGTACTCTTACAGATGACGATACTGATTCGTCCTTTAGATGACGCTACAACTTCCCAAATAATATTCAGCTCTTTGAAATTAAGAATTTATTATATGAAACTGAAGAATATCTGCCTACCCTGTATAATAACAGGCGACGTCAATACGACAGGGAAGTTCTTTGTTTCGTAAGCCATTTACGATTTGGAAAGAATTTTCGAAAAGGTGTTCAGTTCTCTGATCTGCATGCCAGCAAGCTTTCTTCATTTATAATTCACAACTTTTGTTATTTTTCCAGCTGTTCGTCAACCATTCACTCAGATTTTCTATCAAACGCTAATACTGAGTTTACACAACGACCGTGTTCCACTGGAGGAGCTTGTACACGGCCGTGCATTACATCAACTAATATTCAAGTTAATTACGCCTTAGATACGTTTCAAAGTGTCTCTTAGTCTCTAATAGTTTATTCCCTCATTTATCAGATTTTTACAGTTATCTGCACTACTAAATAGTTGCTAGATTAGTTTTAGTCCTTTCATGTCTGTTGGATCTTTCTTTTGTCTCTTCGTGTTTATTTACACCTATTCCCCGCCCTAATTTCCTTAAGAGTACTGACATTCTGGTTATCGCTTCGAACGGTGCAAAACTTAGAAAAACTTTTCATATTATTTTGCTGTAGGTGCAGTCCTTGTCTGATATGCGCCCTTTGGATAGAGTCCACACAATTATTTAGAAAAGATTTATTTGACGTTGAATTACCAGCGCACCTTCCCTAAACCCCTCGATATGTTGACTTTCATCCAGATTTGTTTAATTTCGCTAAATCTAAGGTCAGCTGTAGAAGTTGCACTGTCGTTGACACTTTCTTTGATTGTTCATTTTATAATATATCCATCATTGTGAATGATCGCAACTGGCGAATGCCAACAATCAGCGCTGACGGTCGACATGCACCAACAACGGCGTTGAGGGTTCGAAAGATTATTTGCATCCTGTGTTACTCGAGCTTTCGCTAGCGTACATATGTCAACATATACCGACAGGCTGTTGTAAATGTTGTTAAAATTGGAAACGCAAACAGAATTCCTAGTGTTTTCTGCCAGCTGTTCGATATCGTCATTATTTCACTGCTCAGTTACTAGTTACCGATTGTGTTGTTAGTTATCGAGTATTTAATTTACTATTTTTTATAATAGTACAATGGCTATACAATAATCCGGGATCTATTTCTTGAAAATGTAATGCTTTAGTGAAGAGTAAGCGATTAAATTATTTTTATTTTAGTTAGTAAAAGTATGCGAACATGAGAGAAATGATCATTGCTAAAAAATATTTTAAAGTGTATGAAACGTTTGGATATTTTAAAGCTAATGAATAAAAATAATTTAATTGCCCAACTGAAACCATAAGAAGAACACAATAGTCATTAATTTACCACTGAAGAAATATTCCACTGTTCGAAACCCATTTTGAAACAGGGCGTGGCGAAAGAACACGAGTGCTCAAAGAACTGTAAATCAAATATAAGCACCTATGCAGATGCCATGTTATTTCGTAATTTATGCAAACGGTAACAGATGAAGCAAAGATCTCCTAAAAAATGTAATTAGTTAAGAATTGACGATGTGATAGATTTGCAGACCATTAAGGATGCAGATTTTAAGTTTATAATTGTCTATCAAAGTCATCTAACAAAACTTGAGTTTTACCTATAAATATCAAAGGTGCAGAAAGAGTTACATACCGCCTTTTTCGTGGTTTTATGGTATTTGAAGTTCTGGCTAGATTGTATTCAGACAATGGCAGAAAATTTAATACAATTTATCTATTTTAATTAACGTATAAGTTTGATTTGAATCAGCAGAGCACATAAAGTAAATATTTATATAAAATTCAATAGAACTAGATACTGGATATTGGATTAGATAGAAAAGTGAAAGACCTGCATAGCTGTCTTGGCATTTCACATAAATCCAAATTGCAATGCTCATTTTTCATAAGTGTAACTCTTATTAATAAATTCTGTGTATGTAATTTGCACGGTGCGTGCGGGATTATTTATTTTCCCTATTTATTTACATTAATTTTCAGTTTTATTCCCAGCCCGTCCAGTACACAATATTTGAAGAGGTCGGTGAATCCCAACTAAAACGCCCTTTGAAAATATTTTCGTTTCCCGTAATTACCTAAAATCTAATAAAAATGCAAATCAATCGGTGCAAACATTCATTTGCCAATGCGTGTGGAGAGCATCGCATATCAGTCGATAAAAACACCGACCGACCCCAAACCGTCATTGCTGGCCGAATTATTCGCGGTGAGGTTTGTATCGCTAATGGCGAAAGAATATGCCCATAAATCGGCTTCAATATTTACACTGTAGTTTGTGGTATAGTAAACCATAGATGGAGGTTTGGAACAACCTCATGAGCTATATATATATCACGAGAACAGGACAGAATGAGCGATCGCCTCGAATGAAGGTCCATCAGTTGGGTCCGGGTCAGCGCATCCGGGCTCCGGGGATCGTTCCAATTGCACTTTACATCCTTGTTTTTTCTTTATTCTGGGGCGAGTGCTTAAAATGGTCGCAGCATATGAGCCGTTGTTATTGTCCAAAGCGCATTGAATTAATATCTGCTACGAGCTTATTGTATTCAGAGCTTTTAGCTTACGAGCAAATTAGTCTGAAACAAATTCTGGGAAAGCGTCAATCAGCTCCTAATTTGCACATAACTGAATTTGCGTTTAATTCCGTACAATACGCTATACTGTTCAATGTAATTTGATATTTAAAATAAACATTAATTATAAGGTGGAGTTAAAATGTGCGGATGTGACTTGCCTACAGATTACTGGTAATAAAATACGACGATTTAAGGCAATTTGCCTGTACAGGGTTTCCAACTTAAATGTATGTAGCTTTAAGCAGGTGAGTATGCAACACACATTACATTTCAATGGCGAATGGTGTATGTGTTGCATACTCACCTGCTTAAACCTGCGTAAATTTAAGTTGGGCACCCTGTATATATTCTCGGATTATCACAAGGCGTTTCGTCACTTCAGTATACTTCTTCAAAACGTTTTACTGGTAACAATAGACACCTTGCATCAATTTGGATGATATTCGGCATGACAATCCAAACGAGTAAGTCATTGATTATTATCCATAGACTGACTACCTGTGGATGACATATATGCTGTGTTTTACGAAATCAAGAGTTTTTCTTAATCTTCTCTTGATATCAAAGAAAAGTCAATGCAAGGGTGTTGTCAAAAAATCAAAACAAAACTTAAAGCATCGACACCTAAGAATTATCGCCAAGCCTTTAAGATTTCTTGAAATTTCTTGGTCAATGCGTATTCATACGAAGAAGGAGGGAAAGTGTTGCGGTAGACGTTGCCGTTAGTGCCAAATAATTTTTTGCATTTTTTTCGGAACATGGAAACGTTTTGTCGTCTTTTTCCATCTTTAGTTAAGAATATCAGTAGCTTTATCAGCTCCGGAGCTATGCAATATTATGTTTACTTCATCTCGTTGAAACAAAAGAGCAGTCTGCCAATGGGTTCAGCTCAGCGGAGAGTTCCAGCGGCGTCAGAAGGAAACCAGCTGCTTGTTGCATAGGTGACCTCGTGCGGATTTTCAGTTTTTCTCAAAACGTGATGAGCTAACCGTGTGGAAGCGATTACCGGCACTTAGTGTCGTTATCGGTGTGTAACCGGATCAAGTACAGGTGCTGTTTCTTGATATATCGTAGTTATATTTATATCAAATACAGCAGTATCGCCCTGAATATTGCCGCCTTGTGAATTTCTTCGTTCCGCCGCTTGAGTTGCAAAGACCGCCCAATTTCCGCGTTTCGTTCCCAAGTTCAGCGCGAACAACTGGATTGTTCTGTCAAATAAGTTTTTAGTAAAATGGGAAATAAGCTATGATGCACTCATCTTGTTGATCATGAGATTAAGACTACATCGTCACCTATCAAGCAGTGATATTATCCTATTTCTCCTACTTTGCAGAAACAGGTAGATATTGAGTTAAAAAAGATGTTGGATGAGAGAGTAGTAGAACCTTGGACTTCCGCTTGGTCATCTCCGATAGCAATGATTAAGAGAAAAGATGGTGTTTATCGCTTCCGTGTCGATTATAGCCAACTTAATAAAGTCAGTCAACCCGATGCTTATCCTATCCCGTATGTGTCAAGCACATTAGATAAACTTCGTGATGCTCACTATCTTACGACTCTTGATATTAAATCCGCATATTAGCCCAGTCAACGAAGACCCGTTTTTAGCGTTTGAAAAAAATAAATCGGAAAGTTTTAAAATTTGGTGAGGATGTTTATTTGGGCATACTATTGAATATATTAAAAAGTTCCAAAAAATTCAAGGTGAGCCGGCGCCGCCATCTTGGAAAGAAGGTACAGTTTTATAGTTTTTTGCAAATATTCTGTGAAATATCAACTTCATCACAAAAATTAAGGTTACAAAAATGAAAGAGCATTAAATTTTACACAAAAACGAATAACACATTTTTTTTGTCAGTGAAATAGTTTCCTCGAAAATGGCCAGCGAAGGTTGCGTGGATCAATAAATCGCTCTAAACACGGACAGGCTACGTAAATTATGTTCAAAATCACCAAGGCCAAAACTGCATAATGGTCTTCGATAGTTACTCCAATACCCAGAATAGTACCAAAAAATCGGAGCAAATTCGTCGATCCTTGGTTAAAAAAATGGTAGACATTAACTTTGAAGAACACATGAATGTTACTGTTCGAGAGGAACAATTTTTATCAAATGAAAATAACAAAAGCAAATTAATTGACATGCTGACAAAGAAACTGAATGATCATGGGATTGCATGTCGACAAAGCACTGATGACGCAGATTGTCTTATCGTTAATACTGCTACTCGTATCGAAGCATCTTTTTCACATGAAAATATAATTATTATTGGCAAAAATATTAACCTACTCGTATTATTGACTGCACTAGTTCCACCACAAAATACAATTTTGTTGGTCAAACCAGGAAAAGGCACAACTGAAACAAAAGTATATTCGTCACAGGAATCTCAATCATCGGGACTTGGGAACAGCATTCTCTTCTTACATGCCTTTAGTGGCTGTGACACGACTTCAGCGATGTTCAACAACGGAAAAGTCAAGTGTGTTAAACTATTTTAAAAATGTAAAGAGTTGCATGACATCGCAGACATTTTCAACAATTCTGACTCGTTGCCAGACGCAGTCGCTCGATCTGGGGAACGTTTTTTCCTTGCCATCTATGGTGCTCGCCTTACAGATAATCCTTTAAACAAACACCGATTTTATTGTTTCATGAAAGCAATTACAAAAATTAAACCAGATATTCTGTCATTACCACCGACAGAAGGAGCAGCCAAGCAATATTCTTTGGTATACCAGCAAGTTCAAAAATGGCAAGGGAATGAATTATTCCCTGAGAATTGGGGTTGGAGACGTAAAGAAGGCTATCTTACTCCAATCTAAACAATGGACCCAATTGCTTCAGAAAATTTGTTAGACATCGTATTCTGCAAATGTACAACTGGATGTGCAAATATGTGTGGAGGTAGAAAATCAGGAATTCATTGTATGACGGTTTGTCCTAATTGCCATGGATGTTGTCTGAATGGTCCAACCACAGTCGACGATGACATTAAAATGTCGATGAAGATGGAGATGATCAGAGGACATTAACGGACACGAGGCCAACTTCTCTTACAGAATGTGTCGATCTTCAATTTTTGATGGATCCGTTAGATTTTCCTGAGGTGGTGGATGAAGCCATACCCGGACCTATTCCGTGTAAAATCACGCATTGCTGGTAAATGTTTTTGACAAAAGAGCTGGATATCATTATTATTATGTATATTTAAAGTTGCATTAACTTTTTCAAAGTGCTTTGAGATATCATCCCCATTCACGGTCGATTGTTGTAGTTATTCGATCTGTACGGGTCGTTCACACGCGAATTATCGCAATTTTCTTTAATTTTAGCTTAGGTCAGTTACGTACTATTTTATAATATCGGATCGAACCTATAATGAAAGTAGAATCGGCAGCACTTAATTCAGTGCTAACTGTGGTCGATTTCACACGAGCTGGGTTGTGAAGTACAAAGTGCGCATCAAGATCAAGAACTTTCAAAACTCTTGACATCAAGACAAGAAATTTATTAACATAATTCTACCAAGTTAAGAGAAAACTTATTTCTTATCTCAAAAGTTAAGATTCTTCAAAACGAAGGCAAGAAGATATCAGCGATAAGACAGTAATTGTGTAACGGCGAGACCAACAGCTTAAACATTGAAAGTAGTACATTCAGTTTGATTAATTTATGCTAATCCACTTTTTAATATTATCTTATGTATCAATACATTGATCAATAATGTGTCCGATTTTTGATAGAAAATTTACCTATTTGAGTTATAACTATAAACGAAGCAAAACTGTGAATGAAACTTTTAATGTCTGTAATACGAATTGATAAAACTACACCAAGACTGTGCACGATTTTTACGTCCCCGCCGTTTCTGAATTATTCTAATTGCACACTGTGATTATGAATTGATGCTCGTTTTTGTCGCAATTTCGTACGGAACTGTCGCCCAGAAAGCAATAAGCGGTTTTTATGTCTTCGATTTGGACCTTTGTCTTTTTCAAACGGTGAACAGGCGTCTGCCATTACATACACTAAGTTGGATGGCGGCGAAACGTGTGTGACAAAAGCACTTGATAAATACATGCTATTTTATGTTTTCAACTGCAAGGAGTTACT
Organism: Agriotes lineatus; assembly: GCA_940337035.1. Taxonomy (NCBI): domain Eukaryota; kingdom Metazoa; phylum Arthropoda; class Insecta; order Coleoptera; family Elateridae; genus Agriotes; species Agriotes lineatus. The sequence continues at coordinate 366,797 of CALNHX010000296.1, read as the reverse complement.
TTGGCATTCAGAACAGTGATATAATTGCATATAAAGGATTTAAAAAAATATTTTTTCAGTAAATTATTATAACTTTTTCCAATTATTTTTATCGTAAATTTATACTGATTATTTTCCTTTTGTACTGAGCATATGCCATGGACTTGATACTCCACAATTTCACAATTGAAAATCAGACGAAGATAAGCTCGGATTCTATCTTATTTTGCGCGTGGCCTTTGCAATACGAACCACCGCAATACTTGTATAGTTATACTGTTATACTCCTTCTATCTTCTTAGTTCATTCGTATATGCTATATGCTATTAGAGCGGGCGCGTGAGCACTTACCCTAGTTCAACCGGTTATTTTTACGTGACATTGGACTTCATACTCGTAGAATAACTAAGATCAGATCCGAGTTTATGAAAACATTTCTATGGAATGATGATTCAGGTAAGGCGATGCAATGCCACTTAAGCTTTGACTTTCATAGAAAACTTTTTTAAGAACTTATGCTGAGATACCTACTTAGGGTGTACAACTAAAGCTGAAGTGATCTTCCACAACAATCTAAATTAAAAAATGATACGTAGTATAACACTCATATTCATTCTGTATGATTAAAGCAACTGAGAGAAAGAGAACATAATCGCGAAAATGATCAACAGTAGAATAAAATAAAAATAATATGTAGGTTAAATAGTAATTATTTTATTCAAGCGAATTGAGAAGAAACTATCAAGTAATCAAATAAATGATATCTCTAGTGTGCTGTGACTTCATATGAACATCATGGAGCCACACTACACTAGAGGTGAAATTTATGTGATCATCTGATATTAATACTTAAAGGAAATTATTTTTTTCTACGGTCACCTTTAAAACTGACTATTAAGCGCTCACTGTCAATGCGAAAAGTTAGCGATTCACAAACGTTTTCCCTAGTAACCATTTTAGCATCGCAACCACGTAAACAATGTCTTAATGAAATAATCGCGTCACTTCATTTTACTTTACGCATCGCCATGGCTAACCTGATTATTAATTTAATTCGTCATTTTTCTGGAACTGGCTAAAATGATTGACAATTGCATCACGGTGCGTCCATCATCACGCAACAGATTTATTGAGTTTGTGAGTTTTTGTGAAGTTGAAGATGGAATCTGAAGGTAATTACACCTCGCCTGAAGTATTTGAAGCGACCCAGACAGCAACCAACGAATGTTGTTGCCGGCTAAATCGCGCGGCCTTTATGAACGGCGGTACAACGACTTCATCAAATGGTGTGTACCGAAATTTCAATTATTTGACAATTTTGTTATTTATTTAGGACCGTAGAAAAAATGTTGTATGTATTTCGAGTGTAAAGAGCCATTTTGGTATTCGGTTGCTTTTTCGCGCCTCGCTACCGCTCGGCACGAAACGCGCATCCTCATACCAAAATGGCTCTCTTTACACACTAAATACATAAATATCTATTTCATTACAAGCGTCTAAAGTAGCAAATATCGTGCGAGCGTTGATTAGACAAACGAGGGCGTAGCGAAGCGAAGCCCGAGTGGATCTAAAACACGAGCACAGATATTTGCACTTTCAGGCGAGTTATGAACACTATTTTTTAGACGACCACTCAAAGTAAATTCTATTTTTAATAATTGTTTGTTTTCGTTTGCAAAATTGATTGTTATATTATTATTGGTACAATTTAAAAAAATTAGAGCTTGTTGGAAGCAGAGCAATGAATAAAGCAAAAGCGTCTGGATTATTTGAATCACGGTCTGCTTAATTGTGTGACAAACGTCACATTTTTTCATTGCTCTGCTTCCAACAAGCTCTAATTTTGATTTGAATAACTTTTTGCCGTTACGATATGACTAGTACGATATAATGTGCTAGTGTACGACATTGTCAACTTTCTGTAGTAGGCTGCTGTCGCGATAATGTTACTTTCATATGTGGTCGTCTAAAAATAACTATTTCGACGACTGACATCGAAAGTAGATTTTTCTCACTGTCATTTGACAACAGAAAGTTGACATTTGCCGCTGAGCGTGCGTTTTCATCACTTTGCCGCTCGCCGAGCGTTTTGGGTTTCCGCGTGAACAAAATAGGTAGCCACGTCCGAATGTTTCCTTGACAATGCCCGTCATTTGTCGCAATAATCGCGTCACATGTCTAATAGATTGCGCAAGTAATGTTAACTTGATTGTCAATTAATATTTGCAATAAAATGAAATATGATATTTTCCATTAATAATATGCTCAGTCGTCGAAAAAATCGTATGTATGTTTCGAGCTAAAAGTGCGCTTGCCGCTTTTGCATGATTGCTGGCTTCGGCTTTGCCTCAACCAGCAATATTCATGCGCAAGCGGCAAGAATGCACTTTCAGCTCTTAACATACAATATATTATTTCCGCCAATCGTACTAGAACTGTCACATTATTCACAAAATGTTGTTGAGCAAAGTCAAATATTCCATTATATCAGCCGTTGCTAGGTAATTTACAATAAAACTGTACAGGGATAATTCAAATATTCCATTACATCAGCCGTTGCTAGGTCATTTACAATACAACTGTACAGGAATAGTATTCCCGGCCTAGACAGAGAATATTCGAGTACTGTTTCCTAATTTTTTTTAATTACTCGTATCGATTGATGGAAACATAGTATGTGTATGTTGGACAAAAATCAACATTCCCAGACTCCTGTGTTGTTGGGCTCTTCATTCACTTCGCCCAACAATATTCGCAGTCGTCGGGGAATGTTCCGCTTTTCGTCCTAGATACACAATGTACTATTTCTTATGGAGAAGTGCGTTGGAAGGTTGGAAATTTCAAAATTAATTGCATAATATTCTAGTGATCGAATTTCCCGATCTAAAGCATTGACATCCGTTATTAGATCAGGAAAATTTATAATTAAGGGGCGAGACTATCAACATTTGCAACTATTGAAGGATTTAGAAAATTTAATGATTTAAGAGTAACAGCTTCACGGGAATTAAAGGGAAAGCTTTTGAAAATTTGATGCGCTGTTTCGGTGTAAAAATTTAAACACTTCAAACGGAAAAAATGTTTTGCACTATCTGTTAAACTATTATTTGCTAGCGCTACTGCGATATTTGAAACATAATGTTCCGGATTTCTATACTGTAATTTGCTTAAATCCGTGTTTTTTAAATACTCCGGTTTGATATAATAACTCAACAATAATTTAAAAGCAGTTGCCATTCTTGGATAAAGCAAGTGAATCTTTGGAGCTTCAGCCTGCAATTCTAAATTCATATCATTAAATCACTGGAAAATCCACTTGAGTCCCAGTGGTCACAGTACTCACAGTACTTACAGCACACTTCAAACTTTGATAACTTTTTTATGTTCTACGGAAAGTAAAAATGCAGATGTGAACAATTCGCTTTCGGAGTTCTGTTTATAGCCTCGGGCACTTAGTTTGAACCAGGGAAATACCTATTTTCTGTTAAGTAATTCATGGGATTTACTTACCTTATTATATACAGGGACTCTAGCATTTCAAATCTAAGGCTGCCATCTGGTAGTAATCTGCAACAAGGGCGAAAGGGGCGAAGGAATTTTTGGTTTATTATTTGTTTTTTTTTATAAAATAGACTGGAAAAAATCACTAGATAATTTTCTTTTGACAAAAGTTATCACTAAATCGCTAGATTGACTAAAAATCACTAGATCTAATGAAATTTCACTAGACCTGGCAACACTGCCGAGACCTTACGAATGTGACGTCATGTGGTTCACGTGCGCAGTGGGTTACCATCTCTCGAGCATACCCTTCTATTTATATCATGGGCTGGTGGTCCGCTCGATCTTGAAAATTGTTTGAAGTGCATGTTGCCCTTGCTTCTGCGACGCCCAATTTCAGTTTTCGAGATGACACGGGTTATGTATGTGCATACGCACTTTGAAGGATTTTAAAAAAAATTGCCTTGAACCGGCTTCGAACTTGCTACCTACCTAACGCTCGTAGGAACATTTCTTTCTCTGTCGCTCGCGCACGCAAATCTCGTGTTCGTTTTTACTGCCTCTAACCCGCGCCTAGTGCTCTCTCTCTCTCTCTCTTGAATTGAACTGTTTGGTCGAATATCTGATGTGCTTCTGTTTTTCGGATCCGTTGTTCGTTCCCTACTTATTTTTTCTTTTTAACTTAAAACCCTTTCTATTTTCTTCTTAATACAGTACTTCTTACGTACAATTTTAATTCTTTGCTTAAATACTTTTAATATCAATCTTTCACTTGTTCATGTCTTGTCTTACGTTTTCTTGTAAAAAAGTCATTCTTAGGTTTTTCTTTAAAAAAACTCGCTTTTCATATTAACCTTTTGTTTTTTAAATCTTTTCTTACGTTTTAGTTAAAAAAACGCTTTTTCGTATGGATCTTCCGTTGTTTAAATCTTTTCTTACGTTTAAGTTTTAAAAACCCTCTTTTCATATGGATCTTATGTTTTTTTAATCTTTTCTTACGTTTTCCTTGTAAAAAAACTCATTCTTAGATTTTCCTTAAAACACGCTTTTCATGTTCACCTTTTGTTTTTTAAATCTCTTCATACGTTTTAGTTTAAAAAACGTTTTTTTCATATGGATCTTTCGTTTTTTTAAATCTTTTCTTACGTTTTAGTTTTAAAAAACTATTTTTTATATGGATCGTATGTTTTTTAAATCTTCTCTTACGTTTTTCTTAAAAAAAAACTCTTTTTTCACGTGAATCTTACGTTTTTATATTTTTTTCTTACGTTTTAGTTTTAAAAAACTCTTGTAATCTAGAAAGTATTATCATCAGAAACTACCATAAACATAATGAGCATTTTTTCTTTAGAATTGATAGCTTATGTTAAAATTTGTAGCATTTTTATGTACTTATTATTAATTACTATTTTTGTTCAATAGAGAGGACGAAAAGGACGATGTATTGAAAATAATGTAGTTTAATAATAGATACTCTCTGTTTTTGTTATTTTCTTTGCGTTATAATGCGACTATAAAGTCTCTTATTATTTTCCATTAATGGTATGTTATAGATATTAACGATACAAGTTTGAATATGAGCATCTTCACGATACGAGTTTGATTGCCAAAATGAGGCGGTGAGCCGAGTTTTGTGGCAACCAAAGGAGTCTCGTTAAGATGCTCATAAGCAAACGTGTATTTTTCAATATTTTATCTTCATCAATGAATTCAGGAATTTGCCTGTACATTGCAAAGTTTAAATTTCCCGCCATCGTGCTCTGCATGTCTATACGAAACTTCTAACTTGATAATGAGTTTTATGTAGCACTGTGCCCCCATTCCTTCATCATAAGCCAAACGCATTTCAGTTTTACGGCTTTCAATTCAAATTTTGCGATAAACGCGCAAAATTTTGCCGCTAAAACTGGATTCCATTAACATAACCAAAATCGCAATCACAAATCACCAGGCATGTCATGTGACGTCACAGAACAGTTGACGGCGCCATCTATCAAACAGTTGCCCAAGTTTAGGGCAGCTATTATCGCGAACGCATATTCCAGTGTCACAATTCTCGCACTAAAATCTGTCGTTTAGGTTTATTTGTCTAGCAATGTGGTTTATATTCCACAATTAGTTTTATAATAACATTATCTAGGGAATAAGCTATTAACATGTCAAGTTTGGACCAAAAAGAAATTCAAATATTTATATTTGTAACACCTAGCGCGTGCAGGCAGCACGGATCTACACCACTCAACAGTCCCAGCCGACGCCAAGAGAGGGCGCCAAGCGCACCGCTCGCTAATCAAATTCTAACGGCGCTCGCATAAAGTCTCGCGCCACCAAATCTTCAAACAAGCTTACAGTGATAGCGTCTTTTTAAGAACAACACTGCCAAAGTTAATTGTATTGTATGTGCTAGGCTTTTATCGAACCTGAATTAATACAAAATAAAGTATCTTAAAGGAAGCTTGGGGGATTTTATTTTCTCTCGACCCTCCGACAAGTGGCGCCCAACTAGTGGAGCCATAGCACAAAACAATTCATATCGGTTCCTCCCTTCGCGGCAAGACGATCACCAGGTCACAGACGCGGAAGTTAGCGATGCCTGAAGAAGAACAACCAAGGGCGGCAGCAATTACGATGGAGGACATCAGTATGCTACTGCAGGGGCTGCAGCAAGTTCGAGCTCCGACGTCTGGTTCCTTTTCGCAATGCACAGCCCGGTTCAACGGTAGCACGGATGTACACCCATTTATCGAATCGATCGCCATCTACAAAGACTGCGAGGGCATCAGCGAGGCGAACGCACTCCGAGGACTTCCAATGCTCCTGGAGGGGCCTGCAGCAACTTGGTGGATGGGAGTCAAGGATCTAACAAGAACATGGGAGGAAGCACTCGCTTCACTACGTCACACGTATGCACAGACGCAGCCGCCGCACAAAATTCTCCGAGAAATCTTCAGCACCGAGCAGGAGGAGACCACACCCACAGAACTCTTTGTATGTACAAAGCGGGCACTAATTGCTAAATTACCGCCCAGTTGCCGGCCTAACGAAGAACTCCAGCTGCATATGATCTATGGACTTCTGAACCAGCGAGTGAGGAAGAGCATCCCTAGGAACTCGTTTAATACATTCGACCAGCTCCAAGACGAACTCCGAAAGGTCGAAGATTACAAGACCCCAGAAATAAAACGAGACACGTCTTCCAGCACAGCCGGACCAAGAAACAGGTGCACGTACTGCAGGTACTTCGGCCACACGAAGGAGGAGTGCCGAAAGCGGAAGAAAGACGGGGCGAACAATTCAAAACCACTTGAACGTCCTTCAGCTCCAACACACAGACCACCGGCAGCAGAAATAAAATGTTTTGGATGTGGACAGCCAGGGACGATTCGCAGCAACTGCTCACGCTGCAATCCACGAACCGAGGACACCGCTGATATGGGATTTTATCTTGCCTCCGCCAGCTTGGTGCGACCTGAGAGAATCCGACCGATAGTCCCGATCGTGGTCTGCGAAACGCAGGGAGGCGCATATTTGGACACCGGCGCCAAACAAAGCGTAGCCGGCTCCACGCTATACAGTGTGCTAAGGAAACACAATTGCCATTTCATTAAAAAAGAAGCCAACGTAGTCCTAGCGGATGGTGTTAGTAGAAGACAGCGCGTTCTCAGTACAATCATCCCTGTGCGACTTCAGAATAAAACAATCACGACCGAGTTCATCATCCTTCCGGACGCCCCAAATAGGACTCTTCTCGGAATGGACTTCCTGGAAGAAGCCGGGATGATCCTAAACTTATCCAGGAGATGCTATCAGTTTTCCGAGGACATGAACACGGCCTATCCATTCTTGCCTGAGGCACCACCTTCATTTTTCACGAAGTACGGTCTACAAGAATGCCAGCAGTCAGTGCCTTACGCGACAGCATCGACACCTCCTCGGAGTGACCCTCGATGGCTAGCCGTCAAAAACAAGAAGCTCTTTGGACCGGACTCTTCTCCCATCACACCCAAGATAAACCACGAGATCAATCCCGATTTATACGTTATATTCGCGGATAGCATCTCCGAGTTTTACCCGCAAATGGACGAAGGAGCAACTTTACCCAGCCCAACCATTTTCCCACACTCACCACGGAGGATTATGGACGACAATGCCATGGAATTTTTAATGATCCAGGTGGAAGACCTTGTGCTACGTCCCGAAGAAGGACAAGCCCTGGAGCTACACCACCGGAAAATGATCAACAAAATAATTGAAGCCCACTCTATCGTCTTCCAGCCAGGGGGAGAGGCCACATCATTCGCGGAACACAGAATAGAGACCCTGGACCATCGTCCAGTAGCCGTTCCTCCGTACCGCATGCTGCCCCACAAGCAGGAAATACTGAAAGCAGAACTGCAGGACATGCTAGCCCAGGACGTCATAGAAGAGTGCGAGTCTGCATGGGCCGCCCCAGTAGTTCTGGTTCCCAAACCCAAGGGTGGAGTAAGAGTGTGCATCGACTACCGAAATTTAAATAAGGTAACCATCAGTGACAACTATCCACTACCAAGAATGGGCGACCATAGCAGCTGGCCTACCAAATTGGCACCCATACGGTTCGCCATGAACACCGCTCGCTGCCAATCAACTGGCCACACCGCTGCATACCTCACGTTCGGAAGAGAACTGCGCACAACAGACGATGTCACCAGGGATCAGCGTGCCATCATGCAGTCTGAAAATTTTATACCTGAAATCACGCCACATCTGGTTCTACTAACGGATACCCTCCGCCAGGCGAAACTCATCCAAGAACAACACCAGGACAAGAATAAGACCTACGCCGACGCAACCCGGAGAGAAGCACCGCAGTACAAACCACGAGATCTAGTACTGATTACGTCACATCCGCTTAGCAACGCTGCCAAAGGGGTAGCTGCTAAATTCATGCCAAGAAGAGATGGTCCTTACGTAATACTCCAACAAGTATCGCCAACGTCATACGAGGTTGCCACCAGGGATCATCCAAACACTCGTCTCGGAAAATATCACACCTCGGCGCTACGGCCATTCCAGGGACCCAGCAACCAGGATCCGGTGCAGCCGATAAGAAGGAGGGGGAGACCAAGGAAAAACTAGTCTTTCCTGCCACCTACGTCGGGACGCCTTGGAGGCAGAGGGGGAGTTTGTAACACCTAGCGCGTGCAGGCAGCACGGATCTACACCACTCAACAGTCCCAGCCGACGCCAAGAGAGGGCGCCAAGCGCACCGCTCGCTAATCAAATTCTAACGGCGCTCGCATAAAGTCTCGCGCCACCAAATCTTCAAACAAGCTTACAGTGATAGCGTCTTTTTAAGAACAACACTGCCAAAGTTAATTGTATTGTATGTGCTAGGCTTTTATCGAACCTGAATTAATACAAAATAAAGTATCTTAAAGGAAGCTTGGGGGATTTTATTTTCTCTCGACCCTCCGACATATTTTATTTATTTAATATTTCTGTTATTTGACTTCACATCCAGGTGAAATTTGATCACACCCTTCAGCGTGTTGTTTTCTAACAATATATATGAAAATAATTGGTTAATTTTAATTGTGAACGACGTATAACAGATTTTAAAATACCGTGCTGTTTCTATGGTGCTGCCATCTTATAGGAAAAAGTGCAGCGGTCCCCGTCTTAAGCCATGGATCGATTGTTCAAGTAAAATTACTCACTTACTTCGCATATCACATAATATCAATGGAATATGCATACAGTTTGTCTCAGGGATCTTTTCCCTAACGTCAGGTGCGTATGAAGCAAATGTGCAAATTATCTAGATACTACAATAACAGATGCAAATACAATTTTGGATCATTTCGGCGATTGCTTCAAATGTACGTGACGTACGAGACAATATTCCTGGGAAAAAATTAAGCATATTCCATCGATATCATGTCATACGCGAAGTAAGCCAGTAGACGTATTGTTTGCAAATGCAGAAAGTTCTGTCATCGTTATTACTCGTTTTGAAATTGTATAGAAATTTATAGTTATAATTACAGTTCGGCTGGGGCCAGCTAAAACTAAAATCCTATTATATTGCAATTATGGAATTTTTCTTAAAAAATATCAGGTAAGGTGTCAAATAGCGATTAGCACACCCATATTAGGATACGCTCAAAATTTAAGCCCGTACGGCGGACGGCTTTTAAAATATCTACAATATGCCTAACATAAGCGGCGATAATATTGTACACACAATGGACGATGATGCACATACAGCTTACATAATGATATGCATGTGCTTAGTTTTATATAAAATAGCTAACGGTATCAAACGGAAGGCCGGAATAGGGGACTCCAGCTCGAAAGATGAATTCTGGTGGCGGTTGGTCCACGAAGTCGGGCAGAAGATTTAGACTGTCCCGGGTCGGCGATTTTTGCTGGTGACTACTGGGCGAGTGGAATCTGGTAAGTTTCTGGCGATGAAATGATTTGACTGCTGTCAGAATACAATGGAGATCTTGCCGATTCCGAGGTGATTCTACAAAAAAAGTATTCTATGGTTTAAATAGTATCTGATAAGACGTTCAAATTACGTTATACCTAGGAAGCGGCTAAATATCCATAACATTGCAAGCATTCTCTACCTAGAAATTGTGCTTTTTCAAGTGACCTAATGTACATACTTTATTTGAAAATTGCATTATTGTACTAAATATTAATCTGCAATTGTAATTTTGAATTAGATAAAATTGGTTTTTATTCATAATTGTAACAGATTACGCTGACTCAATTTCAAGATTTACCTGTTTGTTATTCACCTTTAAATTGACCATGTACTCTTTACGTAAACTTTCATGTTCTGAGTGTAATACGCCTCCCACATAATTTGTACTTTCTTATTTTTTAAGCAAACGTTTTGCAAGTGACTTTTTCGTCCTGCATAAAAGTTAGAATTTCGCGTTTGTAATTTTTCTCGATTTCCCCTTTTACAATTATTTTCTGTATGTTGTCTTGCGGGTTTGTGATTTGCTTCTAGTTCGCCCACAAATAGTAAACTTGACGTTCTACCTTGTTTTTAAACCTGTCATTTGTTACGAGTAAAAATTTGTGTATTTTCGAATTTACTGCACCCCAAATTTCCTTCATACCGTGATGGTGCATACGATCCACCTGCGACAAATTGTTAATTTTGCACTGCTTTTGTTTCCGGATTTTTTAATGGTTAAAACGCGCTGAATCGTCGCTTTCCTTGACATGGTTTTTGCGTGCTTCGTACAAATTTACGTCTGGAATAGCCTTAAACTCACAATTATGTGGATTTGGTAGATTAACTTTATGTGTCTATGATGTCTATGATCTGGAAGTCGAACAGCCCTAATTGTATCTATGGAGTAAGTCAAGCGATCAATTATAATCCGTTTTTTTTACTTTGGCCACCGTTCTATCGTTCGTGGCATTTTAAGCTCTCAGTTTTCCTCTACGTCGATGGTTTCCCTTACCATGATTTGTTAATATTACCACACGTCTCGAAGGACCATGTTGTACTTGGACTTCATCTGAGCCGTTCGTGACTTGCTGGACACCTATAAGTTTTCTACCCGTCTCATGATCTCTGGTGCCACTTTGTAGCTATGATTAAGAGTTCCTAAGTCCCGCTCAATTGCTTTCTGTGCGTGGTCCCGCTTTGCAGATTCTGGTGCATCGAGTCGTTGTGGTTGTTGTATGACCGTTTAGTCGAGGTAGGTAGCGTTTTAGCCTTGCAGTTCGGTTGCTATTAATTGTAAAAAACATCAAAGTAAGGGATCTCACTGGACATTGGCTTCGTGGCGACGTACCCAAATATACTGAAACGCTTTACCAAGCAGTATTGCTCTCGACAGGATCTCGTTAATCCCCCTAGGGATTTTCCTAGCGTGTGTACTGAACCTCATTTGCAGTTATTTATTCCTTTTATTCATTTATTACTTGCTTCTGGTAGAGCATTACCTTACTGCCTATCTCAATGAAGCAACGTCGGATGTCAATATTTTTCGAACAATTATGATGTGGTTGTAATATTACACAAACAAAATATTACAGAGCAAAATAAGAATTTAATTTTATTAAGCAATTTACTGCGAGCTGCTTTGCTTTCAAGCTACAATTTTGATTGAACACCACAAAGAAGTTTTCTAATCATAATAAGCATATTGTTTTAAAACGAGTAAATCTAGACATTCGTGAGTCGATTAAAATTAAAATGTTTGTCTAAATAAATTTGCGACTTGTACAACATGTATGTTGCTATCTTTGTACAGTCTAATGCGTTAATTGAGCACCTGAATTCGATGGTAGGTAGTAATGATTAACCTAACTACTATCTATTAGCGAAAATTAATCGGGCCATTGGCAACGTTCTGTTTAGTTCTGTAACTGAGATTGTTATTTCTGCTATATATATGCGTGCTTATTTTACATTTAGCCCTAGGGAAGTTGTTAGTTATTTAGCTATACGAACAATTCCAAATTGGTGTGTGTTTGCTAGATTGCAGTAGCAGTTTCCAAACGAACCGGTTAATTTTCAATCAAACACTATTGTGCGCTGTAGTTAAATATTCTCCATTTAAATCAAACAGCTGCAGATGTTGAATAATTTTACTTTGACTAGGAATGCGGACTTGTTGCACTCAGAATGTTTTCTAGTAAATAGTCGCTTTTGCTGCTGCACGGCGTACAATTTACATACACTTCGAACATGGTTTTGCTTATTGCAGAATGATCGCTTGATCCGGGCTCCGACCTGTCCGCAACTTTAAAGCCAAAACGGTATCGCAATTGACAGCAGCTCAATGCAAATTTGTCCGTATCTCGGAACGCTCAGGATCGCAATTTTCCGGAATGACTTCAACCGCCGAGGAGCACGTACATTTAAGGAATCCCAATATTAAGTAAACTTTTGTTAATTTTTAAGTGCTAGTATTTCGTTATTCTCCAGTCTTTTGTCCTTATAATTACTTTCGGTGAATACATCTGCGTTGTGTTCTAGCCGTTACGTTTCAGTGAAATTGCAAACGTCGACGCTGTCTGCTCACATATCCTTTCTACTAATAATGTGACTAAAGTTGCCACTAAAATCAAACTGGTTGATAAGTTCTAAAGTTTTAATTAATCGGTAACTTATGGGTAGTAATTTTTCAGTTATATGCAGTATCCTTTGAAAAGGAAAAACCTTGAAAAAAGCAGTAGAAGTTGGAATCAGGGATTCATTATGGCCAGTACCTTGTCAGCCTCTAAACATATCTCTTGTATTTTATTTAAAACACTTTCCGCTAATGTTACTTGTAGGCCACACAACAGGGAGCTACAACCGGGCTTGCTCGAAAAATAATCAAGAAGTTTTGTTAATTGATAATTTAGCACAATTTGATATTCTGAATGACATATTAAGTTGACCACCTTGGTGCGTGTCCGCTCGTTCCGTCATCTTGGATGGATGACGTTTAAAATTAGTTTTTTGATAGTATCTTCTTTAGATTAGCTCCACCATATTTTTTTAGAAATTAAATAGTTTTAGGGAGATTATTCAAGATTTATTTAAACGAAGCACTACAGATATGGCGAGCTAAGTGCTGCAATATAGGAATTCCGATCGGAGATACATTCTTGTACACCCTACATTTCGCTGACGATCAGCTTATATGTGATCAAGACCAGTTAGATGCCCAATATATGTTGAGGAAAATAAAAGAGGATTACCAAAAATGAGGCTTACAAATAAATATGGAAAAGACGTAATATATGACCGTAGGATGTAAAGGCGAACATGTGGAAACTGAAGGAGACATAATTAAAAACAGAAGTACCTACAAATATCTTGAGACAGTTGTAAGCGAAAAGTGAGATAACGAATGAAATCAAAAGCAGAATAGCACAAGGAAAAAAAGCCATACGCCAACTCCATCCAATAATATGGAACAAAAAGTTAAGTAAGCATACTAAACGGCTTATATATAAAGCCATTGTGGAAAGTGTAAGCACATATGGGGCAGAGACATGGAGTATTACAAAAATACAAAACCAAAAACCGAAGCCAATGAAAATGGACTACTGGCGTCGAAGCTACGGATTAACAAAGTTGGATAAAATTAACAAAAATGAGATAAGAAGACGAGCAGAAGTGGATGTAGATATCGTAACCACGATAGAGGCGAAACGGTTACTGTGGTATGATCACATGAAGCCTTAATAACTTTTTGTCGTATTTGCCACATAAAAGGCACTTTACCTTACAGAAAAATGGGGTTTTTGAAAATTTCCAAGGCATACTTGATTTTTCATAACTGAAATTATGTTAGAAATTCCCCTTTAACCAACCAGGGCTAAACCCAAAAAAATGAAAATTTAAATCGAAAATTTTTTATCTTTCACAAGAGTCGTTTCACCTATCCGGGGACACACTGTATAGTATATAGTTTCAGAGTTAATCTCATGTGAATTAAAGTGTATTTCTGAAAATTGCATAAATACACCCTTGTCACCCGAAATGGTACTCGTTCTTGATTAATTATTATTATGTTTCCGCGATGCTCCTTGAGTTTATGCAAGCTTTCAATTTGCGTAGTTCCGGAAACTATCTCTTGCACTAGATCAATGCGCATCTTGGAACATAAATTGTAGAACCAGATTGTGTATGACAAGAGAAGTTTCTTGATTGCAATAAAATGTGACGTAGAGTGGTCAGGCCTAACCACCCCTGTAAAGACAATTTTCGCCTGTGTCTTCGTCACAAGTGAATACACTCATGTTTAGAAGTATATTCGTTTGATTAACAGCTACAAGTCCTTATACATAATTGAATGTATGCCTTTTCCTGTTTGTTTGAACTCATAACCTGTTATTGACATAGGCAAAAACCACGACAGTTTGCAAAATAATGCTATGTCGGTATACAATGTGTGTGAAATATGACCCAGCAACGATATCATAACGCAGAGGTCTGCTGCGTAATGCTTCTTTATAGTATATTGCAACGTGACCCAGTAACTTGACGTTAATGCGGAGTTTGTATACAAATAACTTATCTAGCACATGTCGTGGACTAGTTTTATATTCTAATTGAACGCACTTTTGTGTCCACATGATTTCACTTAATTTTACTAAGTTGTCTCGTCCATGATCAAGCATTAGTTTGAACAATTAATTAATAATCCTTTATCTACTTTGCGTTCGTACTGAGGCTATTACGATACGCGTTTGCGTATCCTAATAGACACAAAGCGATGCTATAATAAAAATACTAAAAATTTTTATTTTTTGCTTTAAAAAAGTGACAAAGTAGATAAAATACTGTATGATACCTCGTTTATAAGGCATTTTGTAGCACTTACTCCTTTAGGGCACTCCTCGCTTCGCTCGTCTTACCCTAAATCCGTGCGTGCTACAAAATGCTTCTTATAAAACTCGTATCATAATACACTATTATACTCGTTTTCCCACCACCATAACTTAGAGTAAATGGTGCATTCTTTCGTGGTTTCCCCAATAGGCCTAATCCACATCAGTGGTATTGGTCAATTTTTATAATTTTCTTCGTTTTGGTGTGCTGGGAGGACTAGACTTGTTGACTTATATTTCTGTAGTGTTTGGAAGAGTGTCGACCTCTGCGAAGTGTGAATTTGATGGTAGATTTGGAGCGAATGCTGTTATGCAGCTGTTGCTGCGGGTGGAAGTGAATCTGGATTTCACTCCCTTTTTGTCACCGATCTAGCGAAATGTTGGTACGGGAAAACAACTACTGATCTGTTTTTTACACCAATAATGTATAAAATCTACAGTATTTCTCTTTCAACACTTTTACAGCATATTTTAACTCTTCATCATACTGAATCATCTTCTTTCTTTGGCCGAAGGTTGACATTTTTAGAGAGTAAACCTTTTCTTTATTTTTTTCTTTATCTGGTTTCAGGAAACAATAATTTTTCGGTAGTGCTACTAATACTACGAGTCGATGTCTTCTCTTACAATAAAATGTAATTAAATGATGACATTTGATCGCTGTCCTTACAACCCAACGGTCCCAACTTCTGTTGCTGGTTAAACGGCCAAGTTAAATTTTTCGAATCTCCTCTTGACTATGAAAAAAGTATGCTCTTGATTTCTTCGTTGGCTGGAAATCTAGTCTGTTTGTATGTCGTGATCAACGACTCGTTGAGAAATACATCTAAGGGAAGTTTGTCTATTTGATCGGAGAAGTCGTTCTGCACTTTTAGTGTTTTTGTGTGTTGCATCAGCTAGATATCCGTCGAATATAGTCGATGCGTCCGAGCAGAAGATTCTTTACCCGTACTGTATGTACTAGACTGTGTCGAGAACTCATATATTAGTATAAATTAAATTAATAACTAGTCAATAACGTGTATAATTTTCTTAGCAAGGGAGCCTGCATGAAGTTTTAAGAAACACACTCTAATGCACATGAGATTCACTGTAAAACTATTTACTTTACAACAAAATGCTATAGACAACAATTATAGAGCATTTTATCCATCACAATTTCTATAAAAGCTATTGTTGCCAAGGAGGTATTGGAAAGGAGATACTATCAAAAAACTGATTTTGAACGACATCTATCCCAGATGGCGAAGCGAGCGGACAAATTTAGGACGTCATTCAGAATATGAAACTGCGCCAAATTGCCAATTAGTAAAACTTCTTGATTTTTTCAAGGAAAAGATTTTGGTTGCTTGGTCTATTCGACAAATAGACCGAAATATTCAAAATTTTTACTGTAAGTATAACGAAAAGCTAATTTAAATAAATTTAATTTGTTGGATACCTTGCAATGGCTTGACAAAACGTGACCAAACTTACTCAGATTGACAAGATCTTTAAAATAACGAACCAGGCGAACTATGTCACAACTATGTAATAATATGCGTTTGTGACAATCGTCAATGAAGAAGCATATTAGCGTGAAAAATGACAAAAATATGAGTGTGAGATAGATATTTATGCATTAAGGGAGATATGAATATGTTTTTTCCCTAAGGTGGACATGTGTTACAGACCGAGGGCTCTGGCCCGAGGTCTATAAGTCAACCGAAGATAAAAAACATGAATATCTCCCGTGGTGCATACAATATTTTGTCGACTAGCATATTCGTAAAAATAGTATGAAATTTCAAAATGTCATAATGACATTCAAAATTAGAATGTGTAAGTAACATCAAGGATTGCCTCATTGTATGGTTGCTAAGACGTTAATTGTAGTTGCATTGTTACCATGAGTTTGAGGGAGAAATAATTTGACAAGTCCCTTTGGAGTTATGAGTAACTTTTCATATTTTGTTTCTATAACGCAAATGTACAATATCATGTTGCTAGTAGATAAAATATTTTATTTCTTTCAAGCTATACAGAATGCTCTTAGTATGTGGCCATGGCTTAAGCACATATTCCTGTGGTAAAAATAAAACGATTTACTAAATCTATTTTGTTAAGCCAGTACTTCCTTTCAAAGTTCTTTATAAAATATATTTTGCTTAGAACAATAGAACGCTTAAATCGATTTGGACGATTTTAAGTATGACCCTCGTACAAGGGTAATTCACCTTTTGAGATGATATTGGTTACTATACGTGTACTACTAACGAATGAACCATGAGGGTTACGACACAGTACATCTTTAATAACAAAGCTAGTCTGGAATGTTCGATTATTATAAGAAAAACTCTATAGAAAAATAGTTGAAAGACAAGATTGCACGAGAAAAATGAGAAATATACAATATCAAAACCTACAAGAAAAGATATAAAAAACAGTCAGTAGTTATTTCAACTGACCAAACAAAAATAATATCATAAAGAAAAAACATTCAGGCCTATTCCCTAACTTTCCTTGAATCGAATAGAAGTGGTCAAATCGGATCGGAATGTTTACGAATCGAAATTACCGACTTCTACTGCGCCTACAGTTTACGATTAGTGGTATTCCCTAACCGTAATAGAAGGCGGTTACTGGCGCTCAGACGATTTCTATCGGTGGCTGTTTACATAGATCTGGCAACGCTGCATTAGCAAGCAATAATAAGCTTTAACGCAGAGTCCGACAGGCGCCACAGAACGAAAAGGTACAGTTTGAAAAACAGCTGATGAAGCAACGGTCTAATCTAACGGCTATTTCAATTTATTTGCAGTGTTACGAGGATGAATAGTTCCAGTTGGTGGTAGAAATTACAGTGATTATTCCTTCATATCCATAGTAATGCGTAATCACTATGGTTTCTGTCAGTTTAATAATGATAAAAATTCAAACGTCAAAATTTAACCGCTGTTAAAATGTGTCAAAATTTAATCCGTTGTGAATAATTTTAGCCTGATTATTAAAAGTGCTTCACCAACTGAATTTTATCTATTTATTCAGGAAATAATCACGCCGAACATCCCGCTTGCATGTAAACTAGCCTGAATAAATTTTACCGATTTTCTGTCAGAATGTTTTGCTACTTTATAATGACCTTAATATAATCTGGAACAGCAGTAGTTCTTTGTGGTTCTACCAAAAACACGCTAATCTGTTTTATAAGATTGATAACTAAATGTGTTGGTAACCGATATAATTTTATAAATAATCCTTCTGGAATTTTAAAGGGATTGCTCCTATCTCATATGAAACGTCTGCCAACTGAAACAGCTGCCTGCAAAATCAAATTAATTAAAACAAAGTTCGTACAGGTTCACAAAGTAAAAACATTTTATAGGTTAACTACATGTGATATACACTTATAATTGAATTCACCGTTTAATTTCTCCTCCAAGAAAAATGCCTGCATTTACCTCGTTTGCTGTCATTATTTATTTCATAAACATAAGTAAATAAATGTTCAATCGCAAAACAAAAACAACTGTCTAAACTCATAAAAACCGCGAAAGTAGTACTGACAGCAGCACTGCGCAGGTGCCACAGCAATTTCGATGCGTTTTCAGTAACTTCGATGAGCTCGTACATATCGTGTAAATTTCTACCGACGCGGCTTGGGTTATTTCTACGATCGAAGCCCAGCGGAGTTACGGAATACGAATTGCAAACCATTCCTATTCGATCGCCCTACCTCTATTCGATTTGAGTCACTTCTATTCGATTTGAAGTTAGGGAATAGGCCTGATTAGGGCGTTGTAGCCTGTACTGGCTATTTTAATTTATTTTAGAAGATTAATGAGATTGCTACAAATTGCCAGGCTGATACTGGCTCCAGGCAGCTCAGATTGCCAAAGGTATCACCCTTACACTCAAGTTTTGTAACCCAGTAAAGCACCCAGAATAACTTTATAAGCGTATAATTTCCTTAACTATTAATACATAAAATTATATTTAATTCGTAAAGCAGAATAAAATGTAATAATGTTTATAATCAAAACAAATCTGGCACTCTTCGGCCAGCGCAGCGGTCCGTTGCCCCAAGGTGATGCTAGCGATTATTGGAACACTCTTGGTTCATAGTCGGTCTTGTGGCCCGTTGTCCATTTGACCTACTAGCATAAAATTTACAAGTTAGTGGTTGCCGTGAGCACTGCCGCAGTTCACGAATGAAATTCGATTTATTTACTTCCAAGCGTGTGAAAAGAAGTCAGAATTATAATAAGCAAAGCCTGTGCCTGTGGCTATTTGTGTTATCGAGTTTCCTACTTGCGGAGACCGGGTGATAACCTCAGACTGCCGTTTCGATGTTGTTCTTGTTTACATTAGCTGGAAACTTCGGGTACTCTTGGAAAGGCTGCGGTGTCCAGCTAAGCGAGTGCATTTAAGTTAACGCCGGGCCTTGCGGACTGCGATTATCGTGAAATGGCCGGGGAATTCATCCGGCGAATTTACAAGCACCGGCTTGGCTCCGATGCGGTCTTTCGTTGAAAATAGACACAGTCTGGTCCTCAGGGCTCGAGCTTATGTTATGTCGTTAGGGATGCAAGTAGTGATTTAAATAACGTAGGCTCAAATGTTTCGGCTCGGGATAATTCACTTACAAGCACTAAGACGCTCTTCGAGCAAATGGAACTTGGGGAATTATTTTCAGGAGCCCAATCGAAGAGCGCCCTCCTGACGGACAAAACTAGCGGGTTGTCTGGCAGAAGCTTCGCCGATGAGCCTAATAGCCCTCCTGACGACCAGGTCTAGGTGAGGATTCACTGGCAGGAGTTTTTTTCGAAGAGCCCAAAAGCCCTCCTGAGCAGAACTAGGTAAGGAGAGAGGTCCAGGAAAATTCAATGGCTCTGCTTCCTCTTTATATAGCCCTAGCTGCAGTAATCAGCGGATTGGTCCAGTTTCTTGAAGTAGGATACTTTTCCATCGAGTGCGCGGCGGTGTACCTTCGTTGGTCCGCGGTGCGTCATTTATCGCCGTTCGTGCGTCCAAAGATGAAACGCTCAGATTTCTCACGTGTTTTACGCCATGGAAGAATGCATTAATTAATTTTTAATTAACCAAAATCGCGTTCGCGCCAGGCGAAACGTTACAGCGTGTAGAGTTATTGTAACTCGATTTTAACCGTTTCGCTTTAAAGTGCTCTAGTAAAAACCTTTTAAATTACAATTCGCGTGGTACATGTGAGGCACCACTCTGTTTTGAGAATTATTTACATTTTATTTTCCCCATGTCATCAAAACGTGCCGCCCTTTGTTTCCTACGTCTAATGTCTACCTGGAAAATTTATCTACTGTAATGATAAATAAAATAATATTTTATTAATACGTAACATTCGTGACAAAGATGTTTAGTACGTTGAGCGCAAATATTTTCTGTTACTACTCATACACATGGAAACGTTTATTTATTATATCGCAAAACGGTAATAAATCTGTATACTTTAGATGGAATTACTGTAAGGCTCCTGAAAAATTAAAAAGCCCAACGTTTTCCTCGTTATAAAGATATTTGTATATTTCATCAACATGATGAGAAGTACTGTAACATTCTGGTAGTATTTTTGCACGAAACTTTTACAGCCAAGTTGATTGTATTTTGCTTTTTTACTTGTGATGTTGGTGGAGCTAATTTATGCCATCTACTGACGTATATGCTTCTAAAAATTTTACAGCAATTTACTTAGCAAAAAACCTTTTATAACTATTCTACGTAATCAATAGCTGATATAAATTATGGATGATTATCAAATCTAAATTCGCAGCTGCTTAACATTACTAAGGTACAAAAGTAGCTGCTTGACGTCTTTCAAGCACCAAATCTGGAAGTGTACGGTAGGTCATAATTATGGCTAAATTGTGGATAACTTAATGCCTAAGATGCATTAAATTCTTACAACTGTGAAAAAGAATGAATAGAGCGATGGATGCACATTGCCCAATAAGAGAAATTTAGAAGTTGCAAATACATTTTACTTGGCGCTTCGTAGGAGCCACGCAAGCTAAATTTTATTTAAAAATATAAGTTGTTGTTTTGCAAAATTACCATGCCGACATTACACGAAAAAATTTTTTGGCAATCAATAAAAAAAAATGTATACCAACATCTTTGCGCCACTATGGAATTTTTAGACATTTTTCATTCCTAAGCTCTTCTATCGTTATCTCCTAGAACTGCTTTTGCACTACTTTAAATGTTGCGCCCATCGCTTTTTTTGCGATGGGGGGAAACCTTCATAGGCATCGGCAAACTAGCGTCATGCTGTAGCTACCACTAGTACCGTATTCTTACTAGCTAAAAAAACCCTACCTTTTCTTACAACACCTCGGTGCCGCTATTCGCATATCATCAAGACGTTGGTTGTCTATTCTACATATTCTTATGACATCATTCTCTTGCGTTTCTGCCTCTTTCTTCTGCATCCTTCTTACTCATTACCTCTTTTTTTATATTTTTGCATCTTCTGCTATTGCTTTTGGTTGCTGGTCAGTATCGTGGTCAGATTAGCTGTGCTCAGTTGTTTTCCTATCCTAATCTCCGCTTCTAATGTTCTCGTTTCCCACCTTCCACAATCAAATAGCGTATGCTCCACTGTGTCTCTTCTGCCGCAGTATATTCACTCTTCACTGTTCGTTTTTCCTATTCTTTTCGTATAGGTTTGAAGAGACCCATGTCCCGTCAACGCTTGTGTTAAGTAGTCCATTTGTCTGTGTGTGCAGTTTACCCAGTTTCCTATATTTGGTATCAGTTCCGTGGTTCATTGTGCCACTTCTATCGTTTGCTTCCACTCAGCCTGCCATACTCTTAATGCTTTTTCCCTCTCTTCCCTTTTTGCTTCTGTCGTTTGACCGTCATTTCGTTGGTGAAGCCTCTTCCGTTCGTCCACCATTAGATCGATAGGTACGGTACCGGAGATAACCTGTAAGACTTTTCTATAGCCGCTGGCTATTCGTAATAGCATTTTTCGTTGCACCCTTATCATCATTTCTTTATACCTTCCAACCTTCATCACCTCCTGCCATACGGGTGCCCCGTATAATACGGCCGATTGCACCACTGCATTCAGAATCCCTCTCTTCTTACTCTTTGGGCCGCCTATATTTCTGCATTATTCTTACTAATGCTGCTGCCCTGGCTTCTGCCTTCTGTGTTGTGGTTCGTATATGTTCCCCCCACCATTCTCTTTCGCCTATTATGATTTCTAGGTATCGTACTGATTTTTTTGGCTTTACGATGTTGCTCACACACTCGAATTGGATGTCCTTGTTTTTCTTCGGTCCCTTAATGTCCCCATCATATTCCACAACAGCGTGGATCCAAGTACTGAGCCTTGTGCGACGCCTGCGTCATCTCCATTGCTTCTTGGTCCGTCAGTTGTAATCTTCTGTTCTTTAGATAGTCTCCTATTATTTCTACTAGACATAAAGGTATATTTCTCTGTTGTAGTTTCTCAACTATCCCCCGCCACGATATGGAATTGAAGGCGTTTTTACATGTAACGTTATAAGCACTCTCCATACCTTGTTTACATTTACTGTTCTGATTATTTCTTCTATTGCCTGCAACGTACTTCTCCCTTTCCGGAAGCCATATTGCTATTCCGATAGGTCTTCTCCTATTGCGTCTACTGCTTTTTCCAGCCTTTCCTTTGTTAGGCTCTCGTATAGTTTACTCATTGTGTTCAATAGCAAAGTGGTTTGTATTTTTGTTTTTCTATTGGTCCGCCCTTTGGTATGAGTGCCAGTTTTGCCATCTTCCACTGTCGTGGGAATGTTCGTGTCTTTAGTAGGTGGTTCATAATTTGGAGTATCCATTCTGGTGCTGCTTTACCTGCTGCCTTCAGAGCCTCAGGGAGAATTCCATCTATACCCGGAGCCTTCCTGTTTTTATTTTTCTTGGCGCCTGTTCCATTTCTGCTTCCGTAAAGTACTCCGCATTCCCAGCTCTGTGTTCATAGCGACTGGCAAATACTTCTCTCGCAGTTTGCCGTTTTTTATCTATTGTTTTATCGTATGGTAAGTATGCTCGGAACTTCTTCATGACAGTTGCGTATCTTTGCCCCCACACTTCTTCATTAACATTGGCACAGAACTAGTCACATTGCTTCCTCTTCGACTTGTTTATCATTTGTTGCAATCTTTTCTTGCTATCTTTGTATTGCTCCTTGCTTTGCTGTATGTCTAACATATTTCTTACGTTTTTTACTAGTCTGATGATCTTTTGCCGTACCCTATTGCATTCTTCCCTTTTACTTGCAATCTCATCCGTTCACCAGTACGGCATTTGGTGCTGTATTTCCTCCGGTCTGTACCGAATGCTCGCCCGAACGCTCCATGTTTTTACTGTGTCCTCGGCTGCAAACGGCCGAACCACTAGCTTACCGAAGTCCCGAAATTCTTGGACCTAATGAGTGTGTTACATAACTCTAATAGTAATTAGGAGAGAAGCAGAGGCAGCCGATTCCTCAACCGTGGGTTAAACAAAATCTTAAGCTGAAATTATACGGGCGCCAAGTAATAAGTAACCCAGCACTTTGCTAATTAAGCGGAGTATACATCGAAAGGCGCTACTAACCAATTCCTGAAAAAGAGAAAGAGGACGGCAAAAGCACAAATAAAATTTGCAAGCATAGATAATGAATCAGTATAATTTATAAAACCAAGGTAATCGGAAGTACACACACAAAACCACGGCAAACGAGGTCAAAATATCACAATAAATATCGCAGTAGTGGGAAAATATCACAGTAGTATGAGTCGTTTTAAAAGTTACCAAAGCATGTAATTAATTTATGAATATCTAGTATAAATAAGTAATATAAAAACAGCACAAGTTAATTATAAATTTACATTTTGTTTTACCGGTAGGTTAAATATTCGGCAAAAGCGTATGACCGCGATAGCGTTATATTTTTGGGTTCGGACTGAATTTGATCTGTAACCCACACATGGAAAAACATTTTCATGTAATTAATAATTAACAGAAAGATCTTATAGATCCCATGGTCTTGGTTTAGAGTAAGGCGTCATATAATCCAGAATACGGTTGGTAATTAATTAATAATGATCATAAGTTTAAATACGTCGCGTAAAGAGAATCATTAACGTACTATCTCGCAAGTATGGGAATAATAAAGTTTAATTCAACCACGTTAATCGGTCACTAACATGAAGTGAGTATTCAAAATTTTAAATTCCAAATACACATTGCAGATTTGCTTTACAAAATCCAAGTTAGAAATTGCAATAACTTGTGTTATACACTGTTTGAGGCTTTCGCGGTTACTCGAATTATTCCTCTTAACATACTACGTAGTCTAAGCCGAAATTCTACGTTAAGAAGAATAGGTAAACAGTGGTTTGAATTAATCGGGTAACTGCCCTAAACAGGTAAGTTCTGCGTTATACTGTATTTATGTAATCATGAATAAAATCTGATATTTGACGAATACATTAAAAACTAACGCAAAACACTAACACAGTAAAAAGAATATTATAATTCCAGGTTATTTCGAGGTCGCAGATATATCGTGGTCCAGTTTCTTGACGCAAGGGAATAGGTTAGTTAAAATAGACCTATCGCTGGACACCAGGTAGAAAACGGGCACATCAGAAATCCGAAACATCAAAATTAACGGAGGTACAGGGTGTTAAAGTTTCAAAGTAAAAACTAAAGGTGGTTGGACAATTTTATTTTTGTTGTCAAGCAATAACCTGCCAACTAGTTTTCCGTTGTAATTTTATTAATGTTATTGCTACAATAATGGTTCATGTTATGAAAATAATAAATTACTGAATATATTATTTACTGGGAGTTTCGTTAAAATGCCGCTGCGGCATCGCTCTTATAGGCGGAATGTATGTGTAGAAGCGATTGGTGATAATTTTGAAAATGTAATTTAAGTTAGATTAAGTTTAGTTTAATTTTTGTTAAGCAATTTTAGTTCTTAATTTGAAACTTTAACATCCTGTACCTCCGTTAGTTGCGATATTTCGCAAAAATGGTAAATGAAAAATATGCTTATTTTTTAGCTTTATAACCTGGTACACGGAAAGAATCACCTTGTATAATGGAGTTAACAAAATATATGTTTATTAAAAAATTTAAGGTTTAGAGAAATAGACAAAATGAAAAACACTGCATGAAAATGTGACAGTTTATTTAATCGATAATACAAAAATTATTTCTAGAAACTAATGATGTATATGGCAGTTAAAGCTTTAGCTATTTTTTAAGTCTTTAGACAAATTAAAATAGTCCATGTTGTTTCCTAAAATTTGTCAGGTATTTTCCGCCCTACCTTGATTAGCTAGTTACTTTGGTAAACATACGTCCAGATACAATTATCTCAAGAAAGGAATCCAAATACAGTACAAAATAAATATTAGTTAATTAGTTAACTACCTATCATTATTATATTTCTGAATTATTGCAATTCCTATCTATCTGACGTTATTTCTCCACTCCAATCGCAGATGCAAATTTTTACCCAGTGTTATCTTAACGTAAGAAAAGATTCAAAAAACGAAAGATCCATATGAAAAAAGAGTGTTTTTACTAAAACGTAAGAAAAGGTTTAAAAACGAAAGATCCATATGAAAACAGAGTTTTTTGAAACTAAAACGTAAGAAAAGATTTAAGATACAAAAGATCCATATGAAAAACAGTTTTTTAACTAAAGCGTAGGAAAATATTTAAAAAACGAAAGATCCATATGAAAAAAGAGTTTTTCTACTAAGACGTAAGAAAATATTTTAAAACATTAAAGATCCATATGAAAAGAGTTTTTGAAACTAAAACGTAAGAAAAGATTTAATATACAAAAGATCCATATGAAAAACTGTTTTTAACTAAAACCTAGGAAAAGATTTAAAAACGAAAGATCCAAATGAAAAAAGAGTTTTTACTAAAACGTAAGAAAATATTTAAAAAAACGAAAGATCCATATGAAAAGAGAGTTTTTTGAAACTAAAACGTAAGAAAAGATTTAAGACACAAAAGATCCATATGAAAAACAGTTTTTTTAACTAAAACGTAGGAAAATATTTAAAAAACGAAAGATCCATATGAAAAAAGAGGTTTTCTACTAAAACGTAAGAAAAGATTTTAAAACATGAAAGATCCATATGAAAAGATTTTTTTAAACTAAAACGTGAAAAGATTTAAGGTACAAAAGATCCATATGAAAAACTGTTTTTTTAACTAAAACGTAGGAAAAGATTTAAAAAATAAAAGCCCCATATGGAAAAAGAGTTTTTTTACTAAAACGTAAGAAAAGATTTAAAAAACGGAAGATATATATGAAAAGAGGGTTTTTTAAACTGAAACGTAAGAAAAGATTTAGATACAAAAGATCGATATGAAAACCAGTTTTATTTAACTAACACGTAGGAAAAAATTTAAAAAACAAAAGATCCATATAAAAAAAGAGTTTTGTTTTACCAAAACGTAAGAAAGATTTAAAAAACAAAATATCCGTGTGAAAAAAATAGTTTTTTAACTAAAACGCAAGAAGAAGTTTGAAAAACAAAATATACACATGAAACAAAAGGTTATTTAACAGGAAAACGTCAAAAAAGATTTAAAAAGCAAAAGAACCACATGAAAAAAAGTTTTTTACAGGAAAACGTAAGAAAAGATTTAAAAAACGAATTATGAGTACGAACAAAAGAGAGAACATAGAAAGTCAGGGATTCTAGTTTAAAAATAATGAATTAAATTTCCGCAGAGAACAATAAACCGCCGTACGCGTGACAATAAGTCGCGTTGGCGACCAACAAACTAAGAAGTAGTAGCTGCTGGCGCCCACAAGTTTAAAACCAAATCTAAAAATATCGTGCGCGCCCAAGGTCCGAAAACTGCATGAAATCCAAACAGCCGGATGTTATGTACAAGATGAAACGTGAAACTCGCCGGCGAATTCCGAGAACTCAGCTGCAGAGAGAGAGAGAGAGAGAGAGAGCGAAACAGAGAAGAGAGGGCCAGAGATCGAACGAGCTTGTTCGAGTAGCAAGGAGCAGCTGATGTACGCGGGTCCGGGGCACTAAGAAGGAAAACGTGATTTGCATGCGCGAGCGAGAGAGAAAGAAATACTGCCACGAGCGTTAGGCGGGTAGGTAGCGAGTTCGAAGCCGGTTCGGGGCAAGTTTTTTAAAAATCATTCAAGGTGCGTATGCACATAACTAAGCCGTGCCATCTCGAAAACCGAAAGTGGGCGTCGTAGGAGCTTTCCCTTTGACAAATTCGATAGAATGGGCAACGTCCACTTCAAACAATATTAAATATCCAACTCCCGAGAATTGCTAAAGATGCGAGCGCAATCAAAACAAACGGTGCCGTATGGTATACCAAAGAGCATATATTTCTGAATTATTGTAATTCCTATCTATCTGAAGAATTTCTGTCATTTCAATAAAAGTAGCAAGTCTGAGCTACAATGTTAACGGAGGAAAACAAAATTATATAAGACCGTTTTAGCTATGTTTTAAATCTGGCCACACCGCTAATCGATTTAGTCGAAGCAACTTTAGAATGGCTTGTTTTTGGACTACCTTGACTGGTTAGCTACTCTACAGAGGGCCTAAAACTACGATCCTGGTGGACGAGTAATTTCGCGGTATACGCAGGTAAACCACGGGGCTGAAGTTCTTCATGTTATATGTTCTTTGGTCAAACGAAAAGAGGGGTTATGGCTCACACGACAAAATGTATACTCCCTTAACTAGAAGGAACGAAAAATAGAGTGAATAAGGTAAATTCCCAATTTAGGATACTAGTAAGAATCCCAAAACAAAATGGAACATTTGACTGCACAAATGTAGCAAGCCTTTCCTGCAGCAGCACACATTGGTAAAATGGCGAAAAAGGTAAGGACCTATAGGCCATTCAGTAAACACAAAAACATTTAAATTTTTTTGAAGTTGGCATACATGTAAAATTGTTGTGCTAGGGATTCTGTATTTTGCTTTGCAAAGGTTTCCACACCTGCATAAAGTTGACTTTGAATTTAAAAAGGACAATTAATAAATCTCATTATTTAAGTGTCAAAGTACATATTCTGGAAATTCTTGCCTGAAGTTTTATAAAATGTAATAACAATACCTATTAATAAACTCTACATCAATAGTATCCAACACAGTATTTGTTTAACATCCTTAAAACTAGTTATGACAGATAATAATTAAATGTCACACTCTTAACCTATTTGTTTTAGTAACTTTTTGTAATTACATGCCTAGACAAAGGATGCATTTTGGGAGTACACTCATGAAATCTTAGAAATCAAAGGCCACTTTGTGTTTTTATGTTTAGTGAACCGACTATAGTTCAAAAATTTTTGAAAAACCTTGGGAACTGTATAATAGGAAATCAATGTTGCTTGGAGTGTGAAGTGGAGCATGAAATTTCCTCGAATTATTTAAAAATAATAATACATTGGAATATCAAACTTGACTTGAGTTTAAATTATAATGTAGCTAATATCTGATTTGGCAATGAAAGGAAATTCATTACGTGAATACTTAGAAATGACTTTTGACCCGTAACAAGTTCCATTTATATTCATAACTATATACCAACTGTCTATCATAAATCATAACAATATATTGATAAAGCTATCAACGAAAACAGTTTCCTGTACCACACTGCATAATAATCAATTTCGATAATGCTGCTAAAAGCAGAGTTTTACAACAAACTCATTAAATGCACACAGGACATGCAGCTACATGAAATAGAAATACATTTATGCAGTGTGTCACAAAACGTTTTATACAAATGGAGAAAAAGTATATTTTACGTTTCACAAAAAAAAATTCTTGATAAAAAGCTCTCCATGACTTGTAGATCCATAATCAAGTACAAAATTTTTAAAACATTGGCTAATATACAGGGAAAATCAAAATTATGATTTGAAATGAGAGTAAAATACGTTCAAACTGTAGTGGAGAGCAAAATGTTCATTGAAATTGTAATTGAGCAGCAAAAAATTATTAGATTAGTGGTGATTTTCCCAGATAAAAATTATAAGATTATTTCAATAAATACGTCAGCAATTGTTAGATTAATGCACAGTACGAAACATCGTAAGATCCCGTTCATAATAAGCGCCTGATTTTGTGTTACTCGTCCTTACTAAACACGTTCTGGATAGAGTGCTTTGGAATATCTAATAACTGTCAACAAATGTCAAATGCTACTTAATAACAATTTTAATGAACATTTTGCTCTCCACTACAGTTTGAACGTATTTGACTCTCATTCCAAATCATAATTTTGATTTTCCCTGTATATCAGCCAATGTTTTAAAAATTTTGTACTTGATTATGGATCTACATGTCATGCAGAGATTTTTATCAAGAATACTTTTTTTTGTGAAATGTAAGATAAACTTTTTCTACATTTGTATAACACTTTTTGGGACACACTGTATAAACGTTTTAATTGTGGAATTTGAAGGACGTGGTAAATCACTCGATAACATCAAAAACAGTCACATCAGAAACACTGAAAAGCTTTTGTATTTTCCGGATTGTATGTTCGTTACCAATACTCTAAGTTAAGCGGTAACATAACTACGTTGCACGAAATTGTAATAACCTTAGTTATTCGACTCTATCTCAGGATTACTATTAAAATCAGATTAAGACAAAAAACAATAAATAACTATAATGAAAGATATAGGACAATTGTATTTACTTATTAGGTAATCAATAACTGCCTTTATCATACGTTTAACCATTTAATAATCCTTAATATCAGTTAAATAAATTTTAGATTAATTTTACTGTTTTTTACAAATGTTTATTATCTAATTTATGATTCAATTGAATTCAATTTTAATAACCCTGTACGTAGCAGATATATTTTATACTACTATTCTCCTTTTTTATGTGTGTTGTTTTAAGTTGACAGTTAATAGACTAACTTTGTAAGCTTCTATCTTCGAGCTCTTTATCTTCTATACTCTTCTATTCGCCAGATCTCGGGTACAGCTATTCTTGTTGTGGTTGGAAGCACATCGTTGTAGTGGTAATCGATGCACACACTAAGTTTTTACTTTCGCACTAATAATTGTTTATCACACTCTTTAGGTGTATGACAATATTAATAGGTACATACCAGTACATTAAATTCTAAAATTGACTATTAAATTCGATTTCAAATAGGACTTGTGTCAATTCAAATAATTTTTTTCTGCAACAACTTTTGTTCTGTTTATTTTCAAACTACCCGCCAAAACCAATGGGTATCAAACAAATGATAATACAGTTTTCTTTTATTACTTGTTATTACTTTTCTAATTGTCATAATTCATATTTTTAGGTTAATACTTTTACATTGTGTATGTCTTCAACTACATAAGCAAATATGTAAGAACTATCTTATAACAATAATTACTTCTTTCAGACAAATCCCGACTAATTCGTATTACAATTGCAACCAAAACTGGACTATTTACAAATGATTTGCAAATACTCGTACCGTTGTAAGAGACCAAAATTCAAATAATAAAACGAAATCATCACTCCTTTTAGGAACATTATTTTCAAGCTGCTTTAGTTTTTATGTTATTGAATGCTTTGTCATTTAATGATCATATCAAAATATATATAACGCAATATTATAATGACTATACCACACTGAAGGCATCGATGCAACACACTAAAGGGCGGTCATTCCTAAGAGCGCATGGCAAAAACCCCTCGATCTCACCATTGTGCCGAAGTATCTTGCACCTTCTCATTTGTTTTCAATTCTTTTTATCGAGATATATGTTTATATGGTAAATAGAATAAGAAATTAAAGCACAGGTCGGTAAGAAATGAAGACAAATAACGGGAAAACACAGTTTACATCAAGAAACAGGTAATAACGATAGTGAGGAGTATACAGTGTGGTTCATTAAGTGTGCAACAAATGGGACATTCTTTTATTAGTTGTACAACCGAAATTTAAATACCGCCACAAGTTAGTGCATGTTCGATAACCATATCAGATGCCCTTAGAATGGCTTTAAGTCAAACAGCATACAGAGCCGGACAAAAAATATGAAATTGGTGAAAGAATAAAGTCCCCTTATTTAAAAAAATATAGCAAAATTTTATTGGGAAAAGTTATGCTTAAATACAAAGTCACAGCCTTCTATTCGAATTTTTGTTCTCTTTTGAAAAATTTTGTATTACCCCCCGTATGATACATATTTTTATTATTATGATTTTATACGTATTTAAAGTAGCCACAACTACATCACTTTTAAATAACTTTTAGCAACTTGAAGCGTATTTGTAAAATTTACTGGGATTTAAATCTTTTTAGGTAACCGTCCACTTCATATTTGTTGCAACGATATTTAACAGAACTTCAGAATTTCCCAGATATTCTTTTTAACAAGGCAAATGCTTCACTAATAATAATTTACATATGAAAAACTCTCAATAAAATCAGAATAATGAAAATATGTATCATACAGGGCTAATACAAAATTTTCCAAAAAACAATAAAAATTCGAATAGGAGGCTCTGACTTTGTATTTGAGCATAACTTTTAATTCTAAAGAACTTTTCTCAATAACATTTTGCAATATTTTTTGAAGTAAGGTAACTTTATTCTAGAACGAATTGCAAATGTTTTGTCCTGCCCTGTATGCTGTTTGATTTGGAGCCATTCTAAATGCATCTGGTATGGTTAACGAACATGCACTAACTTGTGGCGGTATTTAAATTTCGGTTGTACAACTAATCAAAAATTGTCCCATTCGTTGCACACTTAATGGACCACACTGTATATGTGTTGAGATAAAACATTTTGAGTCTCTTGCTACTTAGGATAGCCACCCAACGTACGAAATGTGAAATATATTCATTTTATTGACATAGTAACAAAAACAATAACAAAAAGAGTGATTTATAAATTAAGGTCTATGACTTTACTATGGATTTATAAGTTCAGCATGGACCCCATGTGCAGCTCGACATACGTCCAACCTGTAAGTCAATGCTTGCCGTGCGTTTTGCAACATTTCGAGAGTAATTGAGTCTATGGTAATTCCGAATTTATTGCGTAGATCTTCTACTGACAGAGGTTTAGGGGTATAGACGCAGTCATATTCCCACATATAGAAATCTAAAGAGGTCGAGTGTGGAGAATAAGGAGGCCAAGAATTCGGGCTTTCTTTTCCTAACCACCTTTCCGGAAAATGGTTGTCTAGACTCTTTTATACAACTATTCTGAAGCTTGGAGGTGTTCCGTCTAGCTGAAATATGATGTCACTCGGCTGGAAGCCGAGGAATGGCGTAATTTTCTAACATATCCAACAATACTCGACTGTTTATTGTAGGTTCTGCCAAGAAAGATGGCCGTACTAGTCTCGTACTGGTAACTGCGCACTACGCATTCACTTTCGGGTAATTTCGTTTGTGTGCTATATATGTTCATTGGGCACACCAGAACCCCATATTTTGAAATTGTGTCTATTTACCTTTCCCGAAATATGGAACACGGTTTCGTCAGAGAAGACGAGTCTGTTCAAGAAATTATTGTCTTAATTCATTTTTGCGCACATGATCATTGCAAATTTAAGATGGGCTACTTTAGCATCCCGATTGATATGGTGAACGAGTTGCAACTTATATGGCTAACCGCGCAATCGCTTTATGCGCATATTGTGGACAGTCGATTGAGGAATATTCAGCTTCAAACTGGCACATGTCGAAGACTTCTTAGAACAACAACTGTATATAAGAGGACATGGAAATCGGCAGGAGAAAAATAAGCACATAATAAACGGTTTTGTTGTTGATGCTATATCATATTCTAGTATATCCAATATAACTACTTGCAGACGTACTGGAACAGAATCCGATAATTGCCTAGTCAATGTTAAATTTGGAAGAACGAATTAAATAAGGTCAGACACAAGCCAGAATAAAAAGCTTCTACAGATATAGATAGAAAAACTAAAATACAAGCATTGGTAGTTAATATTTAGAGGAGTGAGAAGATTAGGAACGAGAAAATTTACTAAATTTATGTGTCTCCGTAACGCTTACAAACTCCTTGTAGATATTTGAAGAGAAAGCATAATACCACATGCGGCGGAAATAATTCGAGAATGCCAAGCTGGGTTCCATTGTAACGTACCCATGTATCAGATATTAGTCAATTTTAAGCAAGCCTATGACTAGAGAAAGGCTGTATGAAGCTATGATTTTATTTTTCTACTAAAATATTCAAATACGAATAAGAATGTCAACATTCAGAAGTTAGCATCAAGCAGTTTGAAAATCCATCAAGGAGTATGTCAAGAACATGGGGCGGTGTCTTTTTCATGCGGCATTGTGTAATTTGTAATTTTTGGATTGTTTTCTCCGTAAATGCCCATGTCCCTACTCCATATATAAGCACTGATATAACGCATTGTTCTAGAACTTTTACTTTCATGGCGATTGTGATGTTTATATTTTTATTTCTTAATATATTCCCTAATTTACCAAACGCGGTTCATGCCCTTCCTATTCGTCTTTGCAAATTGGTTTCTTGTACTTTTTTGTCAATTTTTATTGTTTGCCCCAAGTATATCGGGTGGTTGATCATACTTCTGAACATAGGAAATATACATGGCTTATCACGGTTCCATCTTAATCGTTAGTCTATTTGTTATAATCTTTGTTAGTAATTTGTGGACTTGACCTAACAAGCTTATCTGTCTGTAGTTATTCAGTTGGAGTTTACTTCCTTTTTTTGGCCAGTAAAACTATTGTAGCATCATTCACTCTTTTGGTATTTTCTTTTCTTTAATGCATTTCTTATCTTTCTTTTTCGATTTTTAAGTAATGTTCTGCCTTATTGTTTTATAAGTTCGGGGGTGATTCCGTCTTTTCCAAGTGCTCTGTTATTTTTCATTTCTGTAATAGCCTTTTTGATTTTCTCTATATCTATCTCCGGGATGTCTTCTGATCCCACATTAATTATGGTTTTAATTTCTCCATTTTCAACCTGTGGTTTCTTTACTTTGGAACTAAAGAGAGTTTCATAGAATTCTTCGGTTGTGTTTAGTATTTCTTGTCGGTCCGACGTAGTAGTACCATTTTTCTTCTGTATCTGATTTATTATATTTATGTCATTTTGTAATCGTCTTCTTACTACCTTTTGACTTTTGTTTTCCTCGATTGTTTTTATTATTCTATTGTGGTATTTCAATATGTCATGTCTTAATTGCTTCCTTATTGTTTTATTTAATTCTATGTATTCAACCGTCGCTATTTTTTCTTTTCTAACAAATTCACTTCTTTTATTTATGATGTTGATTGTTTCACTACCTATTTTAAAATTTTTGTTTTGTTATAATTTGGGTTATTTGATATTATGGTTCCTGCGCGTAGCATGGCATTTTTCAGTTTTTCATTTGTAGTATCTAATGTATCTTGTTTTTGTATCCTACTGTACCACAGGTTTCTACTTAGTTCTGTTTGATATTCTGATGAATTGTTTAAGATAATCTCTCCGTCTATCTGTTTATTACTATTTTGTACTAGTTTTCTTCTTTCTGTTCTAGTGTTGATTTGTATTTTCCTCTCAATAGTCTATGATCGCTTCAGGTTGGGAACTGATTTACTACTGATACAGCTGTGATTAGATGTTTATGTGATGCTATTATAAAATCTATTTCGTTTTTTGTTTGTCCGTTAGGACTTATCCGTGCCCATTTTCGGCTGACTTTCTTTTTAAAATAAGTGTTCATTATAAATATTCTTTTACTTTCTGCATAGTTGACTAGCATGTTTTCGCTATTGTTCCTCTCAGGGCAATTAATAACTAAATTAATTCTACCTAAACGGAGAGCTCCAGACTCGATAATACCCACGTAAACCAGAAGTTCGTATATAGGGACTTACCTGGTGGGACATACAGGATGGCTCATATGTGGAGTGGCACGTCGATTGACTCGTGACTCCAGGAGCACAAAACGATAAACACGAGCGATGACACACAAAAAAAGGGATCAGTTGACCGACCGTTTACAAACTTGTCTTAAGTTCATCTGTCTTTTACAATGTGGGCCACCGACCCAACACTTAGGGGTGGTAGGAGAGGGGACGGCAAGCCCCATAACTCGACTTTCCACCAATAGTGGGTAAACTTAAGGCGAGATAGAATTATAAATTACACTAAATTTATGTACAGTTGTTAACTTGTATTAAGAATTACTAAGGAAATAAACTCAACTAATATGATTAAAAGCTAAATACCAAACACATCTATTCCGAATATTCCCACCGAAGTTTCGTTTCTTTCCCTTTTCCCAATCTTTAAGTCTCCGATGATAACATAGTGGTGTACTTTGTTAGTTTCTATGACCTTCGTCACGTCCTCGTAGAAAGATTCAGGCTCTTCATCGTCTTGCTCTGAGGTGGGTTCATATACTGGCATAATTTTCAGTTGATATCTACTGGTCATCTGCATTGTTATGTATGCTACCCTAGCCAATATATCTTGTATCTCTCTTATATTGTTAGCGACTTTTTTATTTACTATAAATTCTACGCCAGATGTGTTGCCTCCATTTTCGACTATACTCTGGGTGTGATAGAATATGTGCCCTGACTTTAGCTTTGCACATATTTCTTCTTTACGTCTGATTTCGTAAAGCCCTATTATATCCCAGTTTCTATCTTTGATTTTCTCTTCTAGTTCTATTAGTCTTTTATTTCTGGTATCGTATGTAACAATGGTCACCTTCTCTTGGCAAGCTTTTCGAGCCCGGCGATTCTTAGCTCCCTCTGATTTTCAACTAACTTCACCGCTGCCTTGGCGACTAGCTTCCAATCTACCGAGGACTGAGGGCCTTTCTATTCGTCGTACGTTCATAATCATATCATATTAGGGGGTTTCTGGTCTTTCTCGCCACGTTGGCCAGACGTGTTGGCGAACTTTTATTCAGCCGTCCCTGACCTGGGAAACAGACACTGTTTGCAGCCGCCCATTCTGGGTACAGACGCTGCTACCTGTAGATTTGCGTTAGGTTAGGGTATTTTATTTCCTTCCTGCCCGGCATATCTACCGAGATTTCCCCAAACCGGGAAAGTTCTTCATGTGGCCTTTAATATGAATAGTTAATATTAAGTTATTATATACTTTTAGCTCAATAGAACATGATTACTCTCAAAAAAACACGTCGGTTCACGCAATATCAAGACTGTTATTACTCTTGAAAAATCATTTTTTTAATGAAAGCCTACGTCAAATATTTGTGACAATTTCTATGAACGTCAGTGTCCCTTCTATTTGTGTACGTGGAATATCATTTGCAAATACCTCTCTGTTACACTACCTGTCATCCACTAAACATAAAATAGTAAATAGTCCCTTTTCCATTACCTCACTTAACTTCTTTACTGCTTATTTTAGTTTGATCAATAAATACCTGTAACTGTAATTCGTCCAAAGAACTTGATCTGCTTTTGAATGATCTGAACTGCATACCAACTCCTTACAGAAATTCTTCAAACTGCATTTTAACTCCAGTATCTGCTCAGCCAACTGTCAAGAACCGCATGCACCCTCTAGAATTTCTCCTTTCCAAATCTTCAATCAGCATACAACTCAGCAGCACGAACCCCGTCAAGATCCTCCAGCAGTAAATAAAACGCGTCTCCTCCAAATAAGACACCGACAATCCAAATAATGTGAACCTTGAACTGGTGCAAGTGACAAGACATCACTGAAAGTCACAATATGTCACTCCAACAAGAATCTCAGCAAAGTATAATACTATTAAATGAAAAATCCTTTCTAATTCTCAATATGTCCATTCCAGAAAACTGATGCGTCCTACTTTCAGCGAAGGAAGCTGCTATCCAATTAACATGTTGTAATTAATTAACAATAATCTAAGTTCAACATCCAATTCCAGAAATTACTTCAGTGCCTGTATCATACCAAATTATGGTCCTGCTACTCCATACCCATCTGCTCCATATCTTCATTATACAAACTGTTTGTTTTTAAATTCAATTTATGTTCGTTCTCGACAATTTTGGCTCAATTACACCCTTTTATATACCAAACAGATCAACCATAACACATTATGAAAGGGTTTATTTTAAAATGTCAGCCTTTTACAAATTATTATAACACGTTTTTTATGAAAATTTATCTGTGTACATAAAATTAATATCTCCCTAGTGATATCGTTTTTGCATATTTTTTACAGTTCAACAGTCTATATAATTTATTATCACACTTAGTAACACCGGCTATATTGAATAACATTTCTCAAATAAGTATTTGCTATCTTCCACTCCGTTTCAGGTAACTCTTAAATCATTTTAGAGCCCTTCTGTTTCTTATTCATTGTTCAACTGAATTCAAGTTTTATTCCATTATTTTAGAAAAGACATATTAATAATTCTGATATGAGTTTATTATACCCAAATTCATCTTTGTAAATTTAATAATGAAATATTTTAATCAACTTTTTAATAGACTATCAAACCCTCGTCTTGTATTAATAAAATAACTTAACCTTCCTATATGCAATCCATTACAATTATTTAGGACATGTAACAAAACCAAAGATACACACGGTAGCTTTAGTGGGACATGGACTGGGGTATTCTCTGAAAGCGAAAAATACTGGGAACTTCATGTAGTAGATTACGAATATCAAATAAGACAATCTAATAGCAAAAAGTCCAGTCAATTCAAGTTAGAATTATACACTATATTTATCATGTCAAAAACACAATTTGTAGGCTTCCGTCGTTTTTACAAAAAAGGGTAACATAATTTATGTTTACGATTTACATACAAGATTGTGTAATTTTAATTATTAATTTGTACGTAACTGATGTACGGCTCCTTAGCGTTCTGCAAACATTATTGTACTTAGTTATTCATAAGTATGTAAATGAAGGGTTCGCTACGTGCAGGCCATTTTTCCAAGTTAGCAGTGTCTTAGAATACATTAGATTATATACTAGCCATTGCCATGTAAAGTAAACTTTGTCGAAGTACTTAGTTGCATTATTTTAAATTGTTCGAACCTGTAAAATTATCTAGTAAGTAGGTATCTGTATAAAGCCATTAAACTCCAACAGTTTGCAAAACTATCGATTTTGTGGAGAGGTTTAAATGCTCATTATTTGCAACTTCCCGCACTCCGTTCTGAATTTGCATACATTTAGGTTCCATTTCATAAATTATAATTTTAGACGCAGCATTACTTAATTTAAAAGCACAGAAGGCGGTTAACGATAAGGACTTCTTTGCTCGAGTTAATCTTAAGCCCTGAGAAGAAGGAGAATGGAAAGTTTAATAGTTGCTAAAATACACATTCTAAATCGACCCGGTTAAGACTAGCTGAATTCTTAGTTTGCGTCCCTATCAGATGCATAAAAGTAGCCGGCTTACAATTTGTTATTACAGCTGTCGCAACCGCCTTACATTGTTAATATTTGTTCTCCTGCAACGAAACAGAATGTAATTCTGCAGAGTAACCGCACGTGAATAAAATTAATTTAGGTTCTCCTGCACCTCGTTATAAATTAAATTTGATATTAAAATTCCACTCGGAAAAAAGTGCACTTGGATCGTTAGCATTATGCTTGTAATGAAACATATCTTTACAAAGTACAGAATAGTTCTTATTTGTATAAGTATTTTAGTATCTTTCTTTAAATATGAACTTGGATATACCTATACTATATCTCCTATATTACCTCTCCTTACGCCAGTGAGATATATAAACTCTGACAGATATATTCTTTGTTGTCAATTTAGTTGGAACAATATTACCGTTAGTTTCAAAAAGAGTAAACATTTTACTTAGTTTTTCAACCTTAAAAGTCTATGGCTTTTCTAAAAAGTAACTGTCCAATATTAAGTTGTGGTTTGTAGGTTGCACGTATGAAAATAGATGGCTTAAAGTACTTTGTGGTGTAGAACACCTGTGACGTAGCCAGGGGAGGGGCTACAGCCCCCTCCCCCCATCTAAAAAAATATAAAATTATCTCTTACCTGTATAGACTGAAAATTGACAATTCAACTCTGTATAGACTAGAATTACATAAATGTTTTTTTTTAATTTTTACTTGCAATAGTGGAAATGTATTCCAACATTTGCTTCAATAGTTATTTGTTTGATTAGTACAAAAATTGCATGATTTCAGGACAAGTAAAACAGATCGCCGGACGACGCGTAGCGGAGTCTGGCGAGTCTTACGCGTCCCGAAAACGCATTTTTTGTGCGAATGAAACATACTATTTTTTCTCCAACTACTCATAAATTCGGTAATATGACTTATTATTTATAATCAAACATTGTAGGTTATATTGTAAAACTGTCATGGCACAAATCAACGATCACTATACGGGGAAATTAAACAACAACGACGGCGATTGTCGAATATTGACGAAGCGTTTGTTTTCTATTTAAAATTTTCCATGTAAAACCCTATCTTGCGTCCATTTTTGTACTAGTGCAAATATGAATCGAAAAGTGTACAGTTGGCAAGGTAATTGGTGAACATCCCGAAATGACTTACTTTTTATACAAAATTATTCGACATATTACACTAACACACATTGCAGTGTACGCCTTAAAGTTGTGCTCCCGCATTTGTGTCCAAATTCAGCAGTTATACCGACTTTGGTAAGAAGATTTTTGCGGAAGCTTGTATATATAATATCAATAATGCCGATTATGAAGAATTGCGCTTCGTGCGACAAACTCCTTGGCTCTGAGAGAGAAATAACGTGGGGCAAATGTCGAATTCCGCTCCATGCCACATGCGCCGAGGTAGCTTCACTTATTGCGGATAAGCGCAGACCCACATTCCATTGTGACACCTGTGTCGGTGAACGAAAAACTATATCGGAATTAAAAGATCTAACAACTAAACTCAGCCAGGAAGTTGATGATCTAAAAACCAAAGTTGCTTCTACGGCCACGCGTCACAACTCTCCTCCGGAATCTGAAATCCTGATTAATGAAATTGCAGAAAGCAACAAGAGGCTATGCAGTGTTCTATTTTTTAACGTTGAAGAATCTTCCCACGGATCCCGCGAAGAACGTGTTGCTGAAGATGTTGCCATAGTAGCAAATACCATTAAATCGATTTCAAACATTGATACCACTTTCCTAAAAAGCTACCGCCTTGGCAATGTATCTGAAGGCAAAACTTAGCCAATTAAAGTAATTTTTAATAGCGCAGAGGACGCTAAAACCATACTTAAGAAGAGAACATCAATTCCAGCATCTTCCAATATTCGCATCGCATACGATCAGACACCGATGCAACGTCAGTATCTTCTTGATCTACGTAAAAACTTAAACCAGAGAATTGAAAAGGGCGAAACGAATCTAACTATCAAATTTATAAACGGCTTTCCTAAAATCGCCAGCTTACTTCAATTAGTTTTTTCGACGACTGACATCGAAAGTAGATTTTTCTCAGTGTCATTTGACAACAGAAAGTTGACATTTGGCGTTGAGCGTGCGTTTTCATCACTTTGCCGCTCGCCGAGTGTTTTGGGTTTCCGCGTGAACAAAATAGGTAGGGACGTCCGAATGTTTCCTTGACAATGCCCGTCATTTGTCGAAATAATCGCGCCACATGTCTAATAGACTGCGCAAGTAATGTTAACTTGATTGTCAATTAATATTTGCAATAAAATGAAATATGTTATTTTCCATTAATAATATGCTCAGTCGTCGAAAAAATCGTATGTATATTTCGAGCTAAAAGTGCGCTTGCCGCTTTTGCATGATTGCTGGTTTCGGCTTTGCCTCAACCAGCAATATTCATGAGCAAGCGGCAAGAATGCACTTTCAGCTCTTAACATACAATATACTATTATGTACACTAATCTCGGCTCTCTTCCTGCAAAATTTAACGATTTTTTAAGCTACGTAAATGAAGTTAAACCCACATTTATCCTGATTAGCGAAACCTGGCTAAACAAAAATATTTCTGATACTATTGTTTCAATTCCCAACTATTCCACCTTCCGACAAGATCGTCCTGACCGCAGAGGAGGAGGAGTTTGTATTTTTGTTGCGGATGAAATCGACGGTTTCAAAATTTATGTTGAACGGAACTACAACTACGTAACTAAAAATATTTCATCTTTGTGGCTAAACATTAAAATAAATCACTTTGAATTTCTCCTCTCATGCGTTTATCGTTCACCATCCTCTACTACTGAAGACAATGAAGACTTGATTTCGTCCCTAGCCAATACAAATAATCACCGCAGACCAGTTCTTATCTTTGGCGATTTTAATTACCCCGACATTAACTGGCCTACGTGTGACAAGCAACCGACTTCAGTTTCTTCTGCAACGTTTTTGGATGTATTTACGAATTCAAGCCTTCACCACCTTGTCGACAGGCCAACAAGATTTCGTCCCCCTCCCCGGATGGATTACCACTCTCCTCTCGGACTTAGCGATCACAGCGTAATTATAGGAAAATAACATCGAGACGTCTTGATCTACTCTAATTTCCCTTACTGAACACATCACTTCTGAATTTATACAGCTGCGCAAGTGTAGAAGATATAATGATAAGCCGTGGGTGGATAGTGAAATCAAGTCGACTATAAAAGCAAAAAGAAAGTGGTGGGATACCTACAAACGTTCTAATAGACTAGTTGACTACCAGCGTTACCGTTCACTGTCAAATACTGTCACGAAGAAACTCAAGTTAGCTCGATCTAATTACGAAAATAGTATTATTACTTCCTCCAGTGCAAAGACCTTCTTCAAGTACATTACCCGATCGCTAAATACTCCTGTATCACACATAACCCTTACGAATCCTAGTACAAATGAACTTGTAACGTCGGCTATAGAAAAAGCGAACATATTCTCTCAACACTTTCTCAGCTCCTACATTCACGAACCATTACCGAACAATTCGAGACTCCTGAACTGCAACAGAATCGTTGCTTCTCTAACTTCAGTTGAATTCACGCCAGATAATGTCTTAAAGGAGCTCCAAAATCTTAACGCTACGGCATCACCAGGCCCCGACTCTCGTTCACCGTATTTTCTAAAAATGTGTCCCAAAAGTCTATGTCATCCAATTTCCAAAATCATGCAACAATCTTTCAATGAAGGCAAATTACCTGAGGTATGGAAGACCGCCACAGTTGTACCTATATTTAAAAAAGGAAGTAAACTGCTTGCTGCCAACTATAGGGCAATTAACCTAACGTCAGTTATCTGTAAATGTATGGAGAAGATAGTGACTAAAGAAGTTACTAAGTTTCTTCTGGACAACGACGTCATTCCTGCTAGTCAACATGGCTTCATCCCTGGTCGCTCCGTGACATCTAATCTTCTCCAATGTATCGACTCATGGACTAAAGCGTTTGATGAAAATATCCCCACTGACGGTATATACCTTGATTTTCAAAAGGCATTCGATCGTGTGCTCATTGAACGTCTGCTTTACCAACTCGAATTCTATGGTAGAAGAGGACAACTTCTGGTATGGATTAAAGATTTCCTGAGAAATCGCTCGTTTGCAGTTAGAGTTGAGAACACTCTTTCCGATCATTGTCCTGTTCTAAGCGGTGTCCCCCAAGGATCAGTCCTGGGGACCATCTTATTTCTGGTATATATAAGCGATCTGCCAAACATTATCATCTCAACTTTAAGTTTTTTTGCGGACGACACCAAATTGTTCAACTTCCATTTGACTGCCGCACATGTCATCCAAGAAGATTTAAACAAAATTAGCGAGTGGTGTACTCAGTGGTTGCTCACAGTGAACGCGGATAAATGCTCGGTTCTGCATAATGGTCGTAACAATCCTACAGTGCAGTATGACTTAGGCGGCGTTTCCTTAAAACCAGTGACCGAAAAAATCGACCTTGGTGTCACCATAACATCTGACCTGAAATGGGGTAGCCACATCTTTAGTACAGTTAAAAAAGCTAACTTTCTGATATATCAAATATCACACTCATTTAAAAACCTGTCTCCGTCGCTTTTGAAAAAGCTGTATTCGACCTACGTACGTCCCATCCTAGACTACGGTGCTGTGACCTGTAATCCATATTTTGCGAAAGATATTGATCTACTAGAAAAAGTCCAAAGAAGATTTACAAAACTTTCTCCTATTCTACGTCCGCTTCCATATCCTGAAAGGCTGAAAACCCTAGGGTTGTCCACCCTAGTTATCAGACGTCAAAAAGGTGACCTGATCAAAACCTATAAAATCATCACTGGCCATTACAGCTGCAACCTGGGTACCATATTTCACTTCAGCCGAAATACCAATCTGAGGGGCCATAAGTACAAACTAGTGAATGAGCGCTGTATCAGACTACCTAGACAACAGTTTATTACCAATCCGATTGTATCGGTATGGAATGGCTTACCGGCGCACATCCTCGATTCCGCAAGTGTCAACGTCTTTAAAAGCTTGTTATATGCGCACATGTCGCCTTGACCTACCTGTATGGCCCATATGAAATTTTATTTGTATCTTTGTTTATATTTATATATCTGTATACTATCAATGTGTATCCTATATACTTAATATAAGTGCAGTCGGCCACTTTGGCCGTCTACTCTGTATTGCATAATAATAATAATAATAATATGGCGTCTTATTCGTGTGGTTGGAGAAAAATATGTTTTGTTATTTGCCGGTATTTTTAAACCTATCGCTTTTCGAATCAAGACAGGGAATAAATCAAGGAGATTGCTTTTGTGAAATTAAAATATCTAAACTATTACTAATACTTGCGATTATAGAGGTACAGTCGTGTTCATTAAAGTATTGTACAGCATTTGTGCTTTGCGAAGATGATGTTGAAAGAAGTGTTGTATTTATATATTTTTTAAAAGCATTCACCTAGGTCTACCTAGTTACTGGTGTACTACTAGTGTGAGCCTTTGTTGAGCAATAACACAACCAGTAATAAAGTTACAAGTGTATCTGTAACACATTAACCGATCTTTTCACCTACCGCAATAACATTTTTCCAGTAGAAGCTCTAAAATGTAAGAAGAAGAACGAAATTAAACATAAGGCATTTCCATATAAATCTTATTCAAGCTCCGTATTCGAAATTAAATATTTCGCCCATTTAAATAATATTCGTTAGCATTAAACCTTTGTCACGTACCTTGCAAATATACGGAAGACAAAAAAAACAAACATTAGACAGTCAGTTCTGTGGGAAACGTATGAGTTATGAGGTACTATTGTAGTTGACAGTGATATCTGTTTATTTTTCACGATCGCTTATCAAAAAATGTGCACATTGCTCCAGGAGAAGCTCTATTTACGACAGGTAACAAGCTTGAAGAGGGTCTGGTAGCTCAGTATAAGGGGAGGGGTTGCAGACTAGAACTTCGAAACTTTCGTTAGCAAGAGCACCGAGCTCTGTCGACTAGTGGTTACTACATCTGCTTAGCATTCGGGTGGTTGTCGGTTTTATTCCCGTGGCCATCTGTTCCGATATAGGTTTTTTCTGAGTCAACAGAATACCTACTCTGAGGCGAATGCCTAGAAAGTACTTCTGCACTTTTCCTGGCCTCTCTTCCATTCTTCGCTTCTCCTTTTTCGCACCCATTCTGAAATTCCTGTTATTGTCTGAAGAGGGATGCAAGATCCCTATAGCAGCCCGCGTCCAGTTGGGGGAATTGAAATGGCCCTGAACTTGTACGCTTCCTTACCTTTTACTTTTGGCAATGGTTGTTCTTATATATATATGCAGTCAAACTCCTGTTTTTGACGGAATGTGCGTGCTCTGATCCAGATAACAGGCTCTTACT
Organism: Agriotes lineatus; assembly: GCA_940337035.1. NCBI lineage: Eukaryota > Metazoa > Arthropoda > Insecta > Coleoptera > Elateridae > Agriotes > Agriotes lineatus. Next base: position 322,153 of record CALNHX010000296.1, on the reverse strand, counting down.
CTGTGAGATTTCTTAAAACAATTTGTTTTCAGGAAAAATGAGTAACCGCACGTTACTTCACAAATAAAAATGATACGGTAAATTGAAGATATTAAGATAATAGTAATAAAAATACATGAAACGTCAGAACCGCAACAAACAAATTTTCAACTGTTTGATCTTTGCCACCCACTTAAGGCTTTGGAAGAAAGTGACTAGTTTATCTGATTGTCAGTTGCTACGGAAACATTTGATGAATATTGAAAAATTATCAACACTCGATAAATTTCATCTAAACATTTCAAAATGCTGTGTAATGGCACTTCATATGATTTCAACTAATGCTTTAGAATATCCATACGTACTTACACTAGCAACGATCAAAACTTAGTAATGCTTTTTTTATGGGGTGCGATCTTCGACCAAAAACTTACACTTAATGATCATATAGCTAACTAGTCTTTTTTTTATAACACGCTAGATTTCATTATTTGATGTGTTCGGTAATTAACCTATATCTTATTTATTTTATTTTTTAATATATCTCCTGCCACGTCAATATACTTGGACTAAAAATGATCCAAAGCATTTATACCATCCTGAAATTCGGTTCTCTCAAGAACTTGAAATGTTCATTCACGGCAGCTTCTATATCTTCGTCTGTTGTTGATTCCTCACCTGCAGGTATATATTCATTATAAAGAATAGGTGGAAATCTGAAGGTGCAAAATCAGATGAATAAAGCTGTTACACGATAAATTGCTCATTAAGACCCCATGGGGTGCTCGTAGCAGTGTCCGCCCCTCGTACGTACCCCCACAGCTCAAATGTCCGGCCAGAACTCAATCGCGTGGGAGGGTTCACAGGTTTAGGGTGCGTCTTGGGGCGAAATGCCACGACGGGGTGTCGATATCGGGTTATTAAGACAAGATTATGGGGCGCCACGACATTTGAAAGATGTTAAGATTAATAATTAGCTGACGACCGGTCAAACGTCGAAAACCAATCGCAGTAGCGTTGCGTTGCACTCCAAGGGATACTCCTACGGCACTGGCTTTTACACCTACCTTTTGGGTGTCCTTTCTCCAGTTGCTTAGGCCCTGTACAAAGGAATACATACACAACGCAACAAGAAACTCAATCCTTGTCAGTCACAATAATACACAAATAATTGAAATGAAAAACAAGACGTACAGTAAAAATGGGTAATCTATTACCATACTAGGTACAGGCCCGAAGGCAAGTGTGCAAGTAGCAAATGCTACAAATTGGGGTTAGTAAACAATGCAACACAATAAAGGCTGAAGGCCAAGAAAGCGGCGCATCCGCTGAAAATATTGGTCACCTAGGTCCCGGAATACGCTAATTTAATTTGCCTCAAAGCTCTCCACAATTCCCGGAGCTAAGCTTCCATAAACTTATGCTGAAGGCTTCTATTTACGTTACTTGACGATAACTAGGGCTCGGGTAATTAGCACGCGGCCCACAAATAGCATATACGATAGATTGAGAGTTCCAAAACTTCGCACGTCACTGTATAATACGCAATTCACTGTTTTATGTAACTACTAGTACAATACCTTGATTTACTGTTAGGGCTCCAAGCAACTATGTTGTTGAAGTGCTGATGCCGGAAGATTCCGACCTGGAGATTCAACGCTCTGGCGATGCTTACAGAAGAGGGTTGCGATAGCAGCTTAAATGCGGCAAGGGTTGATGAACAGGTAGGGACGGTTGAACGACGTCCTCGGGAAATTGTGGCGGCAAGATCCTTCGAAGAAGTAACAGGGTGGAGCCAAACGATAACTCACAACAGCTCACCCTGTATATTGATGCTTTATGTTCGTTCCTAACACGAATCCGCCGACCTGGGCGAAGAATTGTACACTACGGTACTCAGGACGTTAAGGGACGAAAAGCACTTATAACTGCCACAAATCCAAGGGTACAACGCGTCCCTTAGAACTAAAGGGGTTGTTCTTTGTTCTTAAGTTAACTTGCACATCCGTGCGATAGCGAAGCTTAAATTGGACTCTCCGGGAGGGAACGCGCAGGACGCGGCGTTAATTCGATGATTGCGTCATGCGTAAAACTTTCCATCCATCGGCCACTCATTCGGGTACATAAAGGACCTATTGTTTTAAGTGCTGACTTGCATTCGCCAAAATACAGCGCGCAACAAGGCGCGGGGGGGTTCCCCCGTATGTCACGCTCGTCTCGCCGGTATGGTAATCTGATCCTCAAGGACTCGCCTTTTAACTAGTGGACTAAATGCAGACTCCATCTACCAGCGATTTACTAAGTCACTTAGCAGGGTTCTGATGTTATGAACATGCGTTACAGCGTTCGCCTCTAGATTGAAGCAAATGCCTTAATTAAGATACTTTATGCGACAGATGTCGGGATTTGGCCTACATTTGTGCCAAACAATTAAAGAATTTGGGAAAGCTGCCCGATGGCTTAAATTATGCTGCAATATGCGGGAGCGGAATGCGGAATTACACATAGGTTCTTAACGACAATCGGGAGTCTTAACAAAGCAGATGGGGCAACAATTTATAGTCTAATTTAATAGTTTATACTGTAGCGACAGCACACGTGTGCAGACCTAGGTTGGTTGCCCTGCTGGAAAATCTTCTTCTTTCTCTGATATTCCACGCCACTTTTCACTGATAGTTTTAGTCAGTTCGCCCAAAAGCATTGTGTACTATTTACCTTTAATGGTATATCCGTTAGGAAGATCAATCAATCAAATGCCTTGAGAATCCCAAAATATGAAAGCTGCTGATGAAGCGGCATATGCCTTCTTTGGTGGTGTGGAACCACTACGTCGCCACTGCTTGAACTGTTCCTTTGTTGGGCGTAGTTCGTGATGGACCCATGTTTCATCAGTTGTTATAAATCGACGAACAAAATCAACTTTATTCTTTCGAAAACGCTTAAAACACTGCACGCCGATCAATTTTGGATCGATGGTGAACAGTCGCGCACCCATCTTGTCGATAGTTTTTTCACATTCAATTTAGTAGTTAAAAGGTACCTCGCACGTTGCTTCAGCTATGTCATAGGTCTTCAACCGGCGATCCCTTAACACCAGTTTGTTCATTTTTTCAATAATTTCTAATTCAATGTACTGATACCAGACCAAACCATCGCTGTATCTGATTGTTTTAGCCACTCCAAGACGCATTCTCGAGTAAGTTTTCTTTCTTAACAGAACTTGATCTGGCGTATAAAACCTCACCTGAAGAGTTCTCCAAGAGAGAGAGAGACTTATTACAGCGAAGTTAAGGTTTTCCAAATCCATTTAACCGATTGAAACAGTTACAACCGTACTTCAATCGTTATTAAACCAGTCCATGTATTCCCTCATCCACTGTAACCGATTTTTCTTCATTGTCGGCATCAAGTTTGATTTTTTGCTGAACTTTTTAGAATCAAGCCTTCTTCTTGTAATTTATTTCTTAATGTTCAAAAATCTCCGAAAAATGCAAGGTTTTCGCCGGTTAGCGGTACATATATTAGGCATTTTTCGGTCATCCCTGTTGCTAGAAATTAATCGACTACCTCACTTTACAGCATCGAACTTGCTTGATTGTTCTAACTGCGACTTTTAAAATAGTAAATCTCCTAGGTGCTTCCTTAATTGACAACTCAGAGCTTTGTGGAAGGATTCTTTATGGATCTTGTATGTAGTGATTGTTTTTCCATTTTGTATGGATACAACGTTGTACAAGACAACGTTAAAAACTCTGGCTGTTGTACAAAATACTTTTTTTAAAATTATATTAGCCAAACCATCACTTTATGAAACAGGATTATTGTATGCAGAAGCGCGTATATGTTCTATAAGGCAGCTATACATGATTTCTGTTACTTGCAGATATCACCTTCAACCGAAACAATTCGTTTGCCATTGCTGTGTCACAAGAAATGTTTCAAAAGAACACCTAGCCACTGAAAATGCTCAAAAAACAATTGGAACAAGAAGTGCACTTACCTGGCTCCGCGTTTCTATAATCTTTTGCCAAGAAATTTGATTCAAATAAACTCAATAAGTATCTTTCGGAAAAAGCTAAGTACTGTATTATTAAATAATGACCTGAATATTTTCTTACATTTAATTGGTTAAATAATAACACAGAGTCGTCTATATAAGTTGATATACAAATTATTTGTTATATAATAAATCGCAAAAATTATTCTAATTCTCATCCGCTTCTTCTATTTCGTGTTTTTTTTGCAATTATGACTGATGGCCTTAGAGTACAAGCCCTGCTTAGAGTAAGACCACAACCATATGTTTTATATAAATTCGATCAATTATTTCTGGATGTATTTTATTTTGCATTTCTAGATGTATTTCAGTTCGATAAATAAATTGAATTTGAAATAAATCCGCAAATGAAAACGCAAAGTCATTGGTGAAATAAATATAAAGGAGTTCTAATAACAAACAGTAAAAATATGTAGTGCATCAATTAACACGAATAAGCCTACTTAATGCGTCAATATTACTCTGCAAATTATCACAGAATTCGCTGCTGTCCAAAAACTGAAATCAGAGTTTTATTTGTGTTCTTTCATTTGACCTCACTTTTCTGTTAAGGCACTTTGCTAATAATAATTTGTAATAAGAATCTGAAACATTAAATAACACAGCAGCTAATTAGTATAAACACTATAGATGTCCTTAATAACACGATCAGAGACTACGTAACCGAATTTCTCAATTTTCTTAAATTTCCGCGGATTGCAATATCATTTGTCCGAGCGGCAAAAAGTGGCTGTTTTTTTTCTGTTCCTAACACTGCGCATATCCAAGTCACACAAACAATAGTAGAAATGGAGTACTTTCAACTGTAACAAACTATTAGCGACAATACTTCATATATACAACGAGTTTGTTCAACACGTTCTCAAACGTTTTGTTAATATTGAACTTCATTGTTCATTATTTTCGATATTGGCCTTCTAGAGATGATATCAGCTGCATATATTACTTACTACAAGTATACGTACATAATGTCGTATCATTAGCTTACATGACTGTAGATATTGTAACCTGCAGTAGTTCAGCGGAAACGCGTTCTGCATGTTGTATCCCATCCTATTAAACTGATCTAACTTAATTAAAATTTAATCAATTTTATGAATATATAATTTTGAATTGCGTGCGTAGCCCCTGGATTTCAAATTGAATTATTTAAGAGAAATATGTTATACTGCCATAGAAATGTTTCTTCCAACAGTGAAAAATTGCATAATATAGTAGCATTTGCAACGTACTCTAGGCGTAACGGTTATTTATATTGAATCAAATTGAAATATGATAATAAATTCAGCTTAAAATTGAACGAGTTGCGAATAAAAAAAAACTTTGCCCCAACGCGGCTTGTGCAGCAAACAAAAAAATGGCAAGCTAAATATGTCGAACAAAGAGCAACGCTAAGCCTCTTGTCTTCTGAAATTGAGCTACAGCAGAGAGGGTTTCAGCCGGGGTGTATTTCAACTTAAGAAAAACAATGTTACTGAATTACGACCCCATAAACCACGGTATCGAAATCCAGAAGCGAGAACGGGTTTCAGCTTTAGTGGTCGCAAATGGGTCTAACGGCACGTAGAACTGCGTAGGCCATCGCCATCATGTCCTAGATCTAATTTAAAATATCTGAGGGGCAGATTGAGCACGTATAAAGATTGAAGTGTGATAGCTCTAACGGATTTTTCGCTCCGAAATTAAAATGGCCTGTAATTTTAACTACTGGTTTGTTGTACGTGAGGCTTCGCAGGCGCGGTGTGACACTAATACAGTACTTTTTCGTAAAATATAAAGCGATTTAGTACCACATAGTAGGTATATTTTATTCCAGTTTCAAAAGCATGAAAATAAACTGTATGCAGGGTGTTTGTTAATATCATCGATGAACGAAAGTTGGAAGTTCTATGTACAAAAATAATACAAAAGTTCCTATAAATGTTTTTCCAAATATGTTTGTTTAGAAGGAGAAACAAATATCTTTTACTAAAAACTGTAACAGATATTAAATTGAGGGATTTGGTGCGCGCAAATGTCTAAATACAATTTGCGTTAATTGGCACAACTCAATGGCATACATTTTTTTATTGTTGTTTACATAAATGACTTAAATATCCAGTTTTTATCGGTGTACAGAATGTTCTGGAAAGTAAATCTACGGTTAATTGTAAGTATAAAATCAAAATAAACAATATATATAACATAAAAAATACAACCGTTAATGAAATAAATCGGAAACATTTTTAAATTAAAGAATGGATCATATCTGGCATTATAAAATCAATTAAACATAAAGATAAACTATAATCAAAAATTAAAAAAAATAATAGAAATCAAATACATACTGATAAATGAATATAAATATTATAGAAACAAACTTGTGAAAATTATTAAGGTAGCAAAAGCAAAACATATTTTAAAGATTAAGTAAAAAATAATAATCTCGAAATAACACACAAAGATCAACTAGAAACAGATAAACAAGCAATTGCTAATATAATGAACAGATTTTTTATTAACATTAGTGGAACACTGGCTAGTAAAATTACCAAAACACAAACTGTTAATAGTAAATCAAAGAATTTCTCAATGTTTTGTACCCCATAAAACAAAATGAATTAATCAGCTCAATTAGTCAATTAAAAAAAAAATAGCGCCCCTTGTCCTGATAAAATAGCAACAAAACTTGTACAAATTAAACACAAAGAAATAATTCGCCCACTATTACAAATTATAAACCTCATATTTAGTATAGGAATAGTAGGTACCCAGTAATTTTAAAGAAGCACAGATTACACCCATTTACAAAAATGAAGATAAAGCAGAACATGGAAATTACAGACCCATTAGTTAAATCAATACATTTGCAAAAATTTTTGAAAAATGTTTAAAAACCCGATTGTTAAGTTATCTTTCTTGCAATAATATATTATCGAAAAATCAATATGAATTTGTACCTAGTTCAAGCACAGAAACCGCAATAAATGCTTTAACAGACCACTTATATTGATAATTCAAAAATCTTGCTATATTTTTAGATTTGGTAAAGCAGTCGACACAGTGCCTCATAACATGCTTCTGAATGAATTAGAATGTATTGGTCATCGAGGTACACTTAGGAGATTAGGAAGCTCTTAGGAATAACGGTTACCGTGCTAGAGATATACAGTTTGCCATCAATCGCCATTTTCATCCATGGTCACCCAAACCTCCAAAACCCGATCCTCCTGCAGCACTAGTCTGTCTTCTTTATATCCACCAAGTCACCGACCGCATAGGAAAGTTTCTTCGAAAACCAAACATTAAAACAGTATTCAAACCACCGCGCAAAATCTCACAGGTTCTTCCTTCATCTAAAGATAAATTAAACACTATGTTATCTAAAGCTGTTTATAGAGTCCCTTGCTCTTGTAATGCTGTATACATTGGTGAAACAGGTCGTTCAGTAAAAACTCGCATCTCTGAGCACCAGCGCTGTCTCAAGTCGGGTCTCGTTTCATCATCAGTCATCGCCGAACACCAACGCGATACTAGTCATAAGACCCTTTTTGATGAAACTTCCATCATCTGGAAATCCCTATTCTTCTTTAGCAGAAAGATTCGCAAAGCCATTGAGATTTACAAACACCCTAACAATCTCAATCGGGACGAAGGCTTTCCCCTTCCTTCTATGTGGAAAGTGTTAATTTCTAAGCCCCGCCCAACGCCACTGAATCGCGACGGCATTTGCTGAACCCCGACGGCGCTTGCCTATAAATTCTCGCCTTTCTCGTTCTGTTAGTTAGTCGACTTTCGCCTCTGACGTGGTTCACACGTTTAGTTACCGTGCTCTTCTATCTCTTCTCTAGCAAAGAGTTTCGCCTCTGGCGTGGTTAACACGTTGAGTTACCGTGCTCTTTTGCTTTTTTCTCCTGACGAAGCCTCTTACGAAAGTGGGCGAAACGTTGAGTTCTTCGATCTCAATCATGACACGGTCCAATCCCGGAAGTCATTTGTTATTTAGAACAGTACTTATTATCGTTGAACATAAATAGCACAAAATTTCTAGCAATTACAGCACCTAAAGCTGACCAACCAATAAACAATATAATTGCAATTTGTGGTACATCAATGAACATTGAAAAAATAAATTCAATTAAATACCTTGGTGTTATGTTAGATCAACATTTGAAGTGGAATATTCATACTGAATATATAACAAAAAAAATTAGAAAATTAATATATAAATTCTATGCAATACGCGATATCTTTAATTAAAAAATGGTTTATGTGGCTCTTGGAGAATCAGTAATTAAGTATGGCTTTACAGTTTGGGGTAGATTACAGCACCAGAAGAATTAGTTATGATAAACTTAACATTCCAAAAACAAAAAAAAATCGATTAGTCAAAAATCCATAACTTATTTAGGACCAAAAATGTTTAACTTACTATCTGTTCGATAACTAAATTTAAACAATTTCAAGCTGACTAAAATTTATATTTCAAAAAATTTACAACTATTTAAAAAAATATTTGATCAACGATAATGTTTTTCTTCATCCTTCATACAGAATCCAACCCAACAAGTATGTACTCCCAAATCTAATAATACCACTAAACATTTTCATTCAAAAACACACATTCTCTCCAAATCGATTCAAATAAATTCAATTCTTTTAAATATTTAAGTTTCTTTGGTTTTTTCTTTGTTTTGTTATTTAATTTTCTGTCGTAATTTCATTAAAACTTAAAAAAAATGTTGCCACAATACAGACTACATTATCTATTAGTCTAGTGCGGCAACTTCCCACTTTGTATGCAAATGGTACTTTAAAAAAAACTAATGTAAGAATAGTATAAGACGCATGTACAAAAAATGGGGACATAGATCTATTTGTAAAGTAAAGTACTTGTATTTATTGAGATAGGTAGTCAATATTTAATGGTTCAAGCATTGATACTGAATTAAACATTTATTATGATATTAACTAGATAAAATTCTCATAATGGGTCCCTTTGACGTTCATACCAACAGCTAAAAGTCGTTTCAATAAATCTTGCCAGCGGCTACTATTTCTGTAAATGCTTCGTGTATGTTCTATAAGCTCATCTCTATTCTCATATTTACCATAACGGTACTCCATGGATCTTTCCAGCATCATATGAAGAAATACAAGAGTTTTAAATCCAGAGACTGAGCTGGCCATGTTCGTAAGCTTCTTATTCCTATCCATCTTCCTGAAAAGTTTAGCTCAAGTAGTACCAAATTTGTGTGGCAGTGTGAGTTGAAGCTCTATTCAGTTGAAGCCAGTTTTGGAGTTTCGTTTTATTAATCCCATTGCGAGTTTGTTACACTGGAAGAATACTTTACTACCTAAACTCAAGTTAAAAGCTCACACATCTAGCTACTGGCGCGGGTCTATTCTGGCAGCCTAGATGTTTCTGTCTAAATCAAGTTTGGGGGACGCGTAGAAAGTACGTAACACTAATTTTCCGGGAGCAAAGTGAGTCTGCAGCTTGAATCAGCAAGGTTTAGAGAGCTCTTGCTACCGAAAATAATATCTAATGGAATGGAAGTCCTTTCGCTAAACTTGGGGGTCGAGTTATTCCTCCGCAACGTAGACTTGGCGACGGAAGAGCTGAGATTTAACGTGAAGCACGATTGACACACAAAGATGGCGGGTTGGACGGCGGGAATTTTGCCTTGGGACACGACGGACCCACGAAGGTGGTCGTCGACATTGCAGAGATGCGGGCATCTGGCAATGAGAGTTAACCCACAAAGTTGATCGTTCGGCACCACGTATTTAAGTGCTCCACGAATGAGAAATGAATACAAATTTCTAGTCGGCTGTTAGCGATAAGTCTTCTAAATTTTATGAATATATGTACACATACAGTGCTTCCGTAAAGTAGTTGATAAATTCGTTACAAATTCAAGGAATAAGTTTTGGAAAAAATGCTGGGACCCGTCGATTTTTATTTCTACTGCGCATCTTTTCAAATAAAATCTATACCTACAGGTACAGGGTGACCCGCGTAGGAGATATGATGTCATCGATGTTTTTTTTTAAAATGGCATCCCCCTTTTATTATCACGGAATTTCAAAGAACGCATTTTTTACTTACACTACGTTGATTTTTGAGTATAGGTCACCATATGACCAAAAATTGAGACAAACAATTTAAAATTGCAAAATACTAAGTTTAATTTTAGGAAGTATGATTTTATGTTTTTATCAATGACAGCAATCAATAAAAATAATGTCGGTTGTCTTGCTACTGTAAGGCACACAACGGTTCACAATTTGAACATTTAATTTAGTTGTTTTTGAAGATATCATTGCAATTAAATTTAGTATTTTGCAATTTTAATTTGTTTTTCTTTTTTTCTTTTCTTTTTTGGTCATGTGACCTGTACTTAAAATTCGGATTAACGTACGTATAAAAATGCGTTCTTTCAAATTCCGTAATAAAAAACGGGGGTTGACATTTTAGAAAACATTGATGACGTCATACCTCCTATGCTGGTTACCCTGAATGTATTGATTGTATTTGAAAAATGCACAAATAAAAATAAATATCGACGGGTCCCAGCGGTTATTCCAAAATGTATTTCTTGAATTTTTAACGAATTGATCCACTACTTTACGAAAGCACTGCATATTTGTTTTCATATCCACTTTAAGGTTCCTGGTACCATATGTTTGGTAAAGTTTACGGAACATAGACTCCAAGTCACGAGAATCTTGGGTACTGACCACCTCGCTATCCGCAAAATGTTGTTCCCATGGGTACGCCAAATCCACATCCCTGTTTTTGCCCTTTAACGAGGAGTGCTAATTTTTCTTTTTTTTAACGTATGCCTAGTTACTCTCAACAGCACTTGTATAATTTGCCGGTGTATATCAACATCAAGTTTATCTAATGCTTTTGAGAGTTTTTGGCGAGCTGTCGTATCGTGAACCTTTTCTAAGTCGATAGGAGTTAGTTCATGCCTCTTTTGGCGCTTGATGAATAGCTATTGACATATATGAATATTTTCTTGCTACAGCAGATGTAGACTGTGTTTGTATGAGTGGTCCTCAGGGGCAATATTGAAGTATTTTTTTCGTTCAAGTGATTTTGTTTGTTGCTCTTGTGATAGCGAAATAATAAATTGACCGATCTTTTGACTCTCACGTCATTCATCTTCAGTCTGACGTTTGTCTGAGCAGAACATAGTCGATGAGAGACCTTTGTTTCAGTGTTCCGCGGCTGTATGTATATATTGATATATACAGGGTGTTTATGTCTTTGCACAAATTAAAATTTGGCGCCCTTAGTGGAAAAAGCGACACTTGACTCAAGTAGTTTTGTACCAGAGGGTTATGCGCACGTTAAGCGAAGGAGCGCAAGGCTGAACACTTCCGCCCTTGCACCCGACAGCACTGCGGCTTAGGTGCGAACCTGTATTTTTTATGTTGTACATTTGTTTGATGCATTAAATATATTCGAAATCATGCATTGCTTCTTATTTTCGGGTGCAACGATTAAGGGTAAGCGTTCCAGTGTTCAAAAGCAGTGAAAAGTCAGCGTAAAAACACGAGTGACCCAAAAAGAATGCGACACCGTTTAGCCATAGACTCCTTACGTTATGATAAATCGATTAAACCTAATATATCTTAGTACAAAGTTCCTCCAGTAAGAAGTTGAAGTTAAATTTTTTATTTTTTTTTTTAATTTCCACAAATGTAGAGACATCAATTTAAATTTTTGTATACATGCTTACTATTATGTACTGCACTAATAAAGAACTCCTATTAGGTTATTATCTGAAAGAGAATTAAAATACACTGAAATAATGTACTCTTAGTTCATAAGGGTAAGAGCAACCGTTTACCTTAAAATGCCCATCAAAGGTTTTTGGTTGTCATTAAGACGTGGAATTATCAAGTAGCCATGATCACAAAAACAATGGGTAATGATTATAATTTAGTACTAAGGTATATTAGGTTTAATTGTTTTATTAAAACTTAAAGAATCTATGACTAGTCGGTGCCCCATCCTTTCTGGGACACCCTGTATATTGGATAGCGCTGTAGGTCTTTTCATATCCTTCCGTCACTGGGCGCGTCCTCCCAGTGTTGAACTCCCAGCTTCTTTAGATCCCCTTTCATTACATCGATCCATCTACGTTTGGGTCTTTTCTTCGTTTCCTTCTTTCTACTGCATGTTGTAACACTTATTTTGCTGTTTTGCAATTCTCTAGCCCAATTAATTGTGCTAACCAGCAAATTCAATGACCTTTAATCATTCCCACTATAGATGCTTGCCTGTAAAGTTCAATCACTCCTGTATTTGAGCTTTTTTCACATATATCCCCAATTTTTTCTCTTGTATATTCGTTGCAAGATTTTAGTCGCTCACACTTTGGGTCTTTGCTGATCCTTCTTATTTAACACCCACATCTCACTCCCAGAAGTAACTACAGACCGCACTACCGTTTTATACAGGTGTATTTTGGCATTTTGTGATATATTATTGGATTGAAAATCGTGTAATAGAGCTCCCACACTTTTATTTCCTTTTACCAACCTTTGGTTTTTCTTTCTCTGTTTTAAATTTTAAAGTTCCACACTCGCATATGCCTTCCCCCGCATGCACTTTGCAGCGCCATTTTCCTTAATTTAAAAAGAAATAAAATTGCAAAATACTAAATTTTATTGCAATTCAAAACAACTAAATTAAATGTTCAAATTGTGCACCGTTGTCTGCCTGATAGTAGCCAAGATGACCGACATTTTTTTTATTGATTGCTGTCATTGATAAAAACGTAAAATAATACTTCCTAAAATTAAATTTAGTGTTTTGCAATTTTAAAATTGTTTTTCTTATACTTGGTCATGTGATCTATACTCAAAAATCAACTTTGCGTAAGTGAAAAAAAAAATACGCTCTTTCATATTCCGTAATTCATATTCCATCCATTTGAAAAAACGTCGATGACGTCATACCTCCTACGTCGATAACCATGTATATATAGATTTTATTTGAAAAAATGCGGAAATAAAAATAAAAATCGAAGGGTCTCAGCATTTTTCCAAAAAGTTATTACTTGAGTTTTTCACGAATTTATCCACTACTTTACGAAAGAACTCTATAGGTATTAATGCTGAAGATTTTTTATTTGACCACAGATCGTTTGAACAACAACGTAAATTGTTTTCAAACTGGAGTGCCTCTGTTCATAAATTTCTTTGAGTAATTTACTTTGCCGTAACGCACATTCTGGTAGGTTGATTGCTGTTATATCCAAACTCCCGAGTGTAATTGCTCAGTGATCAAGCAACCTGATTATCGATCCTATTAAAAGTCATCAGCAGTAAGTGAAAAATAACTGGAACCGTTTTCTATAAACTCGTTTGTATTGGTGCAAAAAAAAGGTTATTTGAAGATTTCAACTAGACATGTTAATCGATGTTTTGAGATAAAACAAACTGGTGATACATTGAAATCTAATAACATGTAATAGAACTTCAACATGTTATTAGATTATATTATGTTACTATATAGTAGTAAACTTTATTCGACTTTATAATAAATTCGTTTTTCTGGTTGAAAAGGCAAATTTAGAAAAATCGTTTAGAATTAGCTTGGACCAGCCGGTATAGTTCTGAGTTTGCGTGAGCCCACATCAAATCATGTCGTTCTTCAAATCCTTAACCAGATTTCATGATAGCGTTCACCTATATGGAGCCAAAGACCATCGCAACGTATTAGGCTGAAAACACACGAAGGGGTTCACGCCGAGTCGGCAGCCGACTCTGCCCATGATTCTATGTATTTAAAGCGGACAAAACACACGCTGCGTCATGTAGCGCGTACGCAGAGCGTACGCCGACCGTACGCTCATCCAGAACAAGTACCGAGCGCGGTTTTCTTATCGCTTCGAGCGTACCCTCAAGTCTGTGCTATCTTATAACTGTACACACGAAAAGCGGTGAGTATCAGGCGCGGTTGTCAAATATCTTTGTCATATATGAAAATATTTTACTTAGATGAGCAGTATCTGACTGTTCATTTGTTTTGAAGGTTATATAATTATATGTACTAATTCAATTTTAGTGGTAAATATGTGTTCCAATATCGAATCCGAAAAATTAATAATGGAAATCCAGGCAGGACCAGCCATATGGGACATGCAGCATGTTGATTATGCAAGTAAAATAAAACGAAAACGAATCCATTGTCTTCAATAGGAATACTGGCAACATGTCATCGTTATGTTTATCGCGGCAAATGTTTAGCCGACTCGTGTGTTTTATCGCAGGCGGCCTCCGAATTGGCTGCCGACTGGCCGCCGACTCCTGTGTTTTATATCGCAGGCGGCCGCCGAGTCGGATGCCGACTGGGCTCCGACTCGGCGTGAACCGCTTCGTGTGATTTCAGCCTTAACCGAAACGTCGACTCGTCACTGAAGAACACTGGTGACCACCGCGCACCCTCCTTTTTTCTTCCTTTTACGGTGTGTCCATCTGTGTGCCTGTGTGTGTGCCTGTCTGTAAACAGAATATCTCAAAAACGAAAAGAGATATGGCGTTGAAACTTCATGTATAAGTTTTTTGTACTATCTAGATACGACAGCAAGCTTTTCAAGAAAATCGCATAATCGGAAGTAGGTGTTTACTCTTACGATTTTTCAGTTCTTTTCGACTTTTTCATAAACGGCACTAACGATTTTTTTCAAACTTCACATTTTTATTATATTTTTAATGTGTATTGATGTGAGATAGGTGATTTTCCAGTTGAATACTTCTAAAGTGGGTTTCTTTTGTTTCTTTCCTACTTTTTTTTATTAACTCCTATTTTAAATAGAACACCCGGTATATTATTGCATTTTTGAATTCAGCTTGAAATTTTAGAGAAAATTCGTCTCTTGCACTATTTTGTACGGTTTCCGTAGAATTTGTAATTTTTGCAAAATTTTTGACAAATGCTTAAAAATAAAAATCAAATTTTTGGCTAATTATAATATCACTGTAAAAGAAAGTTGTGTGAGTGTATCACACCAGATTTTTCCATTGTGAATGTTGCTGAGCAAGCACGCACGCGAATGGTGTCTTTTGTGATTCTCAACTAACCATGGCTTTCAGACTGCCATCCTTGTTTTGTTTTTCCGCAACCATTTTGTTATGGTTTCCGTACTGATTCAAATTACACTGGCTCGTCTAAGTGCATTATGTAGATCTATAGCAAATCATGGGCAATTAATCAAAAATCTGTCTGCTTGTACGATTGTTCCGCTCTTCCAAGACAATTTGCCTAATAAATATAGGTGATGGATACATAATATATAAAATGTCGAACCTCCTGAGCTATTGTTAGCATACAGATTTCTGTAGGAAACGCACTTATTAATACTCGTAGTTGCCCTAACAACGTATTTACACAAGTTTGACAAATACAATGTGACAACTTATTTGTAGTCAAAATTCACCGTTGTTGCTGCAATGTGTTAAAATTCAGTGAGTTTTGGAGAATTGTATCCTTATTTATTGGCTAGTGTAATGCAAATAGTCGGAGTCTCAAATAATTCTAGAATCTCACTTGAATGGGTTACTTTAGATGAATAGCCTCGTAATCGTTCAATATTCCGTGTGGATGCAGCTACTGAGTTGCCTTTTAGGCTTGCTCATCTAATTGCTTCTTAAGCCCATTACTTTCTCGTACTGCTTAGAATCGTGTCACTTGGGTAATTAATATAAGGACCTAACTAATACCTGCTTTTATTTCTAGGAAACTGCAAAAAAATGGAAAAACGAAAAAGTTCATAATGTCCTTATACAGAAAAAACGCTATGTTCCACCACTGATAATGATCACAAAAAGGATATAAAGGTGAGTTTTTATTTTATTAATAATTTTTGGGCAGAAAAATATTACAATTTTATAATTTAAATGTATTGTATCCTATAGAAAACATTACATTTGCTTAAAAAGCAAATTTAAAGACTTCAAAAAAGCGATCTTACATTCTGGGGCCGCGGTAACTCGCGTTCTTCGTACCTTCGCAGACGCAACAAGTCCTTTGCCAACTTTTCCCCGCTTCTAAGAGAAATTTTAAGGATACACCCAATTTTGAGCACATTCTAGATAATTTGGTGGTTTTTTTTGTGCATATCGCTTGATGGAAATAATTGGCCAAAAGTTGCTCAAACTATATTTATTAAATATTTACAATTCACGTAATTATATCACATTAAATTGAAAGTATTGTTAACAAATATACACGGTGTTTCCGTGATATTTAAGCAAATTCAGAAGTTGCTGGAGGCAAAAAACTATTTATCCGACCTGTACAGACTATCATGCACCGAGGTAAAATGTTTTCAAAGTAGCTTATCAATGTGATAAATATACACATACAGGAATGGTTTAAAGCAAATAAATAAGAAGAGCTAAACTTAGAACTAAAGACGAAAGGAGTTGAATTAAAACCTGCAGTAGTTTTGGTCGCCATAATAATAATAATATAAACATTTATTTAAAAAAAAGCAGATTACATAATGTGCAATGAAAACTAAAGTTTGGAAAATGGGCGCTGTTCAGTTTGACCCAGTAAAAATCCAGTAGCCGAGAGAAAATATTACTGATTTAATAAAAGCTTTTTAATAGCTATTTATGCAACAAGTGCTAAAAGTCGACGTTTATGCACGAGACATGAAAATTATGAAACGAAACCGAAGGCTGAGTTTCATAACATGTCTCGTTCATAAACGACTTTTAGCACCCGTTGCATACAATATTTTATCTACGACCTTAATTTTACTGTTATTAATCCATAAATATCGATTTAACAAAAGTTTGTGATCTACGGCACTTCTAATTTATGTCATAATAAACAGTAGGCTATGCCGTGCGGGCGAATATTTGCAAAGCCAGTACTGTCAAGGTCAGTTACGAAATGTAATTATTAATACTCCACATCTGACTGTATTCATTACATAACGCTTTAATTATTTCAAAAACACTTTACCTGCAACGCAAGAAGCAACTAGAATAACTTTACAACTTCACTTCCAGTTCGAAATTGTAGTTTTATAACCTCACTTCACTTTTAGCACATGGGCTAAAAGTAAACAGCTGATTTCTTTAACCACGGTAAACTATAAAACGTCACTTTTAGTGAAACAAGCTAGCTCTAAAAGGCCTACCTTTAGTAGTGGTTGTAGATAAAAGTACTTTTAAACTTGGTTTCAGGTAGGGTTCTTAATTGGCGAGGTATTATATTATAATAATAATAGACAATATTATATGAAAAAGATCTTTTAAATAAATAAGTTCTAAACCGTGGAATTGTCAATGCACTTTTTGTTCTAATGTTAACTTGATGATCATCGGATCTAAAGGAAATTTTATCGAACAAGTAAGGTGGCTCTTGATTGTTAATTATTTTTAAATAAAAACTGCAGTATGTAATTTACGTCTGTTGGACATGCTAAGCCTGTTCGTCTCTTTCAATTTAGGAGATACATGCTGTCGTCTCTGTATACCATAGATAAATCGTAGGCATGAATTTTGAGTGCGTTGGATCCTTATTGCAGTATTTTTTGTTAAACATGGAGCATAAAGGGTATCGCAATAATTAAAATTTAATAAGACCAAAATTTTCATATCTCTCGAAAGGCAATAACGGTGAGCATACAGTAACTTTATAATACGCTTTCTGAATACACCGGGAAACATGTTGTTCGAAACGTAGGTCGTTATCAATGAGCACACCTAAATTCTTACACACATTGCTCTGCACTAAAACGTCACCACCTAGTTTTATGTTAATCTATTACCAAACATCAGAAGATTTAGAGGAATTTATTTTTAATGAATGTTTTTCACAAAATTCCACAAGTCTCGCCAGGTCCTCATTCGCCAACGATATTGATTCATTCAGCTTATGATACGGAAAAGAGTAATATATGTGCCTATCATTAGCGTACATGTGAAATTTACAATATTGTAAGCAAGAAGATATATTATTTGTATACAGTGAAAATAGAAGAGGACCTAGAATCGATCCTTGTGGAACACCCATTGTGACTATTAGCGGATCAGAAGTTTTTTGGTGAATACTAACCATTTGTGTTCTATTAGATAGATAATGTTTTATTAAGCTGATAGCCGAGTTATCAAAACCTATGAAATGTAGAATAGATAGCAAAAGCGTGTGGTCGATGGTGTCAAAAGTTTTCGAATTCCCTGTTATCAGTAGCTCGAATACAATCATCTGTTATAGCAGTTAGACCAGTATTGCAACTGTAACCGGGGCGGAAGCCAGATTGCGTTTTTGGAAAAATATTGTGCATGCTAACGTAATTGCGAATTTGTTTATCTAAATTTTTTTCAAGAACATTAGATAACGTGCAAAGAATACTTATTGGACGAAGCTGTTTGAATTCTGTTGGTAGCTCTGTTTTAGGCAGAGGTATAACTCGTGCAGATTTCCAAATATCTGGAAAGACGCATTCTGTTATGCAAAAATTCATGACGTGTGTGAAGTATGGCAACAGATGAGGACAGCACATTTGTAATAACTTTATATTAATGTTATCAGGGCCCGTAGATGCTGATTTAATGGCGAAAAGAATATATCCAACTTCCAATTCATTTGTTTCAACAAACTGAAACCAGTTTTCCAGATCATGTTTTTTATTTGCCAAGTAGTAGTTAATTAAATCATTATTATCTATACGAGAGTTACTATTAGAAGAATTTAGAAAAAAAATATTTATCTCTTTTACGTTTTGCAAGTTAAGTGGCAATTCATGTTTTTTATCTCTATTTACAATATTCAATTTCCGAAGCTCTTTCCAAATTGCCTGAGGTTTATTAATTTTATAAATTTGGTTCTGCAGATATGCTTTTTTGTCTCTTGCAATTGCACCAGTGACAAAGTTTCTCAGAGATTTGTAGCTGTCCCAATGTACTGGATTTTGAGTTTTTTTAAATTTACCCAGAGCTTTGTTTCGCAATTTCATCTAAAATTTCACGTTATCCGTAATCCAAGGTTTGCTAGTTCTGGTTATTTTATAGTTATTAAGGTACTAAGGGCATTATGAGTAAAATAAGAGCCCAAGATTGTTAGTGTACTAACCGAGGGTCTTTGGCCCGAGGTGTGTACAACAATCGCGGGCTCTTAGCTCATAATGCCTGTGGTGCCTTCAAGGTTTTATGTCCTACCAATTTTCTTACCTAATTCATATTCATATTCAATTCATATAATTACTATGATATAGTATTTAAGATTGATCTAGTTCGCTGATCTAAGTTAGATTTGTGACATTAGCTAAGCTGTCATTAATTTTCATTGTGACAGTGGTGCATATCCATGGAAACAAATACTGTTAATTTTTCATAATAACTCTAGGGTTCTTATGAAGAAAATAATTGCCCTGGAGCGTTATTTTGTATCTAAGATACTTTAAAATAGAGTCATTAATTTCAATTAATGTACTGGTAGGACATAAAATTCTTTAAGGGGTGCATGTTTATAATAAATGCAACGTATATGTTCATTTAAAAACTCGATCTTGTCATTTATGTTGTGAATATCAAAAATTAAAAACCATGGTATCGCGCACAAATCTCTGAGAAAAAAATCATTATCAAATAGTGAAAAATCCCTGCACATACGAATTATGGGTTTATTTGTTACTACAGGTAGTGATAGAACGCAAGAGGGTAGACAATGATCGGCAATATTCTGCTCGACAACAGATTTGCTTTCAATTTTGAAATTATCACCGTTACTTACAATTATTAAATCTAATAAAGTACTTGAATTTCTTGTAATTCTGGTTGGCTCATCGATTATTTGAATTAAGCCTAGAATGCCCAAAAGATCATAAAATTAGTGTATTGTATAATTAAATGTCAACAGATTAAAGTTTAGATCACCCATACATACAATATAATCACAGGTAGGAGTTAATGCAGCAATAGTTTCTTCAAACATATTAAAAAAGTCAGTAGAAGTTACCTTAGATGAGCGATAAATAGTTCCTATCACAATTTTCATTTTATTAATGTTAATATACGCCCATACTTGTTCTAAAGTGGTATTTAAATTTATTAAGGAATAATTGAGATCACTTTTTATGTACATACCTACTGCTCCCACTCTTGTAAATCGATCACGTCTCACGAAGTCATAGCCATCAATTTTTACTGTCTGAGAAGGAATATTGTTAGATAACCAAGTTTCAGTGATACCAAATACAGAACATTTGCTCTCGACTCCAATATCTCTCACACTAGTAAACTTAGGTAATAGAGATCGAAATTACACAGCTTCATTAAAAACAAAATAATTCAATCCAGAATAGAAAAATTTTGATTAAATGTATATGTATATAATTATTATAATAATAATACTAAATTGATACCCTAAGCTAAATTTGAATTAAATAAATCTATTACTAAAATATTGCTCAAGGCAGCAATGCTATTTCTATATATGTGGGGAAAAACACAATAAAAATAAATAATAAGAATAATCTGTATACATTCAAACACAGGTTGCTCCCAGAAATGAACAAACACAAAATAAACACATATGCGGGTTGAATGGGTAACTGAAATATTTAAAAATTTGGGAAACCCTGACATTTGCCACTTTTAGTTAATTAAGTTCTTTCATATTTGTAACAGACAAAATCTTATTGGCATCGTGTTGCTAGTACCAAAACTTTACATATTCTTCATCTGTGATGACCTAGCTTTGATCTTCCGCGTCTTGGCCTGCCGGGCGATGTTATTGTCGTAAACGTGTGGATAGCGTTCGCTTCTTCTCCTCTTGAGTAGGTGTTCTGACAATTTAACTCTTCTCTCTTTGATCCTATTCACCAAACTAATAACCATCATCTCTTCCCTAATATCTTCATTCCTGATTCCTGTGTCCATCCAATAGTGCACTCTGCTGTAATGATCTTTCTTTCCTACGTCCAGTACTCGAGGCCATATATCATGCTTGGTCTCACTAATGCTTATACATTTTGTTATCTGCAAGTATTCTTGACATTTCTGGCCGCTATTCATCCTAACTTGATTCTACTTGTAACGCTCTCGTTCTCACTGTACTGGCCACTATCATATTTTAAAACAAGAAAGGGAGGTGGTGTTTTAATAACAACAAATATTGTATTAAAGTTGAAACTTTTGATTTGTACCAGGTCAAATATACAGGGTGTGAAAAACATGTTTTCGAATATTTGATCCAATTATAAATCTCATTAATACAAACAAAATGTCCTAATAAAGATGGGTCTGGAAACGCTTCGTTTCCAAGATGCACGGTGTTAAAGTTTTTTAAAAATCCCTTTCTTATTGTTATCTAAGAAACGCTTTGGAAGATTTTAATACCGTTTGCCTATAACTATTATGAGGTATCTTTTGGACCTATTACAGTTAATCCAGTAATTCCAGGGTCGTGTCAGCGGGGCATGTTGATTAGGCTTTTTCACAATAAAAAAATATCGCCTAGCAGATTTTTTGCAATTTTCATATTTTGCTTTAATAAAGCAACTTTTTTGTCTTCTGAGTGGTTTTTTCGTATCTCGCTTTGTTTTACAGACAAAAAATTAAGCCCATTTTTTTGCACGTCTCTTAAACACCGGCGTGAAAACAGCAGCCAAAAGAGAGCAGCTGATTTTAACGACGATACCCGAAGCAACCACAAAATCAAAATATGTAGATAGCCACTCACAATACCACGTATAAGCTCTTATTCGATTACCTTAGTTTAAAAACCATACATGGCCAGAAATACGTAAGGAATAAATATCTATATTAACAACAATACCTAACAACTAAATAAAAGCTCTAATACATGCAAGCCGTCGAAGCGGGTAACAGCCAACCCCAAAATATTCAAAAACTAATTACGAAAAAAACTGTACATGGTGTCACGATTATACTTATACATAAATTAGGTTGCCCCATAACCAAACTCACAGTGCCCTTGCCAAACACTCGCAAGCCGTCGAAGGGGGTAGCAGCCAACCCCAAAATATTCAAAAATTAATTACGAGAAAACTGTACATGGTGCCACGATTAAACGTATACATAAATTAAGTTGCCCCATAGCCAAACTAACAGTGCCTCTGCCAAACACTCGCAATCCGTTGAAGGGGGTAGCATCCAACCCCAAAATATTCAAAAATTCATTACGTGCAAACTGTCCATGGTGCCACGATTAAACTTATACATAAATTAAGTTGCCCTATAACCAATCTAACAGTGCCCCTGCCAAACACTCCCAAGCCGTCGAAGGGGGTAGCAACCAACCCCAAAATATTCAAAAATTAATTACGAGAAAACTGTACATGGTGCCACGATTAAACTTATACATAAATTAAGTTGCCCAATAACCAATCTAACAGTTCCCTTGCCAAACACTCGCAACCCGTCAAAGGGGGTAGCAGCCAACCCCAAAGTATTCAAAAATGAATTACGAGAAAACTGTACTTGGTGTCACGATTAAACTTATACATAAATTAAGTTGCCCTATAACCAATCTAACAGTGCCCCTGCCAAACACTCCCAAGCCGTCGAAGGGGGTAGCAGCCAACCCCAAAATATTCAAAAATTAATTACGAGAAAACTGTACATGGTGCCACGATTAAACTTATACATAACTAGCAAGATGCCCGTTCTTCGTACGGACTGCAATTGTTTTTTTCTTCTAAATCTCAAATGAATTCCAGGGAGCATCCCTACCCTTCACTCAATACGCTAAACTAACAAACGCTGCAAAACAATATTCTAAGTAAAAAGGACACAGTATTCTTCCGAAAAAATGCCTCCGCAACTCTTTTATGCCTCACGTACCCCCTGGAAATGTGTACATAATTGGCATTCCCCTTGTATATATTAATAAAATTAAAGTATATATATACAAACTGAATGTATTCATAAATTGGTGGAATTTCTGAAATCCTCCTATTTATTGTAAGAGATATTGAGTATTTCGTAAAAATACAGTTTACTTCTTTTTCACCCCGTACGGGTGGAATTTAGAAACATTCTTTCAGCCTATATTATCCTGAAATAAACCCACGGCAAAAAATAATTAATAAATTTAACACCCTATCCCTTTTCAGTTTTCCCTTTTTACCGCTTTAGTGGTAATTTTAAAATCCATTAAACCACTTTCTAAATATTTTAAGAATACGTTTATATGCCAAAAAACAATGGTCTAACTCAATAAACATAGGAGATAAGAAGGGTTCCTTAATTCAACCCGAATCCAAATTTGCACCTTTAGGGGTTGATTTAGGGGAAAATCCTGAAATGTGTTTTTAGACACTTATATTGGATACCTATGCGAGCAAACACCAAGCCTATATCGTATCAGGTTTAAGAGATATTGAAGAATTCGTGAAAATACAGTTTACCCCGTTTTACCCCCTCAGGGGTAAAATTTTAAGTTCCTTTAAACCGCTTTCTAAATATTTTAAGAATACATCTATATACCAAAAAAGAATGCTCTAGCTCAATAAACATAGGAGATACGAAGGGTTTTTTAATTGCCCCCAAATCTAGATTTGAACTTTTAGGGGTTGATTAGGGCAAAATCCTGAAATGTATTTTAAACACTTATATTGGATACCTATGCAAGCAAACGCTAAGTCGATATCTTATACGGTTTAAGAGATATTGACGAATTCGTGAAAACACAGTTTACCCCTTTCCACCCCTTTATGGGTAAAATTTTAAATTCCCTTAATCCGCTTTTTAAATATTTTAAGAATACATATATATGCCAAAAAAGAATGCTTTAGCTCAATAAACATAGGAGATACGAAAGGGCCTTTTATTCACCCCGAATCTAGATTTGCACTTTTAGGGGTTGATTAGGGCAAAATCCTGAAATGTGTTTTTAAATACTTATATTGGATACGTATGCAAGTAAACACCAAGTCGATATCTCATCGGGTCTAAGAGATATTGTGGAATTCGTGAGAACACTGTTTACCTCTTTGCACCCCCTGAGTGGTAAAATTTTAAAATCCCTTAAAACTCTTTCTAAGTATTTTAAGAATACATCTATATGCCAAAAAGGAAATGTTCTAATTCAATAAACCTAGGAGATACAAAGAGTTCTTTAATTCACCCCGAATCCAGATTTGCACCTTTAGAAGTTGATTAGGGAAAAATCCTGAAATGTGTTTTTAGACATTTCTATTGGATACCTGTGCAAGTAAACACCAAATCAATATGTCATCGGGTCTGAAAGATATAGAGGAATTCGTGAAAACACAGTTTACCCCTTTTCAACCCCTTAGGAGTAAACTTTTAAAATATCTTTAACCACTTTCTAATAATTTTAAGAATACATATATATGCCAACAAATAACGTTCGAACTCAATAAACATAGGAGATACGAAGGGTTCTATAATTCACCTCAAATGCATATTCGCACCTTTAGGGGTTGATTACGGCAAAATCCTGAAATACGTTTCTAGGTATTTGCATTGACAATCTTTGCAACTAAACACCAAGTGGCTATCTCATTGGGTGTAAGAGATATTGAGGAACCCGTGAAAACACATTTTACCCCTTTTCACCCCCGTAGGGGTAGAATTTCAAAAAATTCCTTTTAACCCATTTTGTTGTGAAATGAAACTCACAGCGAAAAAATCTAATAATTTTAACCCCCTTACCCCTTTTCAGTTTTTCCTCCTTTTACCCCTTTAGGGTTAACATTTTCCAATTCCGTTACACCCCTTTTTAAATATTTTAAAAATACATCTATATGCCAAAAATAATGTTCTAACTCAATAAACATAGGAGATACGAAGGGTTCTTTATTCACCCCCATCCAGATTTGCACCTTTAGGGGTTGATTAGGGCAAAATCCTAAAATACGTTTCTAGTATTTGCATTGGTAATCTTTGCAAGCAAACTCCAAATCGATATCTTATCGGGTGTGTAAGAGATATTGAGGAATTCGTGAAAACACATTTACCCCTTTTCACCCCCTTACGGATGGAATTTCAAAAAATCCCTTCTTAGCACTACCTTACGTAACAAATTGAACCTTCCACCCAAATTTAAGGTTCGTAGTAGCAGCGGTTACGGCTCTGCGTTGATTAGTCAGGGTTGTGACTTTCCTTTATATATGTATAGATTTAAGTTGCCCAATAATAGATCTAACAGTTCCCTTGCCAAACACTCGCAAACCGTCAAAGGGGGTAGCAGCCAACCCCAAAGTATTCAAAATTTAATTATGAGAAAACTGTACATGGTGTCACGATTAAACTTATACATAAATTAAGTTGCCCTATAGCCAATCTAACAGTGCCCCTGCCAAACACTCCCAAGCCGTCGAAGGGGGTAGCAGCCAACCCTAAAATATTCAAAAATTAATTACGAGAAAACTGTACATGGTGCCACGATTAAACTTATACATAAATTAAGTTGCCCAATAACCAATCTAACAGTGCCCCTGCCAAACACTCCCAAGCCGTCGAAGGGGGTAGCAGCCAACCCTAAAATATTCAAAAATTAATTACGAGAAAACTGTACATGGTGTCACGATTAAACTTATACATAAATTAAGTTGCCCTATAACCAATCTAACAGTGCCCCTGCCAAACACTCCCAAGCCGTCGAAGGGGGTTGCAGTCAACCCCAAAATATTCAAAAATTAATTACGAGAAAACTGTACATGGTGTCACGATTAAACTTATACATAAATTAAGTTGCCCCATAACCACTCTGACAGTTCCCTTGCCAAACACTCGCAACCCGTCAAAGGGTGTAGCAGCCAACCCCAAAGTATTCAAAAATTAATTACGAGAAAACTGTACATGGTGTCACGATTAAACTTATACATAAATTAAGTTGCCCCATAACCACTCTGACAGTTCCCTTGCCAAACACTCGCAACCCGTCAAAGGGTGTAGCAGCCAACCCCAAAGTATTCAAAAATTAATTACGAGAAAACTGTACATGGTGTCACGATTAAACTTATACATAAATTAAGTTGCCCTATAACCAATCTAACAGTGCCCCTGCCAAACACTCCCAAGCCGTCGAAGGGGGTTGCAGTCAACCCCAAAATATTCAAAAATTAATTACGAGAAAACTGTACATTGTGCCACGATTAAACTTATACATAAATTAAGTTGCCCTATAACCAAACTAACAATGAGGTGGGAGGGCACTGTTAGATTGGTTATGGGGCAACTTAATTTAGGTATAAGTTTAATCGTGGGACCATGTTCAGTACTCTCGTAATTGATTTTTGAATATTTTGGGGTTGGCTGCTACCCCCTTCAACGGCTTGCAAGTATTTGATAGTAGCACTGTTAGATTGGTTATGGGGCAACTTAATTTATGTATAAGTTTAATCGTGGCACCATGTACAGTTTTCTCGTAATTAATTTTTGAATATTTTGGGGTTGGCTGCTACCGTCTTCGACAGCTTGCATGTATTAGAGCTTTTATTTAGTTGTTAAGATATTGTTGTTAATATAGACATGTATTCCTTACATATTTCTGGCTATGTATAGTTTTTTAACTAAGGAAATCGAATAATAGCTTATACGTGGTATTGTGTGTGGATATCTACATCTTTTGATTTTGTGGTTGCTTCGGGTATCGTCGTTAAAATTGGCTGCTATCTTTTGGCTGCTGTTTTCACACCGCTTCTGAAACTGTTAAGACAAAAACCAATATGCTTCAATATCTAAAAATCCCTTACCCGATTTGGTGAAATTTTGAAGGTTTATTGGTGCTATTACGGATCGTGTTTTGACGCACTTAGATTCAAATTATTTATTCTAGGGGCGCCTGAGATTATTTTTTGAAAACTAACACCCCGTTTTTCGGAAACGAATAGTTTCCGAGCTCGTTTCTATTAGGACCTTTTTGTTTGTATTGATGAGATCTGTAAGTGGGTAAAATATACGACAACATTTTTTAACACCTTATATAATGCCTCTGATTCTCCAAAAGTCACCGTTAGCTCATTCAGTGAATAATTTGCTAGCGTCTGCTTACCGGAACCAAATCCAGGTAAACATGAAGCGAAGCTAACAATATTTATCTTAAAATTGACCATTTTAAAGCGGTTATTTAAACTTGAACACCACCGCTTACTATTTCGATCAGAATGTTATGCTTGAAATTAGAAAACGTAGATAATTTTTCAACATTTTAACACCGAAAACCTTGTTTTTTTAAGTAGGAAGCGGTGCATTAATTTAGTATTTCCATTATTAAAACACCCAGCTTTGCAAACCCTCTATTCACAAAAAAATTTACACCTAAAAATCTTATTATGCAGCGTACCTTACTTTTAAATAAAATAAATATTTATGCTTTAAGGCAAATGTGAATTTTTTTCTGAGGTTGACATGATTACAGACCGAGGGCTCTGGCCACAGGTTTGTGATTCAACCGAAGGTAAAAAACAATAGTAGGTATATCCAATGGTGCATACAATATTTTATTTACTATTTACTATTTAAATAGTATAAAATTTAAAAATGTCATAAGTACTGTTATGATATTGGTACAGGGGTCAAAAATCAACTTAATAGGATTAAAAAATTATAGTAATTGGAAATTATAAAGATCAATTCAGATGTGAATTGGATATTAATAGTAATTTATTATACAAGACGATAAAGTTAAATTTTATCCACGAGTGAATCGTTTAACGTCGAGACGAAGTCGAGACGTTAATGATTCAAGAGTAGATTGAAATAACTTTATCGTCGTGTATAATACAATATTTTTTTCTATAGCAAGAACTTTAACAATTTCAAAAGAAAATAAGGACAGTCATTCACATTTCAAAATGTCAGTAGCTAGATTGGGTTGCTACCATAATACGAAGCTATCATATTTAATTTAAACAAAAGAAAATTAAATTACTTTATCTATCCTTGATGTTAAAGTGCTACTTTATCTACCCTTGCTGTTAAAGTAAAACTTGACCTTTTGTTTTGAGTTGATAAAAGCACACTTTAACATGTGCTATAGAAAAAAATAATTAAGATGCATTTAGTAAAGTAAGAAAATAGAATTTTAAATTTAATAAAATAAAGCTGATTGAGAAACAGAAGGATTCTAACTTAATTTAATATCTAAAATGAAATTCGAAAACGATGAGAAATACTTTTTCGAGATAGACTATTGAACATAGTGAGTGTTAATCAAATAATAAAGCATGTATAGTGTCTTGGATTGAAAAATAAGCTAGATCGTTAAAGAGTTCGTTTTTATTGATATAGAAAATTTGAGAATAAAAAGATGTAACCGATTTTTGTAATTGCATTGGGTCTGTAAAACCTTAAACTAACCTAACAAAAAAATAATTTTATCTTCAACACATGCGTAAAATGCCCCTTTATTCAGTTTTTGTCTTCTGCTTAAAATGTCTTTATCGTGTAATGTGGCTTTTCTCGTGCCATATACTCTACTTCACTATGAATTTAGATTACTCTTTGTTTGCTAGTTAACTCAGTCGTAGAAGCACAAGACCCGCTCTTACCTCAGTGCAGCTAAGGGTCAAATGTCAGTATAGATAGTTCTGGCCTGCCCGCTGCCACCTATAATACTGTAATTATACATGTAAATCCTGCCAGAAAAGAAAACCAAACTCAAAATACATCTACTCTGTAAAATAAAATACATACTTACATGGAAATACATAAAAAGAATACACAATGGTAATGTAGATGTTATAGGCGCTATTAGTAATAGCACGGAACAGTCCACGAGCATAATGCTACATCTACATGCGAGTGTATTCCCTCCTTAAGTGTAGGTGTGACTTCTTAATTATGAACGCCAAGTCTAAAACCCACAGTGTTAATAATGTCTAAATTCCGCACACAAGTTCGCTTAATGCGGTCCTGACTCCATTAGCTTGAAATTAGCGATGTGTTAATAGAATGATGTAAGCGCCTTGTCGTGACGTGCTAATTCAGCAATTACGCGCACGTGGACTTTGGGCACGTAATACTCGTTAAAACTATTGCACAATATGTTGCAATGGTAGTTAATTACAGCTATGGCTTCCCCAATATTTCTGGGCCGTACATTCACTCGTGAAATGTAATTATAGTAACGTAATTTGCCTTTATTTCGTAGCAAGATGACCAACAGCTCAGCTCCGTGGCTTCCGTAGTTGCTCATACAGAGACTTCGTGTGTTAGAAAGGTCGACTGGCTTCCGTGAAGCTCTACTGGCAGCCGGAATAGCAGTTTCTTGCTATGAACTGTTGTATCTCGGGTTTGCTTCCCCATGCTGGCACTTTATAAGACACCCCGCGCTTCTAAGCTTGCGCATAACTTGTTTTTTTCATTAATAACCGCACTCGACGACTAAATCAGTTGGTTTGCGGGCACAAACTCACGCGCTATACTCGTAACTTTTAAATGCATAATACCTTTCAATATAATTATTACAATGCAAGAAATACAGTTTAGTTCTTTACCTAGCGGAATAATGGTTAAATACCAATGTGATTATTAAATAACAAGGTGACACGAACTAGCCCGTTACAGTCTCGGTTTACTCATCAGAAGAGAATTAGAATATAGTTTTGCAATAAGCTTGCGTTTCCGTAGATATGTTTTTGCAAAAGTCATTACACGGTCACAAGGTTAAAAATTTATTTTAAAATAGCCCATTCGACTTTTCTTTACAATTAAAATAAGAACCTTAAGATATTTAATCAAACGACAAATAAAAAGAGCTTCTGTCGAATTTATTTCGGATTTCTAAAGTTAGCTTTTTCTTTTTCTGCAAAAAGTGACGATTGTGTAGCCTGCTGTGGTATATTGTAAACGCTTAGCAAGGTGAAATGCTAGATTACAAGTAAAAGTGTATTTATCGGAATTTAAATTAAGGGTCAATGAATTTACAGGGTGAAAATAATCGCCTTTGTTCTATGATTAACTTTTTTTAGCCCAGAGTTACATAATCGGTAAAATTCGAAAAGTTGTGCAGAATTTTTTGAGACCGTCTTGCCTTTGTCTTCAACTTTCCTAAATATTAACAAATAATAATTAAAATTTAAATAACTACAGAAGTGTTAGGAGCAAAACCAAAAATTATTTCTGTAGATATTTTTACGTAATAAGTGTTTATGCATTAAGGGAAATATGAATATGTTTTTTCCTTGAGGTTGACATGGTTACAGGCGGAGGGCCTCTGGTCAACCAAGGTAAAACACATGAATATCTCCCGTGCTGTATACAATATTTTATTTACTAACATATTGGTAAAAATAGTATGAAATTTCAAAATGTCAAATAATTAAGTACATTTGAAATTAGAATATGTAAGTAACATCAAGGATTGTCTGAATGTATGGTTGCTAAGACGTTTTTTTTAGTTGCATGGTTACCATGAAATCGAAGGAGAAAACATTTGAACAATTTCTTTGGAGTTATGAGTAGCTTTTCATATTGTATCTATGATGAAAAAGAACCATATCATGTTGCTAGTAAATAAAATAAATAAAAGGTCATGGTACTCTTGATTTTTGAGATATAAACCAAACTTGCATTTTTTTTTGTCGAGATTAGTAGCTTACGTTTTGCCTCAGTTTGTGTCAAATAACAAACAAAACGTAAGGTACTAACCTCGAATTTGACATAGAAGGACAATATCACTGCAATACTACGAATGGCAGGCGACTCTTAATTCTAAATTTATTTGATCTTTCGGTATTTTAACTGGCTCCCAATTGATTTGTCACTTTGAATTTTCGCAGCTGTTAATACGAAATTTATTTTTTTTATATTTATTGAGTTCTTTGATAATATTTCGTATGGCACGATTGTGTTATTACACACTTGTACCATCTCTCTCTAGTCGTATACTTCATGGCTGAAGTGTCGTGATCTCATGGTTGCTATTACGCTGTGGTTTGGGCAATGTTCCTCCATTTGTCCCTGTCTGAGGCGTGTCTGATGTTTTCTTGAAACGGTGTGCCGGTGAATTGCTTGACTTGGTCTATCCATCGTCTTGGAGAGCGTCCTCGAGGTCGTTTCCCTTCTAGCTTCCCCTGAACAACCAGTTTTTCTAAGTTGTCGTCCTTCCTTCTGGTGACGTGTCCAGAGTATTTCAAGATTCGTCGCTTTACTACACTTGACAGCCTTTCCTGAATTTTCAGTTCTTCCAGGATGGAAACATTGGTTCTATGTGCTGTCCAAGGGATCCTCAGGAGTCTTCTCCACACCCACATCTCGAAGGCATCCAACTTTTTAATGTCTGCGGCCCTCAAGGTCCAAGCTTCCGCTCCGTATATGGCAATGGGAAACACAAGTGTTCTGACTAGCTTGCATTTTGTTGCCTTCGTAATGTGGTGGTCTTTCCAAATTTTTGTTAGTTTAGTCATAGATGATTTGGCAAGCGCTGTTCTTCTATTTATATCTGTTGATGAGTTGCCTTCGTTATTTATATGGGAACCTAGATAGACTATTTCACTTACATTGTCTACATCACGAATGTTAGGTGCGGTTGCTACTTTGTTGGTACGATCTATTACCATGAGTTTTGTTTTTTGACGGTTGAGTTTTAGGCCGAATCGTAAACTCTCCTGCTCAACCCTTTCAATCAACTCTGACATCTCTTGTTCCTCTTTCGCGATAAGGGTAGTGTCATCCGCGTAGCGGAGGTTATTTATTGTCTTGCCGCCGATAACTATACCACTTTCCCAGCCGTCCAGGGCCTTCCTAACTATGTATTCACCATATATGTTAAATAACAAAGGCGACAGGATGCATCCTTGGCGTACCCCGCGTTGTATGCTAAAGGTTTTAGAGATATTGCCATCGACTTTAACTATTCCTGTGCTATTCTCGTATAACTGTCTTAGTAGTATGACAAGGTGTAACGGGGTTCCAATGTCCAGTAACACTTTCCAGAGTTGAAGCCAATTCACGCAGTCAAAGGCTTTGCTATAGTCGAGAAAACAGAGAAACGTAGGATTCCCGAACTCTCTTGCCTTCTCAATAATCTGCCGTACGTTCATAACCTGTTCTCTGGTGCCTTTTCCGGTTACGAACCCTGCTTGTTCTTCTGGGATCTGCCACTCTAAGAAGTTTTTGAGTCGATGTAGTAGGATTCTAAGCATAACTTTACTTGGGTGGGATATTAGTGCGATGGTTCTGTAATTGTTACATTTTTGACTTGACCCTTTTTTATGGAGAGGAATAAAAGTGGATGAACTCCAGTCGCTCGGCCACTGTCCTGTTTGCCAGATCCTATTGCAAATCTTCCATAATAGGTCAACACCGCTTGGAGTAAGCTGTTTTAGCATTTCTGCACTCACATTATCTACACCTGTACTCTTGTTGTTTTTTAAATAACGGATGGCTTGCTCTACTTCTGCTTTTAGTATATCAGGTTCTTGTTCAATTTCCCTGATGGAAGGAAGGTGTATTGATTCTTGGTCATTTGTTTCGCTTATATACAAGTCTTCGCAATATTTTCGCCATACCTCTACTACGTCTTCTATCTCATTGACGACTTTCCCCTCTTTGTCTTCTATCTTCCACGTTTTTGGTTTAAATTCCCTTGTAATTTCTTTGATGTGTTGGAAGAGATCTCGGGTTTCGTTGGTGTTAGCTCGACTTTCGATTTCTTGACATATGTGTTGTATGTGGTGATTTTTATCCCGTCTACATTGTACCATAAGTAACTACTATTCGTGAGAGCAAAAAAACGTGATATTTTGTTAATACATTTCTAATCACCATGAAAATACAGCATCTGAATTATATCTGCAAACCTAAATGGAAAGAAGGCAGTCAGACAAAAGATTGCTGGCAGAACTGGAAGCAAAGATCTTTTAAGACACTGGCAGAAACCAAAAAGAACATAAATGAGGAGACGGAAGTACGTGTTTTGGAATGCAATAATTTTAAGCATCTGTACGGGAAATTGGATTCGAATGTGAGACATCCAGAGAAGAATTACAGATAATTTTGAAACAAAATAATTTTAAACCCTATCATAATATCGGAAATATGGATTATTATAAAGTTAGGGGTATACTTTAAATTTTTATATAATTTTAACAAATCAAGCCAACAACAAAAAGTAAACGAAATCTAATTGCTTAAATAATTGTAATGTATCTGTGGAAAGCTAAAGTGTTGTCATGACAACTATTGACACAGATGTCAAAACGAATCATCTGAATTTTAAGCAGACATTTTGTGAATTTATGGCCACCACGATCACCTCATCTTAACACAGCGGATTACGGCTGTCGTGTTATTTAAAAAAACTGGTGTTTAGAACACGGCCAATAACGCTGCAGCAGTTAAAAGACGAAGTTAGGAGGTAAAACGGTGCATTTCAACCAAAAATGTTACACAGTAATGTAGATTTGGATGAAAGGTTGGTAATCTTACACCAATAAAATTGACGTCATATTCAACATTTGCGGTAACCAGTTTTGGCCATACAAAAGTCCACTATTTCACAAATTAAATCTCGTTTACCCCTTGTTATTAGCATAATTTGTTAAAAATATATGCTGAAATATATCTCTTACTTTATGACAACCTTGTACACTGTATTCAACAGTTCTGGCAAGAAAACTAAATTACGCTACATGAGTTGTGCAACAATTCTATTAACCGATTAGACTAAATTTACAAATAATGGATTACTTAATAGAAAAACCCATATCTACTGGTCATAGGATCATCCACATATTACAGTTGCAAGACGAGATCAACACATTTTTTGTAGAAATCTTTGGTATGACATTATCAACACAAAGATACTTGGTTCTTGAATTCCAAACGATATTTGTTATTTTTAAGAAATTAATTATGGATGTTGGACGAAGTTCCATTAAAGATTATGTTTTTATAGAAACTGTTTGTGAAGACATATAGGTCCAACTTCTGATAGATAATATTATTTTTTGCATCTATCTTTCGTCGCAATCTACAGCTGAACTGTACAAGATTTCTTAGCAGGCAATTGACGTGGATGTTTTGAGTACAGGGTCGAAAATAATAATTTTCGGAGATTTTAACATGTTAGAGGTAAATGACGAAGTTACTATATTACGGCCAAGATACAAGACTATTTTATTTAGTAATTTTATTTAACAGGTATGCATAATTTCCAACAATTTATAGGAGGAAGATCCGTCATGCTTTTATCGAAGATGCCTTGATATGAAACAATACAACTCTGGAGTATTCTCCACGATTTTATTACAGTGTTGTACGTAACGAGATGTTTCGAAACCAGACTGGTTTCATCATCGGGCCATAACAATTATGGTTATTAACATATGGAACAAGCAGATGGTAAAAGTGACGCTAAAATTTAAAAGTAGAGTAAATGTAAGTAAAAAATGCTTTAAAACACCAACCCAGTGGAGAAGTAAGTAATTAACCAGTAAATTACATTATCAAAATTGCTTTACTGATTAAAACACAATAATTAACATTTGCAAGTTAAGAAGTATGCGCCATTGAGGATGACACAACTTAGATTTTTTTTTAACTAATTATTTTAAAAAATGTATCACGCTTCAACTTTTCACCAACTTCTTGGTGGCAGTTGAAGAAATGCCGATGTAGTACATATAACAGTTGAGGTGGGACATTTATTACATTACTGATGGTAATAATTATGAACAGTACAGAAAATATGTATAAGGAAGCTGAACATTTTATAATTTAGCCAATTAATGACTGAAACGGCTAGAGATGTCACTGATCTCATTAAGATAGAATTACAATGGTATACAGCATTCCCGCATGAGCCTTCTTAGTGAGTGAACGTGCATCGCCAGTTGCTCCGCTAAAATAAAACTTCGAGTTCCTCTTACAATCTAAATTAAAAATGGTATGCACACAGGGTCAGAAGAACGACTTTGGTGATATCGCCAAGAAAGTGGCGAAGAATTGCATGTCAGATGACAATTTGCTACAACTAATTGCAAATAAATTGTCCGATATGGTGGTGAAAAAATCTTAAATGAAAATGAGGAGAACATGGAAAAAACAATTACGCAACTGCAGAAGGAAAACGAAGAACTGAGCTTTAAAGTGGATAATTTAGAGCAGCACACTCGGCGAAATAGTGTTCGTGTATTTGGTGTTAAAAAATATGCTAATGAAGACGTTACCGCGAAAGTGATGGAGGTAATTAACGATTCGTTGGAATTGCCCATTACTTGTAATCAAATTGACCGGTGTCATCGGGTAGGGCGACCTAAACATGGTAACGCTAGGGCAATAATAGTAAGTTTGTTAGTTACCGGGATCGTGCCCTAGTGTTTAGAGCAAAAAAGAAATTGAAAGGCTCTGGAATGCAAATTAAAGAAGATCTGACAAGAAACAAACTCGAACTAAAGGGTGCGGCAAAATATACCCAGCTACGGAATATTGTTATAAATTTGTTATTTCCTTGACAACTGTCAAAAGTGATGTTTTATATCAAAGTAGAAAGATACAGAATTTTGGAATCCCGGAAAAAGTTCCGCCGGAAAAAGTTCCACCGGAAAATGTTCCGCCGGAAAAAGTGCCGTCGGGAAATAAATCCGCAGGAAAAAGTTTCGCAGGAAAAAGTTACGCGTGAACACCCACGGCCGTGGAAAAGTAAAATAAGAAATAATAACATAATGTCGATTTCATACATAATGTTTTATTCATAAAAAAGGCAACTTACACTACAGATTATACCATGAGATAAAAAAAATGATTCTGAGCAGGCCTTGATATGTATTATACGTTTGGCAGTACTGAAGTGTATTGTCAGTCTCTGTCAAATTCAAGATTAAAGGGTTAGGATTTGTTTGTTTTTTGACACAGACTGACGTAAAACTTAAACTGCAATATAGTCACTTATAATACCATGAGTAGTCAAAGTTATGTCGACTATTTTTGTGGTGGTGTCACGAATGTCCATGATTAGGACGAGTGCGATAGCACGAGTCCTAATCCCAAGCGCAATGGACATGAGTAGTGATACCACCGCAAAAATAATCTACTTAACTTTGACTAAGAATGGTATTCGAGGGACTATTTAATGAACCAAACTACTTTTTCAAATTAGTTTTCAGTAAATCTAGCAACAAACTATGCAATTTCTATAGTAACAGAACACTAATATTGACTTTTTCTAATAAAAATCACATTTGTTTAAAATAGTCACTTGAATACCTTCTAGGAAGATATATCCACTGATATTTTTTTGATTGATCAAGAAACGTCAGAATTCTGGATTTTTATTGGTCACTTTTTGACAGATGACAGGTGAATTGAATAGTCACAGTTACAAAAAGTAGTAAAAATTCGGTGCATGGTCCGGTCTAGTGCGCATGCGCAATAATGTACCAGTGAACATAAAAATTTAACGTTGAACAAACTCTCTCTCGTATTTTTTCTCTAAAAATAATTATAAAGACCTAACAACTAACATAAACCATTAACCTGGACCACCGCCGAGAGCGCAACGCATTGCTTTAAACATTGATAGCGGCAAGCGGTACCCACAACATTTTGACGTACACGCTGATCGAACTATAAACTTACTTCGCTCGCAGCGGATGCGAAATAGACCGGACCGTGCACCGAATTTCACCCCAAAAGGTTACTAATGTCAAAATAAGACATTGGCATTTTATAACTTGTCAAAAGTTTGAGTAGACGTATCACGTGATGAAATCCGCCATTAGTATTCCCGCGGCCATGAGTTTTCCAAATTATAGTTTGAAAAGAACCATATTTTGACGTTTTTCACAAATTAGTTATTTACGATATTCAGAACAGTATTAACATCAAACAATCCAGAACATTTAACAGAGAAATAAATACTTTCTTGTAAGTTTTATATTGCTTCAATATTCGTAAGTAACTGTTCAATAGATTATTGCGGTGTACATTTGCAATTCCAGGTTGAACATGTATAGCAAGTAGTTTCGGGAAAACTCCAGTATAGCCCACTGGTACATTTTGACATTTCCGGAATATGAAATTAGAGGAACTGTTATGCCAGTGGCGAAACTGGATTTTAAGCTATAAATAAGAGAAATACTCATTGGGAAATTCAAATTCAATATTATTGTCGACGATTGGACTAACTGCTTGTTTTATGGTGATACACAGGCATTTTTGTACTAAGTATACACAAATCTTAAACTGCAGCTAACCTAAATTAGCACCTTGACGGCAGCCAAAATTGGGTCTGGCATGAAACTCTCGTGTTTTGCCTCCATTGTCTGAACATTTGTAGAACCTCCGACAAACTGAGAATCACATTATCAAGCGCATGCGCCTAAGCACCAGTGGGCTAGATTGGAGTTTTGTCCATGTATCTATTTAATATAATTTAGATGTTAATAAAGCACATTAAATTACCGAGAAGATTTCTATACAAATGATGTTATATCATTTGCGTTTTGGATTTGAACTTTCCAATTTCCATTAATTGTAATAAATTGATGAAAACACCTTATGACTCATATTTCTTCAACATTTAAACCTCTTTGTGGTATTTTATTGTATTTGAGAGATTAGTCATTTTGAATAACTTTCTTTCACTTCAGCAAATGAATTGTAAAATTTTATTTTGACTTTAGTAATTTTATCTACGAC
Organism: Agriotes lineatus; assembly: GCA_940337035.1. Taxonomy (NCBI): domain Eukaryota; kingdom Metazoa; phylum Arthropoda; class Insecta; order Coleoptera; family Elateridae; genus Agriotes; species Agriotes lineatus. The sequence goes on along the minus strand of CALNHX010000296.1, from coordinate 284,517 downwards.
AGCGTGTAAAATTGGCTTTTAGTTGGCAGTTTTAAGTTTGTAAAACGACTGGTTAATAACATGTTTTCATTAGTTTACGTCGTCAGTAGTAACGTATTTAAAAGATTTCATTAGGCACGTTGTGAGTAGCAACGTGTTTTAAAATTTTTCAAATACTCAAAATTACGACCTGTTGCTGGTAATCCTAATTTACATTTAATTTTTTTTCATATTTACCGTGTTTTCTAGTTTCTATCGTAGATAAAATATTGTACGATACACATGCGTAAAGCATCTTTAGTCACTCCCGGGGCTTAAAACGCTCGCTCACTCTCGTTTTAACTGTACCCCACTCGTGCCTAAAGAGTAGCTTTACGCACTAGTATCGTAAATTACTATTTTGTTATCAAATGTCGCTTACCGTTAAAAATTCGATTTTTTTATTACATCATTATGGTTTTCCGCAAAATCGTATTTTGATATTGGATAAAAAAGTACCAGTCAAAAATTGTATCGCCACACTGTGATTATATAGTCACTGTAGTAATTTAAAATACTATAAATGTAATTATAATATACATAAGAGCCCAGCAAATTTTTCCATTTTTATCATATGCATTTGTACCCTATGGTATGATACTTATTAATCATGTAACATGGACAAAACACCAAAGCATCGCTTTCCTGCGGAAGTTTTTCTTGCCGAAGTTTTTCCTGCGGATTTATTTCCCCACGGCACTTTTTCCGGCGGAACATTTTCCTGCGGACCTTTTTCCGGCATCGAGAATTTTGTTATGGGGCGTTATTCGGCTCAATAACGAGCAGAAATTGTAAAATTGTATTTCCAAAACTTTTCTTCTATAATTTCAACTCAATACGCTTTTAGGCGGGCATATCCTAATCGAAGACCTCCACACGGAGAAACAATTCGACGTTTAGCAAACGAATTTTTACAAAATGGCACAGTAAGTAATGTAAAGCATATTGGAAGACTTCGTTCTATTTGTTCAAAACAAAATATTGAGCTTCTTCGGGCTGATGTTCAGGTAGAACCAAAAACTTCCACAATAAGACATGCGGCGCAATTAGGGTTGTCTGTGGAAGTTTTTGGTTCTGCCCGAAGAAGCTCAATATTTTGGTTTGAACGAATAGAACGAGGTCTTTCAATAGGGTCTAGGACAACTCGGCACCGCCATCTCGGCGCCGCCACTTCGGTGCCGCCATCTCGGCGCGGGGCCAACTCGGCGCCGGGACATCTCGGCGCGGAGCCATCTCGGCGCCAGCCAACTCGGCGCGAGGCCATCTCGGCGCCAAATTTAAATTCGCAAACTACAGTGTGTACTACGTAAGAAAATTATTACAAACAAATAATAAATAAAGTGATTGCCGAAAAGCTGGCATCAAATGAAAAAAAAATTATTTAGAATTTCTTGGAAAATCAAACACTAACGACCAGAGGTAATTGCAAAGTGATTACAAATGGGCCTAACAAAAGTTGTCACATGACTTCCGTTATCAGTAAAATTTTACATTTTTTAAAAATAATTACGTAACATGCATTCAAATTTATTATGAAATAAAAAACTTTGTTAAAAATATTTGTTTTTCCATAGCAGTTTTTGTTAAAAGTAAAATTCTTTGATATGGGACCTAAAAATAAAAGAAAATGTGAGAGGTCAAAGTTGGCAGAGGATTTTGAAATTTTGGTATAGGAGCCTAGATGTTGATTCTAAACAATTTTTCTTAATAACTTTTTGTCGTATTTTCTACATAAAAGGCACGCTACTCTACAGTAAAATAGGTTTTTTGACAAGTCATACTTGATTTTTCAAAACTGAAATACTGTTCGAAATTCGCCTTTAACCAAGCAGGGCTGCACCCCAAAAAATGAAAATTTAAATCGAGAATTTTTTACCTTTTACAAAAGTCGTTTCACCTATCCGGGGACACACTATATACAGGGTGTCCGGAAAACACGTGTATAACGAAAGACCACAAGTTCCTTGCCCCAAAGTATGATGATTTAACTCAACTTACCTATACAGGGTGTCAGGAAAGTCAACCGTGGCACTTCTGGAGATGCTAGGGCGCGCTATATGGATTCGAAAATTTCTAATCCATTTTTGGCTTAGAAGCATAGTTTTCGTAAAAACGATTGTTGAAAATGAAAAAGAAAAAGTTGAGAACTGCTGTACTTTGCCTTAAATTGGAGGCTTGACGCAGTGTCTTGAGATAGGCTGGGAAAACAATTGTCACATATACCGTCTACATACATAATTTATTAGCTTTTAGAACACTTTTGAAAGGGAGTTTGATAATTTTAAATCCAACAATGAAGACAAAGTATCGACGTACTCACAGACCCAACAGCGCCAGAACTCCATACACAAAAAACATATCAGCATACTCCTTCACGGTGTATATTTTTACTACAAAAGTCAAACACGCAATTATTTATTACATTGACATTAATTGACAAAAAAACATCAAAAACACAAAAATGCAGTAGCTACCATACAGCGGTTCACAAAATTTTGCTGTACCAATTTCAACAGTGAATTCTGAAGAAATTATGCTTCTAAGCCAAAAATGGATTAGGACTTTTCGACTCCATATAGCGTCCCCTAGCATCTCCAGAAGTGCCACGGTTGACTTTCCTGACACCCTGTATACAAAGTTGCTTAGTTTAGCCGCTAGAGGTCTTCAAAAATGATTAGCTTTTTTAAATTTTTTCAAGTAAGTCGAAAAATCTTTGATAGATTTTATTCATATTTTGGCAATGCGTTTGGACCAGTAAACTACAGCATTTTGTGGAATAAACCTTAATTTCGAAAATTACAGGGTGTTTAAAAACGTCACAATAAATTATCCATCCATATTTTTTTAACCACCTGTATAATCACTACCAATATTTTTTTGAATAGCTACTTTAATTTAGAAGCTATTTCCGCTCTTACAAAATTTTAGTTGGGTAAACGGTTTAGCCACAAAAAATAGTTTCTAAATTTTTACAAGCCTGAATCAGTAACTGTTACTTAACACTAGGCTTTTAGGAATAAATATTTTTTGTGGCTAAACCGTTCACCCAACTAAAATATTGTAAGAGAGGAAATAGCTTCTAAATTAAAGTAACTATTTAGAAAAAAAATTGTAGTGATTATTCAGGGGGTTGAAGCATTTAAAAAAGTTAATCATTTTTAAAGCCCTCTAGCGACAAAACTAAGCAACTTTGTATATATGTAAGTTGAGTTAAATTATCATATTTTGCGCAAAGGAACTTGTGGTCTTCCGTTGTACACGTATTTTCTGGAGACCCTGTATACAGGTTGATTTTTAAGTTGATTCTTTCCGTTTGCCAGGAAATAAAGCTAAAAAAATAAGTATTTTTTTATTTACCACTTTTCCGAAATATCAAAACTAACGGAGGTACAGGGTGTTAAAGTTTCAAATTAAAAACTAAACTTTAGCACAAAGGCGGCTGGACAATTTTATTTTTGTTTATCTCCGTTGTCAAGCAATGATCTGTCAACTAGTTTTCCATTGTAATTTTCTTAATGTTATTGCTGCAATAATGGCTCATGTTTATGAAAATAATGAATGAGTGAATATGATTATTATTTACTATACTGCGTCTCAGGGTGACTAGACAGTACAGGGCCTTATGGCAAACAGCAACAAACAGCGATGCCATATGTCTCCACAAAAGTGTTCTGTAGAAAAAACGCACCTATCACAGACAAACAAATCCAGCTATTGTAATAGAGACAGCTTAACTATAATCCCTCATTACCTGGTACGTTTTGACAGTGGCATTCAAACAAGTTTATGAACAAAACAATTACGTACATCGCCCGTTGCATAGAACTGGCAACGTCGGAGCGACATTCCCATAAGGAAAGCATTCCCTATCCTCTCCACGCTGTCTTGTCACCCTGAGTGTCGTCAAAATGCCGCTGCCGCATCGCTCTTATACGCTGAATGTGCGTGTAGAAGCGAATGCTGATAATTTTGAACATATCATTTAAGTTAGATTAAGTTTAGTGTAATTTTTGTTAAGTAATTTTAGTTCGTAATTTGAAACTTTAACACCCTGTACCTCCGTTAGTTTTGATATTTCGCAAAAGTAGTAAATGGCTTACTTTTTTTAGCTTTATATCCTGGCAAAAGGAAAGAATCAACTTAAAAATCACCCTGTATATACAGTGTGTCCCTGGATAGGTGAAACGACTCTTGTAAAAGGTAAAAACTTCTCTATTTAAATTTTCGTTTTTTGCTGTTCAGCCCTGCTTGGTTAAAGGCGAATTTCTAACAGCATTTCAGTTTTGAAAAATCAAGTATGCCTTGAAAGTTTTCAAAAAAACTATTTTTTGTACTCATGACTTCAAAATTCATATATCCAGGTCATTCCCGATACGCCGAAAGTTACTTTTCCCGCACTGCGGTGTTTTTTACTTTTCAACAAAAACTAGGGGAATTGTGTTTTTTGTAAATTTTTATAATAAACGGGGCTGCGCGCGCTATTGCGCGGTCTATTCTATTCAATTTATAACCATTTTTAAGCCTATTACGTTGGCTCATCTCCAAGGGGGCCCTTGGGGTTCATCCCATCTCCAAAGGGGCCTCTGGGGCTCCGCCCCTCTCCAAGGGGGACCTCGGGGCTCAGCTCATCTCCAAAGGGGCCCTTGAGGCTTCGCCCCTCTCCAAGCGGGCCCTCGGGGCTTTGCCCCTCTCCAAGGGGTCCTTCAGGGCTCCGTTCTTCTCCAAGGGAGCCCTCGGGGATCCGCCCCTCTTCAAGGGGGCCCTAGGGGCTTCGCCCCTCTCCAAAGTGGCCCTCGGGGCTCCGCCCATCTCTAAGGGCACCTTCTGGGCTTTGCCCCTCTCTAAAGGGGCTTTCGGGGCTCCGCCCATTTCCAAGCCGGCCCTCGGGGCTCCGCCCATCTCTAAGGGGGCCCTCGGGACACACACGTCTGGATAGTTCTCCTTTATTTTATAGAGGATTGTCCCTCGTTGGTTTAATTGCGCCTGCAAACACCAGAGGCGCTGTAAACGTCGACAAAAACTAACAGATGCGTAGGATAGGTATACAAGTTTAGTGATTTGTGCTGTCAACTCAGTAAATTAGTAAAACTCTAAATAATAATTTTTAATTTTTTTAAATATTTTCAGTTAGTCGTTACAAAAAACATTGTACCTAACTCCTTCGAGAAGAATTTTCCCGAATTCGCACTACATGCAGTACTCCCTTCGGTCGTGTTGCAAACAAAGTGTTCATTCGGGAAAATTACGAACTTGTTAGGTAAATAACTATTACTGTAGAGTAGCTTGTCGTTTATGTAGCAAATACGACAAAAAGTTATTAAGAGAAGTTGTTTAGAATCAACATCTAGGTTCCTATACCAAATTTCAAAATCCTCTGCCAACTTTGATCTCTCACATTATCTTTTATGTTTAGGTCCTATATCAAAGAATTTTACTTTTAACAAAAACGGCTATGGAAAAACAAACATTTTTCAAAAAGTTTTTTATTTCATAATAAAAAAAATTGTTAAAAATAAAATTCTTTGATTTGGGAAATAAACATTAAAGAAATATTTGTCATATAAAAAGTACTTTACTTAGAAAATTGAGTTTTTCAAAATTGTGTAAATCCAAAAAGTGCTATTTTTCGTAATTTAAGCAAGATTTCAATGAGATTTTTTATTGTGAGGTAGTTTTAGCTGACTGAACAATCTCAAGGCCAGAAAACTTTGTTTCGTAAAATGTGTCTATCTTGACTAGTAAATGCATGCTTCGTAATTATTTAAAAAAAACGTAAAATTTTACTGATAACGGAAGTCATGTGACAACTTTTGTTTGGCTCATTTGTAATCACTTTGCAACCACCTCTGGTCGTCAGTGTTTGATTTTCCAAGAAATTCTCAATAATTTTTTTTTCATTTGATGACAGCTTTTTAGCGATCACTTTATTATTATTTTTTTATAATAATTTTCTTACGTAGTGCACAATGTAGTTTGCAAATTTGAATTCGGCGCCGAGATGGCCTCGCGCCGAGTTGGCTGGCGCCGAGATGGCTCCGCGCCGAGTTGTCCCGGCGCCGAGTTGGCCCAGCGCCGAGATGGCGGCGCCGAAGTGGCGGCGCCGAGATGGCGGCGCCGAAGTGGCGGCGCCGAGATGGCGGCGCCGAGTTGTCCGGCTTCGCTTTCAGTATGCTTTACTGTGTGTAGAGGTCTTCGATTAGGATATGCCCGCCTAAAAGGGCGTTGAGTTGAAATTATAGAAGAAAAGTTTTGGAAATACAATTTAACAATTTGTGCTCATTTTTGAACCGAATAATGCTCCATAACAAAATTTTGTATTTAAAAAAGTTTGAAAATTGTTAATGGAGGTAACTATATCAATTCAAACTGAGATAAGCTTGATTTTTATATAGTATAAATAAAAATCATATTGTCGTAATATTTGATTTAATGAATATACGTCTCGCTAATAGTATTAGCTTCTTCAGTATTCGATTTACATTATAATGAAACGAAAATTTGCCATGCTGAAATAAGAAAAGTCAATTTAGATAGGCGAACACAATATTAACGTCCACTTGCTTACTTACTTGTATTATGGAAGTCAGAAAAGCATTATATTACGACAAATTATAGTTATAACACATTAAAAAGACGATACAGGGAAAATAATCATCCCCACAATTAAAAATTTACGAAACGAACAAATTAACATTTTGCATGCAAGCAACGTACATATGAGAGTGCAAGGTTGTTCCAATATGTTATCTGTAATGCGCAGAGTGTAAAATTTGGAAAAGTTATTTGACATGTACAGGGTCGTATTTATTTAAAAATTATAAAATTTTACAAAGTCAAGCCAAGTTAGAAATTTAATTTTTTATTTTAAGGAAAAGAAGCAGAACATAAATTACGTTAATGTGTTATAACTATAATTTGTCGTAATATAATGCTTTTCTGACTTCCATAATACAATTAAGTAAGCAAGTGGACGTTAATATTGTGTTCGCCTATCTAAATTGACTTTTCTTATTTCAGCATGGCAAATTTCATTTCATTATAATGTAAATAGAATACTGAATAAGCTAATACTATTAGCGAAACGTATATTCATTAAATCAAATATTACGACAATATGATTTTTATTTATACTATATAAAAATCAAGCTTATCTCATTTTGAATTGATATAATTATCTCCATTAAGAATTTTCAAACTTTTTTAAATCTTTTATCAATTTACTGAATATTTAAAAAAAAATCTGTATCTTTGTGCTTTGATATAAAACTTCACTTTAAACAGTTGTCAAGGAAATAACAAAGTTATAACAATATTCCATGGCTGGGTATATTTTGCCGCACCCATTATTAAACATTGCTAGTGAACAATTTGGTTACCGCAACACCTGGACCAGCGACGGTGTCATCTTTGTATATAATAATAAAAAGGTCCTTAAGATTAAAAGTATGGAGGATCTTGAAAATATTTTACCAAAAATATTAATTATTGTGGAGCAACTATCTATGTTCCATATTATTGTAGTACGTTTTATTTTTATATTATTTTTTGTTTTACTTAGGTACTGATAACCAAGTATCATGTAAGAGCTTCTATTATTGTAATTCATTCATATCTTGATCGTTTTCGCTGAGTTCATTTTTAATTATATTAGTGTATGAAAATTGAGGAATTCAGTTTATACTATCAAAATGTTAGAGGCATTCGAACTAAAATTAACATATTTTATCTAATACAGTGTGTAAAATTGCCTTTTAGTTGGCAGTTTTAAGTTTGTAAAACGACTGTTCAATAACATGTTTTCATTAGTTTACGTCGTCAATAGTAACGTGTTTAAAAGATTTCATTAGGCACGTTGTCAGTAGCAACGTGTTTTTTTAATATTTACCGTGTTTTCTAGATTCTATCGTAGATAAAATATTGTACGAGACATATGCGTAAAGCATCTTTAGTTACTCGCGGGGCTTAAAACGCTCGCTCACTCGCGTTTTAACTCTACCCCACTCGTGCCTAAAGAGTAGCTTTACGCACTTGTATTGTAAATTACTATAAATGACTATCTAGAGTATTACGCTGTGATGGAACGTGTTAGTTATGTTTTAACAGTAATTTAATAATAGCAGGGGACTTTAACATTTCAGAAATTAATGGTTGTGAATACGATCTTGTGAGTGGTAGTCAGATAGCAAAACATTTACTTGAATTTTTAAATCTTTTTAATTTAAATATGTGCAATAATATTAAAAATTTTGGAAATAAAACCTTGGATTTGGTTTTGGGTACTTTTGAATTAAATGTGGTACACCAGTTGGATGCATTGGTACCAATTAATGTGCTACACCCGGCTTTTTTAATAACCGTCAATATTAGTTCTGATATGCCTACAAGTGATAATTCTGTATTAAATAATAAGTATGATTTTAAAAACTCTGATTTAAAAAATTGAGATATGACTCTCTAAGAAATACAGATTGGAATGACCTGGATGTTGTGGGAGATGTTAAAGATTTTACAATATTTTCTACAATATATTAGATCGAGCAGTGCCCAAAATCAATTGTGATTTGAATAACAAAAATAAATATCCAGTGTGGTTCACCAAGGATATAGTTTCTTCTATAAAACTTAAACGTTTTCACCATAGACTGAAAAATTCCACTGATTTCCATTTACATGAATTTAGACGTATTAGACGTGAACTCAAATCTAACATTGTAAGAGCTAGAAAGGATTATATAACTCAGTGGAGACTAGCATTGGTGTAAATATAAATGAATTTTGAATTATATAAAAAATATTCAAAAAGATACCAATACTACAGTAACTTACGAACACAATAATCAGAAAATACCCAAAGATAAAGTTGTTGATACCTTTGCTGAATATTTTAGTGGTGTATATACGGATCAATCACATTATGATGTACAGGGTGTCCCATTTTCGACACTTTTATAGGGTATCTTCGTAATTGTTAGTGCTATCAAAAAAGTAATATAAGCGCCATGTGCTCTTTTTGAGTCAAACTTAAAATGGTAAAATCAAAATTTGAACATTTTCGCTCGCTTAAGAGATACCCGGGAAAATCAAAAAATTGTCAATTTTAGAATGACCCTATATTTTCTAAGTTAAAAGAGATACAGAAAAATCTTGTAAAGAAAGGTTTCTTTATAATGATTGTTGAATAATCTGCCGTTTTCAGAATAAGTACGCGGGGTCAGGTAAAACAGTTATCGGAACTAACCTCATTTTTTTAAATGGAACACCCTGTATATTTTAATCTAAAAAGATAGCATATTAAATTCTCTTTAAAAAAATAGAACACACCGTGGATGATATTAGTTTTCTATGCGATTTATTTAAACTTTATTACTTTAAACCACAGTAGGCTATGAAACAAAAGCTAATAGCCTAGATACAAAACTATGTTGACATTCTAGTTGTTATTAACATGTAACGTCGATTTCATTTTTACATCTTTGTTTGTGAAAATGACTTATCAACATTTTGAAAAATTCGATATATCAGTTTATATTGAAACTGGAAAAGACGAAGAAATGGCTCAAAATTTATATATTGTTCGCTATCCGGAAAGACGGCAACCATTTAAGGACATATTCCGACGACTGGAACATAATTTAAAATAATCAAAAACTTATAATAAAGAAAACAAGGAAAATGAAGAAATAATCGTGTTAGGATTTGTCGAGGCCCATAATCAGGTAAGAATGATATATCCTGTGATAGCTTTGAATAGTAGTAGCTCAACTTTTATTGAAGTGAAAACTTCTTTAGGTGCGTTTAGCACTTTTTGTGAGTATTGAATGAGATTGAGCCGTCAGACTCGGCTATGCAACGCTCATGATGCAGTCGGGGAAAAAAAGCCAGATACTAAAATATGACCAAATGCATAGTGTATTTGCTTTTTTGGATCGATTCTTTTATCGTCTTGAATTTGAGATTGTGAAAGGTTAATAGGGAATCCCGTCTTGGTGAAGTTTTCACTTCTGTTTTGTCGTCTTAAGCACACACTCTAATTTTATTCTCTAAAATCACTTTAAAATTTTAGGAACAAAAAGCTACTTCCGTCAGAAAAATAGAAACTGAAACTGGAATTTCAAAATCTACGGCGTACAGAATTTTGACGTCCAATAAATATTTTCTCTATGTTGCTAATATTACCCAATACTTGCACCCTGGTGATGATGTGAGAAGATTGGAATTTTGTCACTGGTTTTTAAATAAATCTAATGAGGATCGTTCTTTTCACTGTTCGTCAACAAGGTCGATTTAGGGTAAATGTAAGTTGTTTTTTATTTCAAAATAAACTGGCGTATAGTTGTTTGAAGAAAATTTAAATGCAGATAGATATCTGGACATACTCCAATGAAACCTTTTCGATATCCTTGATGATTTCCTTTAAATGAAGTAATAGAGATTTACTTTTAACAAGATGGCGTTCCTACCCATAACGTTCTTCGAATAAAAGAGTACTTAAATACTCACTTTAGAAACCATTGGATAGGAACAAAATATCTGTGAAACCGTCAAATTTTTAGGCCTTACCTTGGATAACAAACTAACTTGGCAAGCACATGTTGACAATCTTTCAATTAAGTTATCAAGAACAATTTATGTAATTAGACAAATAAAAAATCGAGTAAACTTAGATGCTGCCATTACTGCATACCACGCATTATTTCATAGTGTAATGACGTACGGTCTAATAAACTGGGGTACCTCTACACATATTAAAAAAATTTTCATTGTACAGAAAAGAGCCTTGAGAGTGTTGGCGGGAGCGAGTCAGTTAGACAGTTGTAAACCATTGTTTAAAAAATATAACATATTAACGCTACCGTCAGCAATACTATATTGTAATCTATTATACATAAAAGAACATTATGGCGATTATACAAAAAAACGGCGATGCCCATGGTTACGACACCCGCAGTCGAGGCGATATACAGGTTCCGCAGCAGAGACTAACGTCCACTAAACGAAATAATTTCGGAATAGGATTATTTAATTCGCTTCCTAGTACTCTCAAAAATGCCCCAACAAAACTCTTCAAAGTTAAGCTTAAAAAACATCTTCTGGCCAATGTCTACTATGAACTTTCCGATTTCAGATTTGTTGAAAATTAAGACTATCTTGTTTTATTGACTTTAGTATTTTTGTTGTTACTGTATTTATCTGTAGTTGACTATTTCTGTAAATGCATTGTATTTTATATTTTTATATTTAAACTGGAATTGTGACATATCTAAGCACCACGGTGTATATTATGATGAATAAAAATACAACAACAACAACAACAACAACACATGGACCTATAAGGTGGCCATCAAAATCTCCGGATCTAACACCTCCAAATTTTTTTCTTTGGGGAGTGTTGGAAAATAAAATTTATAAAGAAGTCATCTTAACGCAACAACTACTTGATCAAAGAATTCATGAGGCCTTTGCAGAAATAAAACCATTACACATCATGAATGCCTTAAAATCCGTTCGAAAAACATGTAAAAAGCGCATTGAAAACAACGGAGGGGCTTTCGAACATTTGCGCTGATTCCCGTTATTTTTCCCTTAATCTGAATCTTTTAAAAGTTTCTCTAGTTTTTTAATTTACTTTCTTGGGCCAACTATTTCTTCTACTCTTTGTGTGTTAAAATATATTGTGTAATGTATTTCCACCTACAATGTCAATATAGGTAGTTTTGTTTCTAGGATATTAGCTTTTGTTTCGTAGCCTACTGTGGTTTAAAGTAATAAAGTTTAAATAAATCGCATAGAAAACCAATATCATCCACGGTGTGTTCTATTTTTGAAAAGAGAATTTAATATGCTATCTTTCTAGAATAAAATATATAGGGTGTTCCGTTTAAAAAAATGAGGTTAGGTCCGATAACTTTTTTACCTGACCCCGTATACTTATTCTGAAAACGGCAGATTATTCAACAATCATTATAAAGAAACTTTTCTTTAAAATATTTTTCTGTATCTCTTTTAACTAAGAAAATATAGGGTTATTCTGAAATTGACAATTTTTTGATTTTCCCCCGTATCTCTAAGCGAGCAAAAATTATCAAATTTTGATTTTATAATTTTAAGTTTGACCCAAAAAGAGCACATGACGCCTATATTACTTTTTTGATAGCACTTATAATTACGGAGATAGCCTATAAAAGTGTCGAAAATGGGACACCCTGTACATGCAATCATGTCGAAGGATAGGCAATGCAATGTGGGCGTTTTGGCTTTGGGAGAAATTACTTCTGAAGAGGTTGCATTTGCTTTAAAGAACTTAAAACGAAGAAATCAGCTGGACCAGAAGGCATACCTTCCTATATATTTAAATCCTGTTGGGAATTATTACAAAACCCACTTAAAATAGTATTCAATAAATGTTTGAAAATGAAAATATTTCCTGATAAATTTAAAATAGCTAGAATTACACCCGTACATAAGGCGGGTAGTAAATCAGCCATTGAAAATTATAGGCCAATTTCAATAATATCTACACCGCGCACCGGCTAAAATATTTTAAAACATTTTATATACGATTTTTTTTATCATGTTAAACATCAAATTGTCATTGAACAGCTTGGTTTCTTTGAAATGCGCTAAACTGACACTAATTTAATTCCATTTGTTGATTTTGTAAGCAGTGTAATAGATGAAGGTAGTCAGGTGGATGCAGTATATAACGACTTTGCAAAGGCGTTTGACAAGGTTAATCATGATGTCTTGTTTTGTAAGCTATGGGACTTTGGCTTATCTGAAAATTTACTTTTTCTTTTTAAATCTTATTTAGAAAACAGATATCAATAGGTCAATTTAATGGGCTGTAACTCAAATTGTTATTTAACTCCTTCTGGAGTGCCGCAAGGTAGTAATTTGGGACCTCTATTGTTTTTCATTTTTATTAATGACTTGTGTTCTTGCCTGAAGCACTCACATGGATTATTATTTGCTGACGATCTTAAAATCTATAAGGAAATAAATGTCATCAATGGTGTCAAACTGTTTCAACAGGATATTGATTCTATAGTACAATGGAGTACTTTAAATGAACTTTATTTTAACTTAGAAAAATTTAAATATCTTACATATACCTTAAATAAAATCCCAGTCGCGACTCAATATATAGTCAAAATTATACCCATTCGGAGTCACGTGACTTTTGTCTGTCTCTGTTCATCTTTAGGAAAATAGATGAAATGGAAGAAATTTGAAAAAAAAGCATGTCGATTCATAAAATTAATTTTAAAAATTTGACGTTTCTAATCTGTCAGATTATATTTTTCGTGTAAGTTATTGAGATAAGGGTAATAAAACCTAAAATTGTTGAGCCGAAAACTGGAAATTAAAAGAAACCATCGGACATGCGGTATAACGAGCAGTCACAACAATTAATTTGAATATTATGCGTTTTTCTTTATGAAGAGTACAATATTAATAATAGTAAATCAACAGTTTCACCCTCCAACGCTGTTCGCCGTGCTTCTCTTGCGTTAAATATCTCGGAGAGCACAATTTACCGAAAATATGAGCCAGAAAGTGAAGAATGCAAAAACGGAAGTCGACGAAGCAGTCAAGACACTGTATATAAAATGTATGTAGCTAAAGAATTTGTAACCATAAAAAATCTAAAAATGCTTGGTTGAAGAATCTGGAGATTTTTCACATTCAGTTTCTTCCCTAAATAGATTGTGCAAGGAAATAGGCATCAAATGGCAATGTTCTATAACAGAATATGCATGCACAGAAATTGACTTAAAATTTGCTATACGCAGCAGGTTTTTAATGTAGCAGCTGACATATCTTTATTATATTTACATTTTACGACATGTTATGTTTTCTTTAACCTGTAAATTCAGTTTGATTTCATATAAGAGAATAAACCCGTAGCAACCTTGTTTTAGAAATTGGCATATGTCAGGATAACCTACAAAACGGAATGTCATTTATTTCCCTAAAATTGCATTTTTAAGAATCGACATACGTAAAATTACTAGATTATCACGTGACTCCGAATGGGTATAAATTTGACTATACTATGAATGGCAATAATTTGCGTAAGAAGATCCGAATTAAGGATTTGTGTATAATTTTTGTACCTGCATTGAGTTGAGAGTTTCATATAGAGTATGCAGTGTCCTCCTCATTCAAAAGCCTTGGTTTCTTGATGAAGAATACTTTTCGTTTTCAGTCTGTTGCTGCTATTAATCTACTCTATAATGTTCCTGTCAGGACAAAACTTGAGTATGGATCCAGAGCTTGGAAGTCTGGCGTGAAGACGTACCAAAATAAACTTAAAACTGTCCAAAATAAATATCTTAAATTTATTTACTGTAAGAAACATGGCCGGTATCCTGATTATTCTTTATACCAAAATGTGACACGAGAATTTCAAGTCATTAAACTTTGTTATCGTCGAGAAATTATGGACGTATTGTTTATATTTAAACTATTAAATAATCTCATCGACTGTCCCAACTTGCTTCCCCTTGTCAGTCTTTATATTCCGGCTTACAGGACAAGACCTCGTGACGTACTCTATGTACCATGTTACCGAAAAACCTGCGCAAGTACTCTCCTATTGTCAGAATGCCCATTTGTGCTAATAGGTTAATTGTAGATTCTGATGCTAATATATTCAATACATTTTTCATTAAATTTAAAACTGCCCTTAAAAATTACTATTACTAGCACTTTTTACATAATTAACAACTAAAATGGAGGAATCACTTGGATATCTGATTATCCTGGCTATATATATATTATTTTTATTTTTATTTGTCTTTTATGTATACTATAATTTTCTTGTTGTTATTTTGTTTTGTAATATATATGGGAACACTGACAGTATTATTGGGCGCATGCCCGTTCTGTCAGTTTATTATAAATAAACTAGCAGTCCAGTGAGACAAATGTCTCATTTAATAAAACAAAAAAGACCGTTTTGCAAATAGAACCCGTATTAAATAAAAACTGTACCCAGACCTGAAAGGTGTCAAAGTGGTTGCCTAACCGATCGAAATTTTAAGGCGCAGAGGGTCGCAGCTCCGTTTAGCTGCTGTAACATTTTTATTTAATACGCGTTCTATTTGAAAAACGGCCTTTTTGTGATTTCTCGAAAACCGGAAGTGTCACGTGACTGAAATTCGGTTCCTGAGCTGACATGACCATTCCAAACATATAACTTTCATAACTTTTTTCTCTATCTCTTACGGTTTGGCTGCTGAAACAGCGTCCCAGACAGACAAAACAGCGTCCCATACAGACAAAATTGCGTCCCGGACAGACACGTCTATTAGATAAAGGATAAATAAATACATATTGTAGACACACCTTAAAGGTCCATCTAAATAATTGATACATTCCTGTTATTATAAATTCTGACATAACAGTTATTGTATTGTCATATTTTTACCATAATGATAATAAAATTAAAAACTTTTCAGATAATAGAAAAATAGAAAAATTCTCAAAATTGTCAAAAACCTCCTAGATGCTTTCGCTGCTACCACTTTTAAGAGAAAAATCTCGTACAGAGCAGGTAATTCACTATTTATTAACTGTTATAAGTTCAATAGAAGTTTACTTTATTATTTCACTTTTAATATAATTTTTAAACAGCAATTACAGCCTTTGAAAATGTGGCGGCCAGGCTCTCCTCTATGCCCCCATTGCGGAATTTCGCTTGAAGTCGCTTCAGGAAGCCTCACCCACCACTTTGCAGAATTCCACCCCATTGACCTCATGGACATCCTCCGACACCAGGCCTACCACTTTATCTTCAAGCACGAGTTTCCTCTCAACAGCAACACCTGCGTCACGATGCTGAGAGTCTTCTACAACAGGAAAGTTAAGTACATTCGACTGTGGCTGATACTCTCGAAATACGCTCTGATGCACAACCAGAAAGTGGAAGAGAAGGCTTGCCTCTGGGTACTTTCAGATAAAGTAGATGACTTCAACGAGCAGAACATCGAAGTTTTGCTCGGATTTGAAGATGGCGAAACGGAAGTCTGTCCTGTTCGGTCACCAGCCGACCTAATTTCATTCAAGAGCATCGTTACCGATTCGCGATGCTTGCAGCTTAACGAGTTGGCCATTGCCAAGATGGTTATCGCTAAGGGGGGAACAATTTTTTTTAAAGTACTCTAGAATAGGAACTTTTTAACAATAAACAGGTCGAAATAATGTATTTGTTATTCTATGGTTTGTTCGATGATAGTGCATATTGTTTCAATAACTGCGATAATAACATGTAAAAGCTTAAATGTCATTATTGTATCAAATATTTCCAGGTTGTCCGATTTTTGATGGGATGAATGAGTTTCTTTGATATTGGTAGAGCTAGAAGAAAAGAGCAGGAAAATTTAGTAGTAATTCATTCGGTAAGGAATTAGCTTAATAGCCAGGTGGAGACAAGTTTAAATCTGGCCGTGGCTGACATTTTTCTTATAGTAGCAATAGATGAAACTCATTAGTTAAGTTTAATTAGATTGTATTGAATATGTGCTGTGTTTGGATGTCGATAAGCGTAATTCAAGTCGCATGCAACTCATTATCTCCGTTGAACTTGCCACATGGTATGAGGAGTACTTGACATTAAAAGCTAAAGGGCTAATGATTATGTATAAGTGAATTAATACATGCGTCGTTGGCATATAATCTGTGGAAAGTAGTGACACATCATAATAAGTGAGATGTCATCCAAGCTATAAGAATAAGAACTTCTTCCACTGGCAAAAGATCTCGTAATAAACCACTGTCAAAAATGACATGATTCAGGGAACTCCTAAGAATTTTCTAAATAAATCTTTAAAAAATGTAATCTAATATCATGTCTGATAAAGCTCATATGCTCTTATAGGAATTCTATATTTGTGCAGTTCTACCGGGTGGCCATAAATATCTGATATCCTGGTAGCCATGGAATTATCTAGTTATAAATGTTGGGTTAGTAGTATATTTCAATTACAATAAGTATTGGTACCTATGTAATGTAATAAAATACAATGAGAGGAGGGGAATGTGCCCCGGATTCTGCAGTAACGGCACAGGGGTCCATACTTCTCTTGTACCTCTTCGTTTGTAAGTCTTCTCCATCCATCCTCCGTCCGAGTCCCTCCAAATCTTTTAATTTAAAAATTGTCCTGGCCAATAATATTTCTAATAGTTCTTTCAGATATCTAAAACAGTACAAAGCCCAAAATTAAACCAACAGTTAAGTTTTATGCATAAATACTTACGTCCCAAATGTCGCTAAGCCGGGCAAATATTTCCGTTTCCCTGAGGTCTGGCCTGTCGGTTTTATAATGCCTGTAGGCCTTTGTAATTTCTAGTTTTGTGTCACCTTTAATGACTTTCGGCATATTCGCTTTAGTATTACAATTTGTTGACAGATAGGTATCCATGACGCCCATGTCCATAAATATTATGCCTAGTGGCAATCAAAGTATGAAAGTACTGGCAACATTTAACGTTTAAACTCAAAATGTAAAAGTGTCAGAAAGATATTCTAGGGAGTTTTAATTTTATTAAATATAGAAACAAAATTCCATGTCTACCTACCGGGAAAATCACTATTGAACGGTTTATAAATATGTGTTATTATGTCCTATTCATGTAGCAGCGCATTATAAGTAAGAAACTCTGTGCATGCGACCACAGACTATAAGGTCTCGAGTGCGAACACGCCAGTGAAAACGTGCGGGAATGTGCGAACCCTGTAATATAATTGGGGGAATAAAGAACACCTAATAGGAAACGACGCTGTGGGCCCCAAGTTGACTCATTCGCGCTCAAGTTTGTAAAGAGCGCGGGTCGACCTGTTAAAAGTGTTTTTGAGGGTTTGCGCGTGCAAATCTCCGAATACGTGCACCTTTAGCCGAGGTGCAAGCTATTCAAGTGAAATATCCCATAAGTGAGGCGGCGGTGTTCCGGTCCGACATCGCTAGAGGCTGCGATCTCGACATCAGCAGAACGCCCTCCGCTGGTCCCGACTTTCTGGAAGAAGTATTGAAATAAAGTTAGTTCCTGCTTGAAACCGCGCAACGAAATAAGCAGTTAGCAATTGTAATAAATAACTGCGCAACTGTTGGCGATGTGTTTGCCGTCCAGATAGCGGGGATGTATCGGTCGCTATCACACAGGCATTACGTCATTTGCTGACTCGGCGCCCAGGGGTCCCAAACAGCGACGCATCCTAAAGAATCGACAACTTCCCATTCAAGCTATTCGTGTGCCCGGAATTATGTTATATCTTGCGCTCGTGGACTTTGGCGTTGCATGAACTACTGAACGTTTAGGAGCCAGTTAATGCATTTCCCATGTGCAGCGCACAACTGCTTGATGTACTTGTTTTTATGCATTTTTCTGTGTGTCTATGTTTTCTTACAGATTATATGTATTCAAGTAAAGTGTTGTATTTTTATTACCATTGGTGTTTGGATGTGTAAGTACAACATTGCAGGTGGCAACGAGCTGACCTCAAACAATATTGGTTTTGCCCTTAGCTGCACTGACGATGTGAAGGGATTGAATAAGCTAGCGAACCAGGGCATTGTAACGTAATAATTCAGTAGTGTGTAGGGGTAGGCAAAAGGCCGTGTTACAATACTAGATGAAAATAATTTTTGATTATAATTTATTTACATAAAATTATATACAAATAATATACTAAATCATCATTTAAATGTAATAGTGACCAGCCTATCTCTAAGCCACTAATATTTCTTAACTTAATTATAATTCAGAATGCATCACAGATTGTCTACTAATCTAGTTATGAGTGAAAAGGGATTTACAATCCCACAACAAGGCAAAAAGTGTTCCAAACAGGTGAGTGGAGGACAGGCTTTAGGTATTACATCCGAAACAACAATACCACAGCTCTCCGCGTGCCGTCAGCAGAGTACGCCAAATTGGCCAATGGTTGAATTTACTGAAATAGATAAGAGGCAAATTCGGCCGCCTTGTGCTGACGTTACGCCGTAGAGCTACGGCCTTACTATTCGAAGGTAGTGGCTTAAGGTAGAAGAAAAGCTCGCTGGCGATTATCACAAACAAGTTGTATTATATAGCTACTGGGCGGAATTCGGGTAATTTTTTAGGTGCCATCTGCTTGCTCTGTCTATCAAAGTAAAGTGGGCCGTTGTTAGCAATAATTTTCCTAATATCTTCAAATATCGCGACGGTACGTCTCGAAATGGCGTTGTTTTCCAAATGACACATGTGTGGAACTGCCACACTCAAGGCGCACGTTGTTCCTATTTTGGTTATAGGACGCTAATTGATTTAACCCTTTCTTCGTGCGGCTCAAGTGCAGTGGCGGCTGGATGTTTTTTTAAAACTAACCTAACAACCCCACAATTAGTAATGTAACGTTAAAACACAATCAACTTGACTTCCTTCTTCGCAATTTTTAATGTTTCACAGCAATCGATGTTAAAACTTCGTACCAGTAGGGCTCCTTGATGTCAATTTAACCTATTTGTCCTACAACAGGATACGGACAGATCGTTATTTCCTTTCACTCTAAATTGAGGGGACAACAATCTGTCTATATCCTGTAAAGGACAAATACGTCAAATTGACATCAAAGCATCCTGTATAAATCTAGTTCTATGCTTATAGTCCACTTACTAAAGGAAAAAAGTTCTAACTTCGTTGACTCAAAACCGATTATGAATTTTTTTTTATTATTTCAGAAAAAGTTTATAGAAAAATTCCCCATAGGTGATAAAGTGTGCTTTTTATTTTTTCAATTGTTATTAACAAATACGTGTTTTTTAATATATTCTTAATTAAAAAAAAATAACTTCTTTATTTATTTAAACCATTGCCTGACATTTGAAAACATAAGGTTTTTGGGTTCACAGATTACGAATCTCGTCTCAAAATTGGTCTAAAAACAAAAATGGCGTCTACAAAATGGCGTCGAAGGTCTATTTTCTTGTTTTCTTTTTTTTTATTTTTATTAGATGTCTAGGGGTTTTTGGGGTTGCTGATTACGAATTTGACATTAAAACTCAACTGAAATAAAATATGGCAGACCCAAGATGGCGAAAAAGCTTAATTATTTTATTCGGACTTTATTTCTTACCTATAGAAGGTTTTTTGGGTCGCTGATCTCAAATTTTATGTTAAAATTTATCAAAAATGAAAAATAACGTCGTTAAAGCGGCAAAATAGCTTCATTTTTGAATTCTGAGCGTTGCCTCATATCTAGGGGTTTTAGACACAGTAATTATAAATATAGCATTAAAAGGTTAATTTTGATTCTGTACGTTTATTATTATTATTTAATAAACATTATATACAAATTAAATTCTAAATTGTTAAATTAACTCAAATTTAAATAGATTAAATACATTTAAATATAACATACGAATACATATAAATTCCAAAGCCTAAAAATGTGTTTTCTACGACCTCTCTGTACAATTTCCAAAAGATACTACTGAATTATAAGATTTTTCTGTTTGTGACCGACGGAAGAATGTTATTACATAAAATCAAATGGAAACTTGTTCAACAGTATGGTGCAAGTTTAGATATATTAATTTTATTGTACTTAATTATAGAAAAAAGCGATTATTTTTGTCGATTATCAGAAACAGAATAAAATCTGCTGAAAGAGACTGACGTCTAAAAACGAAAACTGCACCATATTCGATTTGAAAGACCGGTTTTTAAAGTTGTATCAAGAAAAAATTCTGGAAAATGTATTTCATATCGTTTTATTGATTTTTTAAAAGAAACTTTAGCTGCAAATAATATCCCTGCTCTCAAGCTGAAAGTGATGCTGATCGGTTAATAGTTACAACAGCTCTCAATGCATCAAATGAAAACATAGTCGTAGTATCAGAGAATATAGACGTATTACTTATATTAACGGCTTTAGTTTCTCCTGATATAGATATACATATACATTTTTTAAAAATAAAGAAAATAAAAAAATATCTTCTTCTAAAAGCCTGAAATTTGCGCATCCCAATTGTAGTGAGCATGTACTTTCTGTACATGCTTTAACTGGATGTGACACAACTTCAGCATGTTTTAACAGAGGAAAGAATCTTCTTCTTCTTCTTGTTCAGGTGCTTATCCGATTTCGTATGTTTGCAATCAACACGGCTATCTTCACTTTATTGGTTGCAATTCCAGATAACTCATTGGATGATTTCCCATACCACGCCCTTAGTTTTGTAACCAAGATATTATTCTTCTGCGTCCTGGTCCACGTTTGCCATATATCTTGCCTTGTATAATAGATTGTAGTAAGACGCACTTATTCTCATTCCTCATTATATGTCCGAGGTATTGGAGTTTGCGTATCTTGATGTTCTCCATGATCTCTTTACCTGTTTTTCATTCTTTCCAGAACTTTAATATTTATTACACATTCTCGGTATAGCCACATTTCAAAGGCTTCGATTTTTTTTGTGATTGTTTCGTTAAGTGTCCAGGACTCGATCACATAGAGCAAGATGGGAAAAATGTAGCATCTTAACATGCGAGTTTTGGTGTCAAGGTGCAGATCATGGCTTTTGAATATAGTTTAATATATTGAAGATATATAAGGATGAGGAAGACGAATAGAACCGGCACCTTATTAAAGATCCACATGCATGCAGTCCTAGTAAATGAAGCAATGGCTATGTTCAGGAAAGAATAAATTTGCCAAAATATTTGAAAATAGCAGTGATCTACAAGAGACTGCAAAAATGTATATAAAAAAATCTGGTGTGATACACCTACACAACTTCCTTTTACAGTGATCTTATAATTGGGCAAAAATTTGATTTTAAAATTTTAAGCGTTTTTCAAAATTTTTAAAAAATTACAAATTCTACAAAAACGGTACAAAATAGAGCGTTAGGTGAAGAGACAAATTTTCTCTATAATTTTAAGCTGAATTCCAAAATGTAATAATATACCGGGTGATTTATTTAAAATAGGAGTTAATAAAAAAAAATAGAAAAAAAAAACAAAAGAAACCCATTTTAGAAGTATTCAACTGGAAAATCCCTACCTCACATCAATACACATTAAAAATGTAATAAACAAGTTTGAAAAAAATTGTTAGAACCGATTTTGAAAAAATCTGGTGTGATACACGCACACAACTTCTTTTTACAGTGATTTTATAATTAGCCAAAAATTTGATTTAAAATGTTTTAAGCATTTGTCAAAAATTTTCAAAAATTACAAATTCTGCAAAAACGGTACAAAATAGAGCGTTAGTTGAAGACAGAAATTTTCTCTAGAATTTTAAGCTGAATTCAAAAATGTAATAATATACCGGGTGTTCTATTTAAAATAAGAGTTAATAAAAAAAAAATAGACAAAAAAACAAAAGAAACCCATTTTAGAAGTATTCAACTGGAAAATCACCTATCTCACATCAATACACATTCAAAATGTAATAAAAATGTAAAGTTTAAAAAAAATCGTTAGAGCCGTTTTTGAAAAAATCGAAAAAAACTGAAAAATCACAAGAGTAAACACCTACTTCCGGTTATGCGATTTTTTCAAAAGCTTGCTGTCTTATATACATAGTACACAAAACTTATATATGAAGTTTCAACGCCATACCGCTTTTCGTTTTTGAGATATTCTGTTCACAGACAGACAGACACACAGACATACACACAGACCAATGAAAAAAAATATGTTTTTTGGGATCAGGGGACTCTAAAACGTGAAGATCTGTTGAAAACTCAATTTCGAATTTTTGGGGTGAATCCAATACTTCCTTTATTGTAAAAGGAAGTAAAAATCGAAAAAAAACTGAAAAAATCACAAGAGTAAACACCTACTTCGGGTTATGCGATTTTCTTCAAAAGCTTGCTGTCGCATCTAGATAGTACACAAAACTTATATATGAAGTTTCAATGCCATACCTCTTTTCATTTTTGAGATATTCTGTTCACAGACAGACACACAGCCAGACACAGACAGACGGACCAATGAAAAAAATATGTTTTTTGGGTTCAGGGGAGTCTAAAACGTGAAGCTCTGTTGAAAACTCAATTTAGAATTTTTGGAGTGAATGCAATACTTCCTTTATTGTAAAAGGAAGTAAAAAATGCTGGTATAAAATGTATGCTTGCAATGTATGGTGCGAAGGAAAGTAACTTCTTAAACTCTTAGAAGAATGTTTAATTGATTGAACGTTTTTTATTATTCATATACTGCAAGGTGAATGAGGTTACAGACAATACAATACATATATTTTTTAAATAAAAACATTTTGAATTTTAGGTTTGATTCTTTTATTAAGGCGTCTACTAAATAAAGAAGCGTTAATTTAGCATCATTGTGCCCTACGATGGATTCAGCAGAACCACATTTAAAGCGCGTATATTTGCAAACACAGTTGTGGCTGGGAAACCAAGATATTTGAACGGAAGATTGGGGTTGGAAATATGATACAGGAAAGTGTTTTCCAATCCTAATGACACAAGAACCAACTCCACAAAACATCTTAAAAATGATTTTTTTGCAACTACAAAACTAGTTGCGGGCCAGCTTGTGGGTGTAGAAAAAGTGGCCTTTAGGCTCGGCGGCTTGCGGTGAATGTAGCGGAAATAGTTGCCTTAATTCGCGACCGGCAGTGTCAATGGAAGAAGTAGAGGAAGAAGAAACTAAAGCTAAACAATTTTTTCCTTGTTTTTAAATGTATCTTGGATTAATTAAATCAATTAAAATATCATATCTTTAATACTCATTTAACTCTTCTATCATCTGTTTCTACCATTTTTCAGACACCGTTTTCCATTTTTGATAGATTTTAACATAAAATTTGGAATGAGCGACCCAAAAAACTCCTAGGTATAGGTACCTGAATTTAAAAAAATTGACCCTTTTCCGCCATTTAGGATCCGCCATTTTTTGTTTTAGTTGAGTTTTAATGTCAAATTCGTAATCAATGACCCCAAAGCTCCCCAGATATCTAATAAAAATAAAAAAAAATAAAATAGAAAATTAGACCTTCGACTCCATTTTGCTTTTAGACCCATTTGGAGGTCAGATTCGTAATCTGTGACCTCAAAAACCTTATGTTGTCAAATTTCAGGCAATTGTTTAAATAAATAAAATAGTTATACATTTTTTAGATTGACATTCAACATTCAATCTAAGGGACGTGGACCCTAAAATCAAATCACCTGGTCCTCCAGGTTGGGGGTTGGGGCTATGGGCCAGCCACCCATTCCTCGGAAAACGTCTTCTCTTGAAGACAATTTGCTAAAAATACTAACAACCAGCCTCGGAATAAGGACGGAAATACTTTACGACAAAGGTTGGCAAAGAACAGGACTATGAGAATTGGAACATGGAATATTTGCAGCATAACGAATAAAACACCGAAAATATTATTAGAGATCGAAAAATATAATTTAGATATTGTTGTTCTACCAGAATCGAAAAAGAAAGGCCATAGAACAGCTACCCTCTCAAATTTTTATCATATATGGTCGGGAGTAGAGAAGTCACGACATGCACAAGCAGGAGTATCATTATTTGTTAAAAAACAACTATAAAAATTTATTGTAGACTATGACTTTATATCTAGCAGAATAATTACCCTTACCATGAAAATATATGGGAGGGAAACATTAATAATAGGGATCTATTCATCAGTTGATTCATCGAAAATACAAGAAAAAGAAGAATTCTATGACGATCTCTCGCAAGTTTTAAACAATGCAAAACCTCATTTAGAAGTTATATTGGCAGGTGATGTAAATGGAAGAATTAAAGATAGAAAACAAGATAATGCTGTAGCACAATTTGCAGATGTAGAAGAAAATGATAATGGGGAAAGGTTATTAGAGTTATGCAATCAATATCAACTGAGAATAACTAACACGTTTTTCTCACATAAAGACATTCATAGATACACGTGGGAAAGACCATCCATGAATCAAAGATCTATTATTGACTACATCATTATGAGGCAAAAAACGTCGTTTAAAGTACACGACTGTAGAGTAAAGAGAGGAGCAAACTGCGGTACGGACTATCATCTTTTACTTGCCACCTTCGTAAGCCCGTATGCAAGTATGCCTACAAAAACAAGTACTGCCCGAATGAACAAGAAAGAACAAGATGCACAACCCATAAAGAAACAATATAAACTTCATCTATTAGAACAAGAAAGTGTAAGAATGTTATATGAAAGAAGACTGACAGCTGAACTCACAACTACTAGGGAAAATAACGATGTTGAAGAAGAGTATGAAAGAATTAAAGAAGCCATACACAAAATCGCTAATGAAGCCCTAGGAGAATATAAAATAAACAAGAACAAAAAACAACCGTTTTGGTTAACGGAAGAAGTGAGACGGCTAATAGACGAAAAGAAAAGGTTGTATAATATCTACCTAGCTAACCGAATCAACCAAACATATCAAGTGTACAAAGACAAAAATAGGGAACTACGACAAACAATAAAAGAAGTAAGAAACCAACAATGGGAACAATGCTGCAATGGAATTGACAGTGTCATTGGAGGAGCACAGTCCACAGAAGTCTGGCGAACAGTTAAAACAATGAAAACAAATAACATAGATAACCCCAATCAATTAATCGACCTAACACAATGGAAAGAACATTATGACACACTTTTAACTGAGACGAGAGATGAATTTAAGGAACCGGAGATAGGAGTGGAGGTAACAGACACATTAGAAGAGTGTACGATTGAAGAAATAGTACAATGTATCAAAGAAATGAAAAGTGGAAGATCCCCTGGACCTGGAAATATTGCCGTTGAGCTAATTAAATATGATGGAACTACTCTAGCAAAATACATAACTAAAGTAATAAATAAATGTCTGCAAACACACAAACTACCACTGGAATGGAAAACATCGTATATGGTATCAGTCTATAAAAAAGGTTCCAGAAAAGACACAAATAGTTATAGAGGTCTTAGCATTAACTGTACGTTTAGTAGACTCTTCGGTAAAATTTTACAAAAGGGATTAAGACAAAATATTGGGCACAAAATTGGGGAGAACCAAAGCGGATTTACGCCAGGAAGATCGTGTACAGACAACCTCTTTACTATCCAACAACTTTTAGAAAAAAAGATAGCTAAGGATGAGGAGGTACATATAGTTTTTATCGATTTACTCAAAGCCTATGACAACGTCCCCAGGAACAAACTTTGGAGTGCTTTAAAAGTAATGCAAATTCACCCACACTTACTAAAAATAATTCAAGAATACTATGAAAACAATATAGCCTACGTAAAGCAAAGAGGACAACTATCCGAACCCATATATGCCACCAAAGGATTAAGACAAGAGTGCAGCCTATCGCCCCTGCTTTTCAATATATACGTGGAGGTAGCACTAAAACAATGGAAACGAAGCTGTCAGGGAATGGGTATACCTATTAATGAAAGTCACTTATTCACACTCAGTTTTGCCGACGATCAGGCCATTTTTTCCCAAGACGCATACGACTTAGAATTTATGTTAAAACGTTTGTATGAAGCATATAAAAAAATGGGGTTTGGAAATCAGCTTGGATAAGACGGAATACCTTGCTGTAAATTCTAATGCAACTTTTGAAATACTTTTGAATGACGTAAGTCACGATAGACAAGTTAGAGAATTTAAATACTTGGGCGTTATGATAGACAATAATGGAATCGGAAAGCGTGAAATTAATCATAGAGTACAAAATGCAAGGAAAGTGTTGGGTGCCTTAAATTCAATATGGTGGGACAAAGGTATAAGCAAGAAAAATAAGAAAAGAATTGGACAAGTGATGGTTGAGACTGTCTTGTGTTATGGGAGCGAAATTTGGTCAATGAAGGAAAATGATAAAAGGAAAGTTCGAGCAGTAGAAATGGATTATCTGCGGAGAAGTAGCAGAGCATCACGACGACAAAGAATAACAAATGAAGAAATTAGAAATAGGATGTCAGCTACTGAAACTGTAACGCAAAGAATAGAGAAAAGGAGTTTAAAGTGGTTCGGACACATTTTAAGGGTGGAAGAAGAAAGATGGCCCAAACGTTTATTTACCTGGAAACCACCAGGAAGAAATAAGAGAGGACGACCAAGGAAATCTTGGAACGACGGTGTGAGAACAGCAATGAGAGATAGGGAATTGGATGAAGAGATAGCATACGATCGAGAGGCATGGAGGTTAGGAGTGGGTAGGCAGCGCCAAGCTGTATGATTATGTATAGGTATAGTGCGTTGTATTGAAAATGTAATGTAATGTAAATGTACATTATTAAACATTATTAATTTTTTAATTAAGGGTATATTAAAAAACACTTATTTGTTAATAACAATTGAAAAAATAAAATGCACACTTTCTCACCTATGGGGAACTTTTCTATAAACTTTTTCTGAAATAATAAAACAAATGTTCAAAATCGGTTTTGAGTCAACGAAGTTAGAACTTTGCCGAATTTTTAGCGTTTAGAAAATGGACTATTATTAAATTCATAAAAAGCTTTAACACTAGCATAAATCATTACTGTCGTGAAAATGGGTTCGAGGAAACTGAAACAAATAGTACAATAAGTATGTACAGGAGATTCATCATTATAGGAAACAAACATGCAACTATTGTAGTTCCACAAGAAAAATTCTAGAAGCATATCGTTGACTATGTGTTAAAGTTTCCCTAATCCCTTAATTTTCTACTGACTTCTACATAGAGACTTATTGCTTTATAATCATCGACTAACCTTTCACTGGTACTTTTTTTGGAGAACCACTTGGCACCAAATTTAAATTATGTGCAGCATAGTAAATAAAATAAGATTAGGCATCCAAACATAAACATCAAGCTAAGAGCCTCACACAAATTAGCGACGTGGAATGTTCGTGGACGCAAAAACCTGGGAAAACAGCCATAGTTGAAAAGGAATTAATACGATGCGGGATTAGTATTGCCGGTATCGCAGAAACGCACTGGAAAGATAAAGGACAATACGTAACAAACGAAGAAAATACTGTCTACTTCTCTGGCTCCGAAAACCGTAACTACACAGGTGTAGCCGTATGGGTTAACAAAGAAGCCAACAAAAGTCTAACAGGCTATGATACGGTTAGTGACAGAATTATATATTTGGAATTCAAGGCACTGCCATTTAATTTACATGTCGTCCAGGTATATGCTCCAACAGCCGAATCAGACGAAACAGAAATAACGGAATTTTATAACATACTAACCGAGATAATTACGAAAATCCCAAAGAGAGAACTTCTGATAGTTCTAGGAGACTGGAATGCGAAAGTTGGCTGTACAACAGAAGAACATCACCTAAGAAACGTAGTTGGAGCATATGGAATCGGTATAAGAAACGAAAGAGGCAAAAACTTCTCCAATTCTGCATAGACGATGAACTCAAAATAACCAACACCATGTTCACCTTACCAGTTAGGAGATTATACACCTGGACATCGCCTGGAGATCGCTATCGCAATCAGATCGATTATATCCTGATCAGACGACGTTGGAGTTCTTCTATCCTCGATACAAGGACGAGACCTGGAGCAGATTGCGGTTCCGACCACCAGATGATCACAACCACGATACGTCTCAAACTTAAAAAATTCCGGAGAAAAACTACAAAAGCCTCACTCCAAATTACAGACCCTGATGCTTTTCTAGAAACGTTCGAGTCATGGGACTGCGAATCGGAACACAATACCCCAAATGCGCTATGGAGGAACCTACAAGTTTGCATTGAATGCAAAGCTCCACCAACCGGAAACCAAAACAGGACTGGATTTCTACGAATACATTTGCTCTGATATTAGACCGTAGAAAATTAAAAGAAACAGGTCTTTCCGACGAAGAATTACTACAGAATTACAGAATATTGAATAGCAAAATCCAAAAGGGATGTCGCAAAGATAAAAATAAATTCTACGAAAATCTATGTAAGGATATTCAAATACATGCAAACCACGGTGAATGTAGAGAACTCTTCAAAACAATAAAGAAAATTACCAAAATTTTTAAACCTCGTAGTTGGTCAATTAAAGATGCTAACGGAAACTTAATTTGCGATATCGATAAAGCGATTCAACGATGGAAAGAGTACTGTAGTGAACTATATACAGATCCCCTTAGAACTCCAATGCGAATCAACATCCAAGGTTTTGAAATAGAACCCGATATTCTCCCAGAAGAAATCAATGCAGCTATTAAAAAACTATCGAGCTACAAGGCAGTTGGTATAGACGGAATTCCATCAGAAACCCTTAAGCTGCTCGGAATACAAGGGGAACCACTTTTATACAAGATATGTCAACAAATCTGGGCTACATGCGAATGGCCTGCAGACTGGACAACGTCTGCAATAATACCATTACATAAAAAAGGAGCAACTAATATATGTGATAATTACCGACTGATAACTTTAATATCACACGCCAGTAAAGTTATGCTATATGTCCTAAAATAACAACTAAATAGTTACCTAGCATGGAAAATCTCGCCCGAGCAGGCCGGTTTTGTAAAGGGACGAGGAACTAGAGAGCACATTCTAAATGTCAGACAACTGATCGAAAAGGCACGAGAGTACTACACCCCGCTCTATCTGTGCTTTGTAGACTACTCCAAAGCTTTTGATAACCTCAACTGGAACAAACTGTGGTCGATACCTAAAGACATGGGCGTACCAAGACATCTAATTGAACTCGTTAGACGACTATATAAAAGCACCAAAGCAGTGGTTAGAGTAAACGGAGTAGTCTCAGAAAACTGTGCTATCATGAAAGGCGTTAGACAAGGTTGTGTCCTCTCCCCACTCTTATTCAACGCTACAGAACATGTTATGAGATTAGTTCTAGAAGAGTGGGAAGGTGGCTCAATCATAGGAGGACATAAAATAACTAACCTGAGGTATGCAGATGACACCACGTTAGTTGCAGGCAACATCGAAGAACTACAGAATCTCCTAGAAAAGCTGGAGCAAACAAGCAACGAATACGGACTCCAGATAAACCGTCAAAAAACGAAATTAATTGTTGACCGGGAAAATAATAACCATCCAACAATAACACAAGTCGCAGGATGCGATGTAGTACCAGAGTTTATATACCTTGGCTCTTTAATACGTGGAACAGGAGACTGTTCGCAAGAAATCAAACGCAGGATCCAACTTCGCAGAGTCGCCATGAGTCAACTTACAAAGATATGGGCAGACAGAAACGTTCGTAAAGAAGTAAAGATAAGGCTGGTAGAAACCTTAGTCTTCCCAATAGCTCTATACGCTTCAGAAACTTTGACAGTTAAAAAATCGACCAACAAAGAATAGACGCATTTGAAATGTATTTCTGCCGTCGTATGCTCCGCATACCGTGGACAGCAAAACGCACAAACACCTCAGTGCTGCAGGAAATACAACCGTCAATCCGCCTCTCTCAATTAGTCTACCAGCGGATACTACGATTCCTAGGACACATAGCACGTCGAACTGATAGTCTAGAGAAAAACATCGTGATGGGTAAAGCCAACGGAAAACGGAGGCGAGGAAGATCGCCACAACGCTGGTTAGACATAACCGAAAAAATATTGAACGAAACACTGCGGTCGGCCATCCAAAAAGCACAAGATAGAAGCGCATGGAGAACTCTTGTTACAGATAATGTGATAAACGTCCATTAAGGATCACAACACGTCAATAATGACGTTATGATAGACAGAGAGATCCAATTTTTAATTTTTTGGATCTTAAATGTTTGCTATTCATGTTTGTTCTCGTCATTCTTCATGTTAATGTTCATTCTTGCCACGGCGATGATGGAACTATATTACTATTTAAAATGTCTAGAAGTCTCTATAAATTCGCGGTGGAAACAAAATCAATGGAAACGACAAGCAGCCCAATTTGAGCAAAAATCTTGTAGTAGACTAAAGTTTAATGATTTTCAAGTATAACGAAAATCATTATGGCGTACTAAAGTTTGTAATAGCTATTTACGAAACAAGTAAAAAAGGAAGGGTAATTACATGAGAATGTTACAAATAGTCCAGTGAATAGAGGGGGGTTACCTTACAAAAGGTCCGGTAGTTCTAAATTTTTGATATGTTATCTAGGATGGTTAGTAAGTGTTTAAAATGCAAAACTCACAATTTTTCCCCTCCACGCCCGCCGCTACCTTGAAAAAACCGAAATAGTCGGCAATTTCTTCAGATTTTCGCTTATATCTTCTTTTTGCTGCATTTTAGCTAGAAAAGAGTTCTACTCAATGTTGTAGAAAATAAAATTTCCTACAATCTAAATTTTAAATTTTGTTTCTAGGATAGATAGTTACGGAGATATGCATTTTTTTTAAATTCAAAAATCGCACTCTCCGGAAATTTGTCAAACTTCCAACTTTAGGACGCTGTAATTCAGTTATGGCCTATTCTAGGGAAACAAATATCAGAATAAAATTTATAGGGAATTTAATTACTTACAAAACACATGTATTTTTTTTACTAACCCTACGGGGTGGAGGGTAAAACAAATAAAAAACAACAAAATATTGCTTTTTGTGCTATTGTGACGCCACATTGTATCTAAAAAAATCACTAATTACTTTCCCGTTTTGGAGTGTATACCAACCCTACTTGAGTTTCTTACATGTTACAGCGCAATGCCCATGAGGCAGGTACTATTTCACTTGAATACCTACTTGTGAGAGAGGATGTTCAATTTCAAATAACCCACCAACACAGCAGATACATTTTTTTAAAAATGTATTTATTTAAACAAATTAAGAGCAAAAGGCAGTAATAATCATACAAAAATCGGTAGTAATTGAACTAAAAACTGAAAAGAAAACAAATTCACTTGCGGTTCGCTCGTTTCGTAGGGGGTGAGTTAATGAAGTCCGGGTCTTCATTTTCGTCAAATAGCGAAGTTACTATATCGGCGTCGTCTTCGTCGTCGACGATGACCTCATTTCTGTTATTACATTCTTGGTCAGCATAGAATTTACAAAGGGCGGAACAATTGAGGCCCGTCTTTCTACAGCCACACGCCGCCATACAGCCAGTTGTGCATCTGCATGAGATGGTCTTGAGCAGGTTTGGAGGAGCAGCGTCTCTACTCATCCTGATGGGCTCCAGTCCTCGAGCTCTTCTATACCAGCCCCACTAGATCGGTTCTTTGACAATCCTCATCCACTCCAGGACCTAGTGGTATGTCCTCAGGAAGTGGAAATATACTGCGTTAGTGGTCGGAAGTAGTTTAGCCAGATGGAGCTCGGTGGTACTGGTTACTGGTCTTGAATTTGTTGTGGCTAAGGGAGCTCAACGACTGTTCTTTACTGCCACCGTGCAGGGCTAGACGTCTTGCCATATCTCAGCGACCACAAATGCGCAGTGGAGCAAGGGAGAAAACTGTAGAGCGAGACGCCCAAATGGTGTTTTCAGTACAAAACATCAGGCTAGCTTGCAGGAGCGAAATTTAAAATAGGTTGTGTCAATATTTCGTATTTATTTGATAAAACTGTTTTTTATAATAAACGGAAATATAAGTAGATAAAGAACGCAAAAACTAACTTATAAGCATGAAAATAGCAAACGATATCAAACGCAGCAAAATCGCAATGATATTTTCAGGTTGGTCTGTAGCCTTGCTTATGACGTATTTACAGAATTTCAATAACTGCGCAGGGTCCCTGAGATATGGCAAGCATTCTACCAAGATTTTCTCCCCTGCTGCTGAAATTTGTTGGGGAGTGGCAGCAGGGTCCCCGAACCTCTCAACCTGCTCCATGATGGGTCTTTCCTAAAAAGTTGGCAGAATTTATCCTTTTCAAACCTAAAAATGTTTGAAGTGGTGTCGCAGCCCGATATTGCGTGCAGGAGCAAGATACAGCCTTTGGAGTTGTACTTGTAGGAGGAGGCGGAGTAGATTGCGTCTGACTGTTTCCCTCTCGCTGGACTTTTGAGGTAGACATTGTTGACCGACGGAGTCGTACGTGGTGGAGAGGCATTTAGTTGTGGCAACTATCAACCTGTCAGCATTTTCGGAAGCTTGGTATTGGCGATGTTTGATGCTTGCATTTCAGTGGAGAGCAGCTTCACGAATCGGTCCTTGTTTCCTCATTGGCCAGGAATTCTTCCTGAGGTGTGGTGTTGACAGTTGTTTTGTCAAACACCACGTCTGATGATGAGTTTATATTGTACGTGTTTGCTCGTTCAGCAGTCTTGAGCAGTCTTTCCCTAGAATAGGTCATAACTGAATTACAGCGTCCTAAAGTTAGAAGTTTGACAAATTTCCGAAAGTGCAATTTTATTTATATTCTTAAAAAGTGCATATCTCCGTAACTATCAGTGCTAGAAACAAAATTTAAAACTTACATTGTAGGAGATTTTATTCTCTACAATATTGAGTCGAACTCTTGTCTGGCTAAAACGCACCAAAAAGAAGATATAAGCGAAAATCTGAATAAAGTGCCGATTTTTTTCGGTTTTTTTCAAGATGGCGGCGGGTGCGGAGGGGGGTACACTTACTAACCATCCTAGACAACATATCAAAAATTTAGCACTACCGGACCTTTTGTAAGGTAACCCCCCTCTTTTGGTCTCTATTTACTGGACTAAAAACGAGGCATCAGAATGAAGTCATCGCGTATTATGAATTAGAACTTTACCAAAGAAGTCAGACCATGAGGTATATAATATGAAAAAGGTAGCTTTTGCTAGTTCTATGAATAAAACATCAATTACTACTCTAGTAACTTAAAGTACTGTAAAGTTGCTGTGCTTTGCACTTAGGAGTGTATTAGGATTTGACGCACGTCCATAGCTGCCACTCTTACAGCTGATTGGTTAGTATTTCACCTTATCATTCTAAATTTCTATATTAAGTCGTTCAGAGAATTTCCAAATCTTCTGAATTAGCTTGTCACCACCTCAAAGAATACTGATTGCAAATTCTCATCCCCCGCCTTGCTAGATATAGTTTACCAGTAAAGTGTTGCTATTTTCAGCCGTCTGGCCTTACTGTTGCCTAGCTGCAGTATGCATATATCAAATGCAAACCCAGGCGGTACATCATCCAAGTTAATTTGCTAAAGTTGTTCCATTAACTATCCACGCTACACTTCCCCAAATGCTTTTTCGAAGTTTATGAAGCACATGTAAATTAGTTTTCGGAATCTTTGCGTCGACATTTGCATTCAGAGGACTTCTTCTATTTCCAGCTCATCTTTAAGATCAGGTTCTGCAGGGCCAGCTTTTTGTACATAGAACTTCCTCTCGTTTCGTATATGTTTGGTCTTAATTCGTAGCCTAAGACATTAGATTATTTTTATAGAAAAATAAATACAAACGATATGGTTTAAATATAGCATGATTAAAAATAGTATCTTGAGAGCAGTCTACCCTATTTTGAAGTCGTGTGTATTGTTAGCTCATCAGTGCCGTCTTTTATATGATTAAGGCCCCGGGCCCAAGGTAATGAAGGGGCCCTTCTAGAAAGGAAGTAACTCAATACAATACAATATATATTTTTATCTACGACCACTACTAAAAGTAGGCCTTTTAACGCTAGCTTGTTTCACTAAAAGTGACGTTTTATAGTTTAGCGTGGTTATAAAAATCAGCTGTTTACTTCTAACCCATGTGCTAAAAGTGAAGTGAGGTTACAAAACTACAATTTCGAACTGGAAGTGAAGGTGTAAAGTTATTCTAGTTACTTCTTGCTTTACAGGTAAAGTGTTTTTGAAATAATTAACGCGTTATGTAATAAATACAGTCAGACGTGGAGTATTAATAATTACATTCTGTAATTGACCTTGCAGTACTGGCTTCGCAAACATTCGCCCGCGCGGCATGGGCTACTGTTTATTATGACATAAATTAGAAGTGTCGTAGATGCAAACCTTTGTTAAATCGATATTATGGATTTATAACGGTAAAATTAAGGTCGTAGATAAAATATTGTATGCAACGCATGCTAAAAGTAGTTTATGCACGAGACATGTTATGAAACTCAGCCTTCGGCTTCGTTTCATGATTTTCATGTCTCGCGCATACACGTTGACTTTCAGCACTTGTTGCATAAATAGCTATTAATATACCTGCTTTTATTTTTATACAACTATGTACTGAAACGAAATTAAAATTCTAATAAAATGTATATAAACACAATAGAACATAAGAATCCTAAAAATTAAGAAATATGTCATAATTATTGCTACACAATAATAAAAGGTTTTTTTCTCGATTTGGTATGGGCAAAGTCCTGCATTATATCTTCAAAATTTAAATTCAACAATATGTCGCTTTCTATGCACATTAATGATAAAAGAGTTTAGCCTCTCTTGTAGCACAGTACTGCAAAGTTCGTTTTTTATCCTGCTTAACTTCGAAAATGAACGTTCTCCACTGCAATTAGTGATCATTGATGAATAATGACATGAAAATTCTAAGTGATAACGCAACGTTAGAAAATGTTTCTTCTAATTTATCAGTTCTTAAAATGTTAAACAGTAGCGAGTTATCAATTTGTTTAGTTTTATATACATCGTTAGTTCCTAAATACAGCGCTAAATGAATACATTCCGTTTCTAATCCTTCTCCATTTATAGCAAGGTGATAATATTCAGCAAACTTTTTACAGCTATCGTGCAACACATTTGGACTAATGGTTCTTAGTTGATAAACAGCCACACCGATTGTTTACTTTGATATATGCAGCAGATCTCTGCTGTAGTTAAGTTATCGATGAGTCGATAATTGGGATAAACACTTCCACTTTAAATTTATCAGATGAATACACAACTTTAATTTTTATTTTTTTACAAAATATTTAATGAATTACAGAATTATTAGTTGATCAATGCGCCTGTCGGGGGCCCCAAAAAATTGGGGGCCCCGGGCCCGGGCCCGCCTGGCCCGTGCCTAAAGACTGCACTGTAGCTCATTAAATAACAACCTCTTGAGAACCTCATTTTTCACGTTTGATGCTTACATAAATAAAAATGTTATAGATTGTTCCATAAACCTTTTTCGTAGGCATTGGCAACACAGTTTTCAAATATTCATCGTTACAACGCGTCTTAAGCAAATCTGAAATTAAGCAAAGTTATATGATGGGAACGTGGACTAAAAATAGTAATAATAGTAATAGTACATTATAACGGCTTATCAAAAAGTCTTTCTATAGCATATTTCTTAGTTTATGAATGCAACTATAAGTAACTTAACCAATGTCAAATTTGACACTTAAGTATAAATATAGTTGCATTCATAAATTAGGAACTTTATCATAGTCACCCATGACTGAAAGATGTTATTATAAGAGAGAGAAAGAAGTCACTATACACGAGTGCGATTCTTATTTGACACACAACCGCGTAAGCGCGAGCGTATCAATTCTCACAAGCACATAATGGCATTTCACTCACGACATTATATCGTATAGTAGCGGTTTATGTACAATAAAATTTTAAAGCAGTACAATCATTCAACTGCCATCGAACTGCCATAGTATTAATAGCAATACCAATAACTGCATTGCTCAAAACGAAAGCCGTCTATATAGTAGGAGAGCTGGTGACATTTTTCAGTGATCATTTAGTTAAGGCCTATATTTTGAGAGAATGTTGCTGGAGGCATGTATAACTATCATCTGTAAGGATTCTCCTTGATAGCGGTATCGGAGTATATGTCAAATTCGAGGTTAGTAGGTTAGCTTTTGCGTCATACTGTGTCAAAAATGACGGAAAATCTAACCTGGTAACCTCAAATTTGACATAAGTTACACTAAAAAAATCCATAAGGGGCGGCTGTGGAAATTGAAAACGTATGAATAATATGTTGGTGGCACTGGAAGTCCATGTCAAATTCGAGGTTAGCAGGTTAGTTTTCCCTCATGTTTGACACAGAGTGACGCTAAAGCTAACCTGCTAACCTCGAATTTGACATATACTTATAGTGAAAATTGGGGGTGTTCTGCCTCCCTCCGATACCGCTATCAAGGAGAATCCTTATAGATGACAGTTATACATGCCTCTAGCAACATTCTCTCAAAAAATAGGCCTTAACTAAATGATCACTGAAAAATGTCACCAGCTCTTAGACTAATAGTGTTCCAAACGGTGACCGTGGTTCTATAAAATAATTTTTGAAATGACCTGCCAAAAACCAGCAACATTGTTTCGTTAACTTTTAACAAAAACTTACTAGTTTTGGTCAATAAATGGATAACCTGTCATTGTACTCTTCCTGTCAGTCTGATTTATGCCAGTTGACAGAAACCTTTAAAATCTTTGCTATTTAGATTTGTGGGTCAATGGGAATATGAAGATGTTTGACATTATCTCTTCCCAGTGATCTTAATAGTATTGGGGTATATAATATAAATCGAGATACTCTGGCTTAGCGGACAAAAAGTGGATTCATTAGTAGGTAATTTATATATGTTGGCTGAGTTACACGTCATATACAGATTATAGTACGTGGAACTTGCGTATTCCAGTTTCTTTATAGTCGAACTAGTTAGTCACTTCAGAAGTAGATATACTTTAAACGTTATCGCTTCATATATAACGAAGTAACTTCCATTTTCGGAAGTCACAACGATTTGCTTGTTTTTTTACGAATTTCAGAACTGCTGGTCAAGTAATGCCTAAATACGAAAAATGTTGTGGAAGCGAATATGACCCCCCTATACCTGCGGATTTGTCTTTTAGTTCAACTGCAGACCGCTGGCGCTGGCATCGTTTTGTTAACGTGAGAAACGGCCAACACGAAGTCACGTCCGTTAACTAGACGGCATTGCTTCCGTTTATCGGCAACGCTGTTTTCGCATCTATTTGGCTGCTTACATATTATTCCCGCTGCATATTGCGGTCGGGGTCCTGGCCGCGATCGCAATATAAAGTTTTATGTTTCGACGTGGTGATCTTAGTGTAATTGAGAAAGGTTAAGGTGTGTTCTCAATGCACGTTATTAGTGGCGCTGGTACATAGCAAAGGTAAGAAGAGATCTATTTGTACCTGTAAGTAAAATAAATCTCTTTGTTTATCCAGAAAGTAATTTGTCCTTACTCGTATAATGTATTTTCAATCAGGGACATGTTTTATATGCAATATTATTTGGTTTAATTTATTTCATTGATTGCAATGTTTAAAAATAGTATTACAGTCTGTACTAAATATATCCGCAACAAACTTAAAGTAAAATTTTCTAAATTAACAAAACCTAGTCACATGGCTTCCACTCGCTAACCATTAGAAAATTCTGTCATAATATTGCAGTAATTTCTAGTTTATGTTAATTATTTAGCTGCATTCTAAGCAAGTTATTCTCAGAATCATCGTTTTCCGTATTTTCAAGTTAGTCAAACACCAAACGGATCCCGAAATACATGTAAATAATTATTCTAAAGGGCAACTTTAAATATTAAATAACCTCAGCATAATTAAATGTACAACAAGGAA
Organism: Agriotes lineatus; assembly: GCA_940337035.1. NCBI lineage: Eukaryota > Metazoa > Arthropoda > Insecta > Coleoptera > Elateridae > Agriotes > Agriotes lineatus. Next base: position 246,055 of record CALNHX010000296.1, on the reverse strand, counting down.
ACTTGTTTTTTTCAAACTGCATTTATTCGCATGAGTATTGTTTTCTAAATTAATTCATCTTGCCTATATTTTATTTTTGTTTTCGATTATGTCACAGGTCATTTATGAGCCTGAAATCAGATCATTCGGTCCAGATAAGGGAAGCCTTTAAATTTCATGGTGTTGAAGTGGTCCCAGATGTTGCCTTTTTGGTATTGAGCCTGTTACTTTATAGTTTCACAATATTTCGTAAACTCTTATCGCGATAATTGCAATGGTTTGAAATTTTACCACAGATAAGTATTACCATAGTGTTCTTATAATCTCGATTTCCGAATTTTAAATATATGCTGTGCTACAGAATTCAGGCTGCGATTATTTTAGGGTTATGCAGTCTCAGCATAATCCTAAAATAACTGCGTGTGATACTTTAAGAGAAATTATACTTGTAAGCGCAGTTCGGCAATATATGTATTTATATATATATAATCAAGTCCCCCAAAAATACCCTTATAAAGAGTGTAGGGGTGTGAATAAAACAGTACTTAGTCACACTCTATCGCATTTCACTTTTCACAAATTTTGTCCAGTCCTTTCTGTTTACGGCTATCTTCTTAGCTTCTGATGTTGTCTTTCCTTTTTTTCATTAGGATTTTTCTTATTACGTCGTCCCAGGTCTCTCTTGGTTTACCTCTTCTCTTTTTCAGTGCTGTTTTCGTTTCCCATACTCTTTTAACTGGCCTTTTGTCATTCATCCTGTGTAGATGGCCCCAACATTCTAGCTGTCGCTGTTCTATAAACTCTGCTACTGGCTGAATTTTCAGTTCGCTCCTTATTTGGTCGTTCCTAATTATGTCTCTTCTCATGATTCCTTTTACCCTCCTTAGATATTTCATTTCGCTCGCCTGTAACCTGCTCCTGTCTGCTTGTGTTACTAACCATGATTCGCACCCGTATGTTAGGATTGGTCTGTAAATAGCTCTGTATACTTTCATCTTTGTTTGCTTCCTTATCTCTTTCTTATTTATAAATCCCTTACTCATTGCGTAGTATACTTTAATTGATTTTTCTATTCTGTTATTTATTTCTGTGTGTTGCTTTCCCGCTTCTTCAAATGTTACTCCTAGGTACTGAAAATGTGTTACTTTTTCGATTTCTACTCTTTCTAGTTGGATATGTAATTCTTGTTTTTCCCTTGAGATTGCCATTACCTTAGTTTTGCTTTTATTCATTTTCATACCATATTTTAAGAGAGTCTCATTCCAGTTGGTAAGGTTGTCTTGGAGATCTTTTTCTGTTCTTGCGATAAGTGCTATATCATCAGCAAAAGCACATTCGGTAATATTGACTGGTTCAAGGTTGTGATGTCCGATATACATGGGTTTCGTTTTCATCCCAGCGTCTCTAATTATTTCGTCCATATAGGTTACGAAGAGTAGAGGGCTCAGCCCTCCTTCTTGTCGTACTTTTTTTTTGAGGTGAAGATGTCAGATCTCATGTTATTACTGATTACACAATTTTTAGTTTCCTTGTATAAACTTCTGACTGCTCCAATGAGCTTTTCATTGACGTTCTTTTTGCGTAGGCCTTCCCATATTTTGACTCTTGGGACTCTGTCAAACGCTTTTTCCATATCTAAAAAGGCCAAGTAGGTAGTTTTCCCATTCGTCAGTGACTTGTTTATTATTTCCTTTATTGTCAACACGTGGTCTTGGGTACTTCTGCCTTTTCTGAATCCACTCTGTGTCTCGGTCAGCTTGGGTTCAATTACTAGTTTTAATCTTTTTTCCAGTATATGTTCATATATTTTAGTAATTGTACTTAGTAGGGTTATTCCGCTATAGTTGTTACAATCTTTATTGTCTCCTCTTTTAAAAATTGGGACTATCAACCCTAATTCCCAATCCCTAGGTATTTTTTCCTCTTCCCATGCGTTTTTTAAAATTTCCCACAAGAATTGTCTCCCGTCTTCTCCCATATTTTTGGCCATTTCGGTAGTTATTTTGTCGGCTCTTGGAGCTTTGCCATTCTTTAGTCTTTGTATCGCTTCCTGCAGCTCTTCCATTGTTATATCGTTCTCTTTTGTATGCTTTTCTTTTTTACCTTTGTCCTCCCTACTTTGATCTTGCTCTTCCATCGGGCTTCCTGTGTTTAACAGATTTTCGAAGTATTCCTTCCAACGATCCATAATATCCTTTTCTTCTATCAATAATGCTCCGTTTATATTTTTAATAGTTGTTGTTCTTGTATTTTTGCTGCTTCGGAGGTTCTTCAGTACTTTATAGAACAGTTTTTGGTTCCCTAGGCTGTCCCTTTCTAACTTCACTCCAAAATCTTCCCATGACTTTTTTTTTGCTTCTTTGACTAACTTTTCAACATTTTTTTTTTGTTCTTTGTATAGTTGGTAATTTGCTTCTATCTTGCTGCTCAGGTATTTTTGCCATTTCTTCTTCTTGTTTTTAACTTGTTGTTTTATTTCGTCCGTCCACCATGACGTCTGTTTTTTGCACTCAGACGTCATACTTATACCGCATACTTCTATTGCTGATTCTACAAGACTGTTTTTAAAGATTTCCCATTTCTCTTCCATGTTCATTTCTTTTAAGTCTTCCTTTACTTTTTCTAGTTTATTACTTATTGTTTTCTCGTATGTTTTTACGGCTTCCTTGTTTTTCAGTTTATATGATCTTATGCTTAGATGTTGTGCTTTTCTTACTTCCGTTATATTATTAGTGCTTCTTTCATTTTCATTTTCCTTTATTGTGGCTACCAGTAAGTAATGGTCACTATCTATTTCACTTCCTCTTTTAACTCGTACATCTAGTATTGCTGTTTTGTTTCTCTTTCAACCAATATGTAATCAATTATCGACTTTTCTTTTCTGCCCGGTTCTACCCTCGTGTACCTGTGTATTTCCTTATGTTTATAAAACGTATTTGTTATGACCAAGTTATGTTCCAAGCAAAAATCCAGTAGTCTTACTCCGTTATTATTTCTTTTTGCTTCTCCGTATTTGCCAACAACTGCTGCATAGAAAGCCTCTTTTTTCCCCACCTTTCCGTTAAAGTCTCCAGCTACGTTTTCCCTTTTACTGTTTCCATTACGAGAGTCAGTTCTTCCCAGAAACTATTCTTTTTATCTAGTCTTTCATTGTCATTTGGACCGTACACTGCTATTATTGTCTTCGTATGTGTTTTGTTTTTTAGTTCTATTGTTAGTATTCTTTCGGATATTGCGTCCCATTTGTTTATTTGATTCTTAGCAACGTTACTTAATATACATGCTACTCCCGCAGCTGCTCGTTCGCTTTCGTTAACTCCGCTCCATATTAATAAGTGTCCATTCTGTAATTCCAGAATTTCTTTCCCCTTTTTCTTTGTTTCTGCAACTACTAGGATATCTAGATTTGCTTTTTCAAATTCATTGCTTAATTCTATTTCTTTTCCATTTATGCTTTATGCTACATTCCATGCTCCCATTTTCAGATATTCCTGTTTCTGTACTTTCTGTCTCTCCATTTTTTTGTTGTTCATTCAAATTTTTAACTCCTTAGTTCCTTCCCTCCATCTTTCATTTTCCTTTCTGCTACCTTGTCTTATCTGTATTTAACAAATAATAATTTGACACGCTTGCTAAGGTACGTACGTGTTGTAAGGCGACTCCTGTGAATATTTATTGTTGAATTTGAGAATTGTGCATTGTGTATGTTTTCCTACTACTTTTGTAATTAGTTATTGCTAAAGCTATTTAAAATATTGCTAGAAACTTTTACAATTCTGATTTCAGAATATTGACCAAAAGATTTTCCTTTATGCGTATAAAATAAAGTTTTGAAAAAAAACCTGAAAAATCTTAACTAGGTCAAATTATGTGATTCTGAATTGGTAGATGCAGCATATTCTTCAGAAATAAAAGTTACTAAAATAATTAATACTCATATTTAAAACGGAACATATTCACCTTTCTGCACATTCTGCTTCGGTACGATACAAAATTTTAAATTGTTTTTCCCCGAGCTTTGCAGTTACTTACTGCTATTAAAAGAAAATGTACTAATAATATAATAATTATATTGTAGACGATCTGTAGAAATCTGTTGAATGCAATATAATTTGTAATTCGCGTTGGTACTTGGTAGTGGTGTTTACATATATATATTTTCAAATATCGTCTTACTAGTAGTAATTGAGTATTTCACTAATTGAAAACATGGTAGTATTATCATTATGATATTTTTAACATGAGAAAAATTTAAAAAAGGAAGGGAAGTAAACTTGAATGGCAAAGAAACAATTCAAACAAAAAACTTTGATAAAAAAGAAAAGGTTACCCTAAAACCTCAAGATAAATATCTAACAGAAGAGATTGAAAGCAGAGTGGAAAAATATGAAGAAGTTCGTTTTAGAAAAACACGTGTAAGTAAATAGTTTAAAATTGGGGTTGGACTAGTAAGTGCTGTTTTCTTTTTGACAGTGAAATTTAAAAAATTAATACCTGCAGGAGTGGATTGATAATAGCAATTTTGAAAATAGTCCGGTGGAGCCACAAAGATGTGCAGATCCCGTACAAAAGAAATTACGTGAAGACGAAATCAAATTTGTTGCCTCTTCAAGCGATAAAAGATTCACGAATCTTTTTCCTTCCAAAATAGCGTAGTTTGTAATACAACTGATGATATGAATTCGAAATCTAGCTATAAAAGGAATTTAAAAATGTGTAATCAAAATGGTAATTGTACATGCAGTCATGTATCGGCCTCAGAGAGCATTGACTCGAACCACGAAACAATCGATGATGGCAGGGGCGCAGATTTCAATGTGAATGGCATTATAGACGACCCTGATGGTGGTAATTCAGAAACGTCGTCCTGTAAGTCAATAGATAATATCCCAGAATCAGTAATTTTAGTAATCGATAAGACCCTTGAGGAGCCGTTGTCGGAAAAAATTATAGTGAGTACAAAATATTTTATATGACTATTCGGCATTTTCAACATTATAACACAGCATACATTTAATTTTTGTAATGAATTTATTGTTTGTGTCCATTATAGAAAAGAAGAAGAGAACAAAAAGTAATACGTTGCAAATATTGTGAAAATAACATATCCACCAAAAACTTTATGATACATTTAGAAGGAAAACATAAATCCCAAGATGAAGTGGAGAACATTTTTCGATTACCAAAGAATAGTAAAGAGAGACGACGGGCGTGTGCGCTCTTCAGAAACGTCACCAATTTTGACCTTTATATAAATGGAATAACTAGACCCAACCGCCAAGTAATAAAAAAAATTACAAAAACGATGTTACTTATTACCCTTGTACATATTGCAAAGGGCTGTTCCTTAAGGAGTACTTAAAACGTCATGCAAAATCATGTTTCGTTCAAAAGCAAGCACTACGTCGAACAGAGGGAATGAGAAACTACCACATATCTAATTCCCAAACAATCATTGCTTGTGCGATGGACCCAACTGAAGTAATTTCCAAATTAAATGTTAAAGAACAGGTAAAATCTTGTCTTTTAAATATTTTAAGATTACACACTGGCTACCCTATTATTTCCTCTATGGTTCAAGATAAAAAAAAATCTTCAAATTAACTATTAATCAGTCACAAGTTTTAAATTATCTTAAATCTGCCAATACCTAGTGATAAGTTTTAACAAATATTAAAGTTTCTAAAATACACATGAGGTTATTTCTTTATCTGAATAAACTCATTCTCAATTTAGTCGTCCTTACTCGGCAAGCTGTAGCGCGTTTTTCATGCACTCGCTTCTCGAAGTGGTTACCATGACAACCAAACAACCGTATGAAAATAAGTTTATCTGTTAAGAAAATCGACCTCTTGTATATTTACTCTTGAAAATAGTATACAGTGCTTTCGTAAAGTAGTGCATAAATTCGTTAAAAACTTAAAGAGTAACTTTTGGAAAACGCTCGAACCCCTCGATTTTTATTTTTATTTGCGCATTTTTTCAAATAAAATCTATACATACAGGGTCCGTGTAAGAGATATGACGTCATCGTTTTTTTAAATAGCAACTTTTTTTATTACTGAATTTGAAAGAAAGCATCTTTTTAAGTACGTTAAGCTGATTTTTGAGTATAGGTCAGGTGATCAAAAATTAAGAAAAAAAAAATTAAAATTGCAAAATACTAAATTTAAGTAATTGCAATGATAATTTCAAAAACAACTAAATTAAATGTACAAATTGTGCACCGTTGTCTGCCTGACAGTAACTAAGACGACCGACATGTTTTTTATTGATTGCTGCCATTGATAAAAGCGTAAAATCATACTTCGTAAAATAAAATTTAGTATTTTACAAATTTCAAATTGTGTTCTTTCAAATTCCGTAATAAAAAAGGGGGTTGCCATTTAAAAAAAACATCGATGACGTCATACCTCCTACGAGGTCGACGGGTCTCAGCGTTTTTTCCAAAAGTTATTCTTTGAATGTTTAACGAATTTATCCACTACTTTACGAAAGCACTGTATATTAGAGCAGGATATGATTTCTAAATATTTCAAGAAACATTTCAAAGTAGGTAATAAACAATTGTGATTATTTTACAGACTTAGACGAGAATGACGATAACGTTGCAAACACGATAATATCTAATAGTGAAAATGACCGTGAAGGTGATAAAGCATTCTAAATTGTATAATAACTTTTCAAACATTTGGGATTATTTTGCAGATTCGGACGAAAATGAGAACAAACTTCCCACAAAAAAAAAGAAAAATCAATTCATTTGTACATAAACAAAAACAAAGTAAGCAAATGTTTCTATTTATAAACAAAGTAAGTAATCACATTTTTAAAGGATGGTCTGATGAAGAAATTAAATTGGTGTAGGAACGATTTAAGTCTTCCATTCGAAAAAAAGTCTATCCGTCGGGGAAGGAAATAAAATAATTTATCAAAAAGACAAAAATAAACAGAACAGTCCTTGTTATAAAATCTAAAATACAACATTTGATAAAAATAAGCTTACAGTAAAAATACATTTATATACTTCCAACATTTTTTAAACATTGTTATACTTATACAGAGAGATTTTCTTTACTACGAACACGACAGACGATATGTCGAATTTACAAATGCCGAAAATTTGACTTTGACAGTTCGCGTATTTTGTCAGCAGCTAATATCTGCTGTCATTTCTATCTTAAAATCGAAGTGCAAATTGTAAAATGATATTATCAGGGTTCAACGGTCCGGGAAATTTAAAATTCTTTCACAACATTTGGAAATAGGCGTTCTTCATCGTTATCAACTTTACATGGAGTTATTTCAAATTTTGGAAACTTTGAATGTGTTTCTCCGCAAAAGCACAAAAGGCTTAATATTCCTAACGAAGGCAGGAATTTAAAAGAGGTTTGTATTACCGCTAATGACTATCCAGATTATTCATTTAAATAAATTGCAGAACTAGTAGATTTAGCTGCAATATTCTTCCCGTTGGCCATTTCAAAAGTATGGAAATTAGTGAAACTGTGACAGAAATGCCGGAAACTTCCTATGGAAAGTCGTTTTCACTACAACTAACGATTAGAAGCACTGCGTTTAAAAATTAAAGGGGTTGTTCAGAGTACTAGAACACTAATACGTCGGCTAATGTGCGAAGAAGTTTCTATAATCGCTTAGGATATTGTTGAGCGCAAGAAGGCAGACTCTTCGAACACGAGCTAATTTAAACTTCTTGAATTTTGTTGTTTGAAATAAAAATAGCTTTATTTTTGTTTACATCTTTTTTTTTACTAAGAGTTAGTTTGTTCGGAAGAACTGATTTATTTCTTCAGAATGCGTTTTACTTTGTGAACTACCTTCTTTCACTTTACTGTTAATCTCTGAAAATCCTGTTTTCAACTCTGAATTTATCACCTGAATTAATCACAGAATAACACAGTACCTCATACATTCTATCTGTGATATAACAATTAACAAAAATTACACTAGGCGTGAATGCCTCATCTGCGTTGAACAATTACTTAAACCTTAAACAATCAACACAGACGACCCGTGGATTAATATCAGAGTACCTTAGATCGACTGTCCATCGGTCTTGGCGTCTTTTTAGGCAATCGTAAATTCGCCTTGATCTACTCGTGTTCGCAGTTCATGAATTTTCACTGTATATTGCACCCACAATGACATAGTTCAATCACGAACTCTATTTTTTACTAATTACATCTTGCTAAGTAACGAGAACTTAGAATAAGCTGTATTTTTTAACAAACTCGATGCTGCAATAAGAAGTAGGCGTAGTGACTTCTGAAACACATGGCAACACTGCTGGAAGCAATTACGCTTTAATCGTGTCTATATATAGAACATATACAAGGAAGCGACTTTGTATTCTGTAGATATACAAAATATATATGAAAAAGAACTTTAGAAATGTCTTTCCCTCTTCTGTTGGACATATTGTGCAAGTCCCCCTTAAGATATACTGTAAATTTTGTGCACCTAGGGTAAGTGGAAAACTCGGACGTTAGGTCGCCACCTCTACATACCGGAAGTGACAACTTAACAGGTATCAATATATATATATATATATATATATATATATATGTGTGTGTGTGTGTGTGTGTGTGCTCTTCATTCCAATGTTTTATTTGTTTGTCAAATCAACATTTTAATAACAGATACCTGCATTATCTCACTCAATAATCCATCTTCAATGCTCTCAATGCAACTCAGCAGTCAACTTTGCTTGTTATACATCTCCTGCAGCTATTCAGCCACCTTCACCGCCTCTAGCTGGAGACGCATTGAAGGACCACACACCTATACTATTCCGCTACTATCTGCAGCTCCCGCAACACCTTCCTCTTTGATAGCAGCTAACAATTAATCACAGTATCCAAATTTTATTCGTAACCAAAATGTGTGCCTAAGTTTCACAATTACCCGTTTTCACCTTTATTCCATTTTTAAATACTCACACATAATTGCAAATATTGAGCTTTATGTACAGCGACGCCTATAGTTTGCCTAACGGCTGTTGGCTGAGTACAAAATAAATAAATAAATAAATAAATTATTTAATAAATTTTTGTTCATTATCTTTATAATTTTTTATTCGTGTTTTTTCGTTAGTATACAGCTTTTGAGTTTCGATATTAATCTGTTTTTGATTGTTGATATCCCAGACTAGCGTCTTGGAGTACAGTTTTGTGGAGTATGCAGGCATGTATTTGATTTTAGGAGAATGTCGTGGCACTTTTTATGCTGCTGCTAATTTGTATACTGAACTGTATCCAAACAGAAGGCATCCAAATGCTAATGTTATTCGACGGCTGGAAGAAAACATCTTAGATGTAGTCGAAAATGAACCAGACCAAAGTACCAGGTTCATTACCCAAATGTTTGATGTTAGCCAAAGAACTGTTCATCGCTTATTACAGCAAAATGGCTTGCACCCGTATCATTACCAACGTGTTCAGGAATTATTAACAGAAGACTACCAGGAAAGAGTCAGATTCTGCAGATGGTTACTTCGTGAGCAAGAAAGGAATCCTGGTTTCATTGAACGTATCTTGTCGACTGATGAAACTACGTTCACCAGAAATGGAACATTTAATATCCATAATATGCACCAATGGAGCGATGCAAACCCCCATGCACTGTACGAAACGAATCATCAAGTTTGGATTAGCGTTAATGTGTGGGGTGGTATTATTGGTAATAGGCTTATGGAACCACACTTTTTGCCTGATCGACTAAACGCGAATAATTTTGTTGAATTCTTAGACACTGATTTTACAGATCTATTAGATGATATACCATTACATTTAAGAAGAAATATGTTTTTTCAAATGGACGGAGCACCAGCACACTGGAAAATTCAAACCCGGGAATGGTTAAATCAGAAATTCCCAGAACGATGGTTTGGTCGTGGGAGTCTAGTATTTCTTTGGCCACCAAGAAACCCAGATTTAAGCTGTCTAGATTTCTTCTTGTAGGGAACATTAAAAACATTTGTGTATGAAGTGGAAATTGATAATCAGGAGCAACTTCAGCAACGAATAAATGAAGCCGTTATAAGGATCCTTAAATGAAACTGAGAACCGGATGACAACGAAATTAGAAAACTTCCGAAGGAAAGGCAACCAAGGAATCCACCTCATGAACGAGTAGAAAGCCTGGTATAGATCCATTGATGTTAACAGGATAAACGTTCACGTACTATCAGCATATCAAGTTGCCAGTAATTATTTACAAGAAATCGCAGAAAAGTACGAGAAGTTATTGGACGTAGTATTCAGGCGAAGTCACCTATTTGAGTTTGTGTCACCAGCTCAAATAGCAACATTAATTAAGCAGCTATCTATGAAGTTGCCACTCAACCTGCGGATACTGCCATTACTGGTATACGAGATGGAGGTCGTACAAACAGATGAAACTATTAGTATGTTTGGCTATTTCCATATTACCGAGACGACGGAATATGAGGTCGTCAAACTCACCTCCATTTCCAGAAGGATCGACAACGGAGAGCATGCAACCCTCGCAGTCGGCTCGCACTTCCTAGCCATTGATTATAATCACCAGAAATACTTCAGGATACCGCAGTACAAATTTGAGGCCAGCATCCCAATAAAGAAGCACACCTATCTATGCACGCCCACGGTTATAAATAGCATCGAGAAGAACCCCAGCTGCGTAATCGACGAGATGTACCACCGCTTAGAAAAAATACCATGTAACACGCACCGCTACATCTTCACCATTGTATGGAAGGAACTGTACAAGGCCAATACGTGGATGTTTATAGCCAACGAAGCCATCAGTGCAGCGATGATCTGTAACGGTATACGAGAAGAAGTGGTTCTCAAAAATACGGGAGTAATCCAAATCGCTCCAGAGTGTTACATCCAAACAAGGCAGCACATCCTCTGACAAGATCATTTATTAGAATCCCAGTCATCGCAACGTTTAATAAGGTCATCCCAGTCAACATCACATTCAAGGTAGACAAGAAAAAGCATGACGTATCCAACACACGCTGGAGACATCTATCAATTACAACAGGGTCTGTCAGCCGTTTAACTACAATCCCCGTCCTTTGCTAATTTTGCCGAATAGGCTACTTAATATGGAAAAGCGCTTGCCAGACCAAACAATGCAAACAGAAATCGAACACCACCAAGGACGACTTCAGCCTGGAGCCATTGTGCCATAGTGCGGACGCGGAAATAGACTTTAAAAAAAATCTGGTGTGATACACTCACACAACTTCCTTTTACAGTGATCTTATAATTAGTCAAAAATTTAATTTTTAATTTTTAAGCATTTGTCAAAAATTTTCAAAAATTACGAATTCTACAAAAACGGTACAAAATAGAGCGTTAGTTGAAGAGACAAATTTTCTCTAAAATCTTAAGCAGAATTCAAATTTTGTAATAATATACCGGGTGTTCCATTTAAAATAGGAGTTAATAAAAAAAAATAAAAAAAACAAAAGAAACCCACTTTAGAAGTTTTCAACTGGAAAATCACCTATCTCACGTCAATGCACATTAAAAATGTAATAAAAATGTAAAGTTTGAAAAAAATCGTTAGAGCCGTTTTTGAAAAAATCGAAAAAAACTGAAAAATCACAAGAGTAAACACCTACTTCCGGTTATGCGATTTTCTTCAAAAGCTTGCTGTCTCATCTACATAGTACACAAAACTTATATATGAAGTTTCAACGCCATACCTCTTTTCGTTTTTGAGATATTCTGTTCACAGACAGACAGACAGACAGACAGACACACAGACACACAGACACACAGACCAATGAAAAAAAATATGTTTTTTGGGATCAGGGGACCCTAAAACGTGAAGATCTGTTGAAAACTCAATTTCGAATTTTTGGGGTGAATCCAATACTTCCTTTATCGTAAAAGGAAGTAACTAGATCAAGGCATGTGCCCAATTACAATATGTGTTTATAACATTCAGCTAACGTTAACTTACTGGGTCAAGTTACGTTACGATAAAGAATTTTTATTCTTCTTAACATGGAATTTCGGCTTAGACCGCGTAGTATTTGTATATGAACACCCAGCATTTTCTGGATTAATGTACCTTGCACCTTGTGAAGTCGAGCAAAAACCCGCGCGATGGCCATTCTCTTTGGTGGCTCGTGTTGTTTGAGTATCTTGAGAACGAGGATACTTAGGCAGTTTTGGCCGTTTTGCTGTTTGTGCATCCATATTTGTATTGCGAAAAACTTTGAACGACAAACGGCATGGGCAAACTCTTAAACAGAATGAAATAATTAGAGCAAAAATCTAACTCAAAATATAAATATGCGTCGTCTTTACTTGGTTTAATTCTATATTGAATCCAAGAAGACTGTACTAAGGAGATGTAACTTGCTATGAAGGTTTTATATAAAAGCGGCCCCAATGCCGGGGATAGCCTTCTCGGCGCTGTCGACAGCGTGTGCTATCTTTGGTTATTTTCGTTTGTTTTCGCTGCCGTGCGAGAGTTGGAAGTGAGCTAAATTAAACTGTAATCGAGGTCAGAAGTCAGTTTACGGTTGTTAATCAAATGGAGTGTATTTCAAGTGTGTTATTAATTGTTAAAACATCGTCCGAATTTCCAGTTACATTCAACAAATATTTGACATTGACAGTTCACGAGTTTTGTGAATGGATAATGGTACACGACGACCGCCATATTTGTCAACTTTTAGTGGTCCGCTTCGAAACGCGAGTTATTTCTCGTTAGTACAGTCTTCTTGATTGAATCCTAATCCGCTAAAAATTGCTCCGAAGTAATCTCTTTTCTATTTCTATCACAATCTTCCACTCTAAAATTCTCTATCAGGCGATAAATCACTAAGCTGTGTCAAAAAACTTCCAGAGACGACGTAATAAGTCCGGCGGAGATCGTAATTGAGTCACAGAACTGCTGTCGATATAGCATTGAAATTGAATTACCAAGTATTATCAAAACTGTTATTTAAGTTATTTTTTCGTTGACCTCTTGTTAATTTCAATATTAATGAATTATTTTTCCTAAAAAAGGATGGATTAATAGACGTCATTAATACACTGTTTTTTATTAATACACTCTTTTTCATTAATTAACTGTTTTTTTAAAAAGGATGGATTAATAGATCTATTAATACACTGTTTTTGATTAATACACTCTTTTTCATTAATTAACTGTTTTTGTGATTTTGACGTTTTGATGATATTTTGCATGGAGGTTAGTGTATTAATCAAATGTTTCGCCATAAAAAAAGATTTTGCGCTCAACTATTAAAGGCACTCACTCGTTATCGCTCGTTCGTGCTTTAAACAGTTTCGATTATTAATCGCCTTCATTAACACACTTGTTGGTTAAATAACTATTGTATGGGAGTTGTTTTTTAAACACTCGAGTACTTAAACTGTCCAACAAAATATGTCACATTCTTATCAACAGCAGCAAGGAGAGTATGGTTGCAGCTCTGTTATACCAAGGGTGGTGGTATTTAAATTTTGAAACTTTTTTTGTAATTTCGGAAACTTAAACAAAGAAACAATAATAAAGCTGATCTAAGTGATTTAATTGTAAAATTGGAAGCTTGAGAGTTATGATGCCAAGCAGTAGCTTATGTATTTACCTTTAAAAAGTTAAGCTACAACGTTCGCTGGTTAATTATATTTCAACACTGTATGGAGTAGATCATTGTTTTTATGTGAACTTATTTTTCACATAATTTGATAAATAAATACAGGAAAAAACTATGATTTTTTCCATAATATTGCATATACATATAATTTTACGAAGAAGCGTAATAGAGCAACCGCGTTCACATAATTTACATTTCAAAATTCATTTTGAGTTGGTAATATCCGAAGAGGAACGATGAACGCTGCAATAAAAGAATAACGCAACAAATTCGGGTCAGTCTTCGATCTGCAAAAAGCACACTTTCCAAGTAGCACCATGTGTAAAGAACTAAAACCCTACGCAACCAAGTTGAACTGCGATTCATGACAGCTGACAGCGACTTCATGGAGACTTAACGGCCCGGGTCGCCCATGAAATAATCAATGCGGAGCTGAACTGAATGTCACAGTTCAAAACAAAGAAAAGGGCCATTACATTTGAAGGGTGTCGTGTAGCTGCAAATCGAGCTGAGAATTTTCTTAAGTTATACGCAGCAATCAAAAATTGAGTCCCCTTTAGATGGAGTGATGAACCTTAGAGGTATGAAACACAATCAACACAAGCAATGATGTCCAATAAATGGTTGTGATCATTTAAAGATTTCGATAACTTCATTAATACTATTAACAGTTGCTGTTTGTTGTATTACCGTAAAAAGCTTGGCTTATTTAAGCGAGTTGGACCTAAAAAGACTAAAATACAATCTTAGCTTATTGTTAAGAAATACATTTCCAAGACGCAATGAATTTACAATCTGAGCTTGTTACAGTGGTTGCCGAATAACTTTTCATTTATGCGAGTTGTTTTCCTGTAGGACAATTTAAATTTTTTGTTGTGCCACGCAACCTCTTATCCGAAACAGAGCTCTTCGCAAATAAGAAAATATCCAATTTAAGGAAGCGCCTGTTGTTTCCGGTGCTGAAATGGAGCACCAAAAGGGAAAGTCGTAATTAAATAAATGTGTAATAAGAGAAGCATGACAGTAAAAAAGTATCTCAGTAAAACAGTGTTATACATTTGTAGTCGAGTCTACTCTGCGTAATTGCGGCACGCTTCTGAATCATTAGCATTTTTTTAAATTTAATTCTAGTAGGCAACAATATTTCTGTACCAAACGACTTGCATGCATTTGCCATGAATTAAATGAAGTAGGTTTCTACTTAAGTAAACTCCACTTGTGCAAAATTTCGAAGCTAGTAGAATTCTGGACCTATAGGGAAGTGATACCAAATAAGAGAATTCTGCAAGGCAATGAGACAAGCTGCTCTGGTGATTTATATTTTCAAATTTAAGTTACTTGAAATATGAGTATGTAATATTGGAACAACACATTACGAAAAAATCTGTAAAAGGCTTTACCCAGAACTTCTCTCGTCAACATTGTGGCACTAAATAAATCAAATTAAGTTAGGAGTACAAATATCTTCACGTTTCTAATAAATTAAATGCATTTTCAAATAAAAAAGAATGTATCCCGCTGGGGTTTGAACCCGCCGCATCTGCAGCTCTGCAGAATGCTCGATCCTAACGGAATCTCCGCAGAGGATATAAGTACGGCGAAATTCCATCTACGCAACCACGTCTCTTCGGGAAAAGTCCGGCGCGCGCTTCTCTTGAAGAGCACGGTGTAATGGTTGAAACATTTTTACTCTTTTGCGACATTATCCTTTATCGGTTGAGTCTTATTTTTGGCAAATATAAAGCCTGACCTATGTGAAAATTAGTACTTTCTTTTATTTCAAAATTAACACAATAATAAACAAAATTTAATTTCTTACGGTGCCCACCCTGTATATATTTGTACCGGTTTCATGCGAGGTAGATATATAATATGTATGCAACATATCATCCTCCTCCGACAAATAGTTTTTGAGCTATACTGCCAACAGACAGACAGACAGACAGACAGACAGACAGACAGACAGACGGACAGACAGACAGACAGACTGAAGGAATTGAGAAAACCTCTTTTTCGTCATCTAGGGTCCTTGAAACGTGAATATCTGAAAAAATATCAGAAGGTGATTTTTTCGTGATTACAATACTTTCTTCGTCTTTCAGACGAGGGAAGTAAAAACTAACTGGTGGTACTTCATGCTAAACCGCGATGGCGCCAAATTAAAACTCGACGGCTTTTACGGACGTATTTATGCCCCTACGTCTTTATTAATTTTTCCTTTTTGCATTGCCACCCAGCTCAATAGAGACGAGATCTCTTTTCCTTGTTTATTTCGAATAGAAGCTAGGGAAAGCTTTTATTTCAATAAACACAGATTTTGGCCATGAACTAGTGTAATGAAATAAAAGGCCAATTTGCTGAAATTTAAATGAACAATAGATATATACATTTCTTATAGAATAATAGTGCTAACTAGTACTATACTTAAATACTAAGAAACGAAAAATACAGCATTTACTTACAAATTAACTAATTCAAGTAGTAAGTACGTGAGTGTAGGGTTTGAGTGGAGTTCACAATTTACTCCAAGCATTATAATACGGGGTAACAAAAATGACTGGGTCCAGTTAGACGAATTGGAATGGACAGCCCTAATTGTAAATCAAGGAGTGATTGCCAACTGCTTCTGAGGCCCCGAAGTTCGTTCGTCTCCTGTGGACGTAGGAAGGAAGAGAATTGTATTCCAGGCAATTCAGACAACGAATATAATAAAATTTGAGGAAGCGGGCTTGTCAGAGGTGAGTTCAACGAAAGAAACTGTAGAGGAATTATGGCGCTTGCAGAAGCTCGTGGAACTGCGGTTGGCAACTTTAAAACTTTGACCTCTGAGAGTTTCTATAAAGAAATAGTGAAGGAAGTAGTAAATGTTTCTGGGAACTCTATATTCAATATAGTCTTTGGTGTAACAGTTGGAGGAGAAATCTGAAAAAACTGCGTGTATGTTGGAAGTGCTAACGTTCGCGAGTAGTATGGTAACGTGTGATGTAGAAGTTGAAGAACTTTGTCGGCAGCTGGGAGTGTAGTCATGTGGATGTGTTATGCTGAGGCCGTTCGACCACTAGCAACCTAGTGCTGTTGAACGATTAATGAGTTCGTTAGAGGATTTAACTTTCGACACGAAGTCGTATACGGTTTAGGACGTAGCGGGTGTAGTGACTATAAGTTGTATAAAGAGGCAAAAATTTCGAAAAATTGTGCAACTGTTTGTCGACTATTTCTAGACGGAGGCATGGGCAAAGCCTGTTTATAGAGTTGATAATTAGTCTTGGCCTGGACGGACATATGTGTGAAGTAAATGGGTTTATAGAAAAGAAGGACAATGAAGAAGCGCGTGCGGTGTGACGACACGAAAAATAAGGTGTACAACTTGCATACGTGGGAGTATGCATATAAACAAGCTCGGAGAGGACTGGGGGAACAAGAAGCTATGGACAGGTGTCGGCTCCAACGTAGGATATTTGCTATGAAAGAAGTACTACAAAAAGCCTTTTGTGCAGAACATAGGCACACAATTTATTTAGAACGCTTTGCAATTAGTACGTAGCTTTGTATTTCAGGTAGTGACAATAAGTAGCACGGTATTTGTAAGCCAATTTAAAAAAAAATAATGAAAAAGTAAATGTGGTTTCATTATTTCGTTGAATAGTGATTATAGATATGATAAACCTTACACAAAGCACAATAACAAATCGGTTTAGAATTACATAAATAAGATGTTTGGGTGGGACCAAGCGCTGTGTGTTCTTCAACTTTGACGATTGGAATGGTGGTATAGCGACGTAGAAAATTGGCGTTTTTTTTTACCTTTTACATATACCTCGTCGACACCCTGCAGAAGACGTGACACGATTGCAGGAAACTTGTATGCTTGTAGTAAATCCCTCATTCCAGTCGCTGCAATGGTCATTACGCAGTGGGTTTGTTGTTGTAAATTGCGTTGCCATGCACTGAAATTGGACGGTGATTTGAAACTGTGATGAGATACCTACTGAGGTACCGTTGTAGGCAGCCAATTCTATCGGACAGAATAAGTTCTTGTCGGACGTCTTGACGCCTTAAATATCAATAATGATTGTATTCCAGGCAATTCAGACAACGAATATAATAAAATTTGAGAAAGCGGGCTTGTCAGAGGTGAGTTCAACGAAAGAAACTGTAGAGGAATTATGGCGCTTGCAGAAGCTCGTGGAACTGCGGTTGGCAACTTTAAAACTTTGACCTCTGAGAGTTTCTATAAAGAAATAGTGAAGTGCTAACGTTCGCGAGTAGTATGGTAACGTGTGATGTAGAAGTTGAAGAATATCAATAATGAGCTTCATCAGCTAGTATTGGGCCAAAGCACGTTGCAATCACGGTAACAGTCGAGGCGTAACTATACTTGTTCGGGAAATTACAATAGTTTTACTGCTTTTGTCAGTGTGTTGTAAGTAAAACCCCGACCGTGAAGAACCAGACATGATAAAGCGCACAACTTAAACTGACAACAAAAGCGGTTTTGGAAAGTTAAATCTATAACAATTTGAGACACAAATGTCCGGATGTGTATGACATGAGCTGTTGATATCTGGTAGAATTATACTTAATCGTATTATTGCTACTGTCGTTGCGAAAGTATTTGACTAATTCTGAGGGAAATTATAAGCGACCTAAGCTATCAAAATACAGAACAAAGTGACCCGCTTTAACGTTGAACATCCAATGCGTGGTGGGTCCAACATCATTGTCCAAGTTAGTGACACCACATTCGTGTTTACGAATCTTGTCAGACAGGGCATCCCGCATAAATATATCCCTAAAGTTGAAAATTTCTAGACTTTTGATATTCTGTGCAACATCGATGTTCGTTAACGCGCGGCGCGACTGCTTCAACGGTAGTTTTTTGACTGATACGGTCGAAGATGTAACCCTCTTTCACGATCAATGGATCCCACAGCTTTTATGTTGCTCCTTTCCCTGAAGATCCCTTTTAGCAGCCGTTGAAGTGCCCACTGCTTTAGTGACTGCTGAAGCACCACTACCGAGGGAGGCCAAGGTTCCTAATTCGGCAATTATAGGCATACGGGGCAAAATACCTCCTCTCTTGGGAACAGGTACTACTCTAGGTCGAAGCGACTTGTCCTTGTGATTTCGAAGGACGATCACCTCCATAGCGGACAGGGACGTTCCTTTCAAAACGTTTAAACTTAGTTCGCCTTGTACTCTTCCGTTTCCGAGAGACTCCCATTCCGAGTTTCGTCTTTGACTTCCTAATACCGGCATTGGGTAGTGTACGCTTCCGTTTCCGAGAAACTCCCATACCGAGTTTGGTTTTCCCTTTTATAATTCCCTGCATCTCTTTCTCCAAGAGTGGAGTTTTTTTCTCTAACACGATCCTAATCTTTCTTCATGAGAACTTAATTTGCAGCATTACGTGTTGAAAGATCGCTAGATTGAGAGTATGCAATGTCGTGTTACTTGCGGCTCTCGTCCAGAGGAATCCTTTCTGGAACGCAGCAAGAAAGCCGTTTGTATAAGCATGTACCAGGTCCGCAAAGTTTGTAACCTGGTATAAGTAATTAGCAGGGCAACTTATCAATGAGCATATCTCATTTTAAATAATTGATCTTCGAAGAGGAACTGACGGTGTACAGCCCAAAAGAGATGGATATATATTCTTCGCAACTCGGTTGGAAGTCAGTTTATTCCCGTCAAAAAACGATAGAAAACGTCAAAATTGTGAAACAACACTGTTCGCTGCCTGTAGTAAATCATACAGTAAATTCCATGTCAGGGGGGTACAGAAGGCACAGTGTCTTACTGGGTAGTGGATGTAAAAAGGGATAGTGGGTCGGTTCTGCTGTGGGAAGACGAATGTGAAATGTGAAAAGGGTTCGACAGTTATTTTGCTACATAGACATATGCCAATGGTGTAGCATTAGTAGTCTACGTACAACGAGCGTAATAGCAACATGGACAAACGGTTAGTAAATGACCTTATTAAAGCGAGAAAGGCGGTCAGGCGGAAATATGATACTTTAAAAGCAGATATCGCAGACGGCTCTTGACGAGCAATTTAAACCAATTTCCCTACCACTCACCGAATTGCTAACAACAATCAAGCAGAAGGTGGTCAACAATAGAGCAAAAAGGTGTGGTAAGACATATGGTCAGAACCATCAAACGGCGAGTGTCGACACCGTCTGCCCTACCCCGTCCAAGAAATGGCAATACCCCCTTACGAGCACCAACTCCTGATATTACTATTCCAGGGCCGTTTACTTCAGCGTTGGCTACATCCACACCTACATTACTAGACAGAAAACTATTGTATAGGAGTCTATCAGATGAGGAACAACAGTTGGAAGCTTAAGAGGAGTCGGAAATTGATAGTTCGGTAGCAGAAGCCATGGAAACCGTGTGACAAATGATGGAACCGGAAGTTCCAGGGAAATACCTGGAACAGTTTGAAACCTTACAGCGAACTTATATCGCAGGAATGATACGAGACACAGAGACCAAATACGATCTCCACTACGGAGTTCGATGGGACATAGACACGGATCAGTTTTCAATCGGGAATAAACAGCTAACGTTTGAGGGTTAGATCATGAACATGACAGATCACGGCAATAAACTAGTATACAAAGGCACTCCTGGATTTTACGAATTGATGTTCAGAAAGAAACAAGAGTCTTATACAGAAGTAGACGCCGAAAGTTGTCTTTGATGAACGTGCGGATGCATGTCCGAGTAAAACTTTTCAGTAAATATTTCCAAGACTAGGGAGTCAGTATCAGTGTACGGTAAACACACATTAGGGCCGTATTGCCGTTTCAAGAAATCGTTATAGAAATCGTACATTACCGTTTTCGAAATATTCTAAACAGAGAAACCAATATAACTCGGTTTGTTATATAAAACCGATGTTTTGTTTATTTCCACCGTTATTAAATTTTTCCGAAACCGAATTCTATATTTAAAGTTAATTTTCACAATGAAAGCTTCTGTCCCCATTTTATTACCAATTTTCTCGCAATGACTAATAAACTTTACAATAAGCTTTTTGTCCACGTTCTCCATAATTTTGCAACAGACGCTATTGTTAGCTAGTTTAAATGAGTCAGGCTCGTTTTGTAAGTTTGTGTTTAAATCGATTTAGGATCTGAGCCAAGGACATTGTCTAAATTTAAGTATTCTACGTTTTTTAACCACAATTAAACCAGCCTGTAAGCATTGCTTCAATTTTCTGTAGTGAATAACATATCTGTGTTTGTCATATAAATTTGGAATTAATTTTCTACTTTTTAATTTTAACCGAGGCACTAATAGCTCAGGACAAAAGGATATGTTATTGTGAGCGTCGTGTAAATGTTCGGGGTACCGCAAATCAACTTCAAACACGTACTCCGTATCGGAGTTGTCCAAAACTTAGAAAACATCAAAACTGTCAATTTTATCGTCAGACAATCAAACAAAACCACCTTTTGGTAGAAATTGTCGCATTGCATACGCGTACAAATTGGTTGCGTCCAAATACATGATAACAGAAGTGGGTTTGAAAGGATCGTAATTACCCGCAAATTTTTGCGGGCAATCGCCTTTCGGCTGACACAAGTACTGACTCCGCCGCAAGTACTTTTTCTAAAAAGTGGAACTTATCCATATTGGTCAATAGCTCCAACTCAACCGCCGTAAATTTTAACATGACATCCAAAATCTAATCCTGGGGTAGTGAAGTGCTGCGCTGGATCCAAGTTATATTGCTGCAAATAAAAATTTCGAAAGTTTTCGTAAACGCCAAAATAAACACGTCACATTTGAGGTACACATCGGAATAGTCGTTCAACGTTTGACATTCAAAAATGTGCCAGACCTTAATGGCTCGTTCGTAATCGACCTCAGTAATATGCGTCTCGGTCTCAGGATCGTTTAATTTTGTAAAGAAGTTTAGATACGAATAAGGAAACACGCCATTCCGTCTCGTCATCACTAATTTGATTCCATGTCCGAATTGATTATGAATTTCAACACACTGATCGTCCTACAACGTGGCGGCCAACGATGCCAAAGAAGAAGAAGACCTTAAAATCGATAACTATCCAAAAATCGGACGTTTCGCCCCCGGCCCTTTCGCTCCCGCCGTTTCGCCCCCAGCCGTTTCGCCCTCTACCCGTTTTGCCCCCGGACCGTTTCGACCCCGGACCGTTTCGCCCCCGAAGTTTTACTTGTAGCTTTAGCCAGCTTCAGCTGTTTCCAGTTGC
This sequence comes from Agriotes lineatus, assembly GCA_940337035.1. Lineage (NCBI taxonomy): Eukaryota > Metazoa > Arthropoda > Insecta > Coleoptera > Elateridae > Agriotes > Agriotes lineatus. The sequence continues at coordinate 224,206 of CALNHX010000296.1, read as the reverse complement.
ACCACGAGGAGGTAGCTAGTAGGATTTCTGCAACCGGTTTTTTTACTTTCCCATACCCTAGGTATAGGGAAGTCTTGGAATCATGAAAATTTTGGAAATCGAGATTTTCAGAGAAATATTCGTTTTGGGCCTCTAGGAACCCAAAAAAGTGGTTTTTAAAAAATGTCTGTCTGTGTGTGGGTGTGTGGGTGGGTGACGCTCCTACAGCCGAAAGTATTGCTCCGATTTTGATGCGCTTTGGAATGCGGGGGTGTATCGAAAATTCATCGACAAAATAAGCTTTTCAAAAAAATCCGAAACCGGAAGCGGAAGTTACGCATATTTTTTTGGTATCACTGTTTTCGTGATTAAAATTTTGAAAATTTTATCGCGATTAACGATAGAGGGTCATAAGACAAATCTGCTAGTTTTACGCCGAACTCGCTAGGTTTAAAATGAAGGGCGCTATGATTTTTTGAAAATTTTGAGTTTAACGCCCTATTACTCAAAAACGGATGAATCGATTCAATTGATTTTTTTTTTCTGAATAGTATATGAAGGCTAACATGAGGTGATATAAAAAGTGTTTTGAAAAATACTAAGGGGCCTAAATTACAAATTTTCAAAGTTTTGAAAAATTTCTAAAAATTATTTCTCAAAAACTGCCCACAGGAATTTGTTTAAACTTCATACACTGATAGACCCCGAAAAGGGCTATCGATCTGTTTTTTAAAGAATCTCATGAATTATCTGTGGCGCCCTCTACAAAGCTTTGAAGTTTGAAAATTTAAACCCCTTTAATTAATAAACAAAACAAGATAGGTAGCTGGGGTTTTCACTGATTTGCTCAGTGCATAATGGAGCATATGAATATGCAAAAAAATATTACACTCGTGGATATATGTAAGCGCACCGGCCCCCTCCCCCCTCTATTTTTGAAAAATAATTTTTTTATTCTAACGGTTGTTATAGTTTTGCGTCAAAGAATCTTTTTCCGCGAAAATAAAAAAATCGATTTTGTATGCCCTAGAAAATATAATTTCCAGGTGCTTAGAAAATTTCACCTCGGTGCTACAGCCGTTTTGAGGAAAATAATACATAAACTAGCACAGTGGCGGCTTGTCCACTTGGCGCCATCTATATTGTTTGTGGTTACCTTTGAGCGATTTAATGGTTCGTTTGTTCAAACGAACAAAGGAACATGAGCCTGAATCATTTGGCGTCCCTAGGAATTTAAATCTATTTATTTTGAAGGTAAGTTACTCACCCCTTCCCCTGAGTTAGTCCGAGTGTATGTTCCGATTCAATATCGGCAATTTATAATTAAACACAGGAACATTAAAAAACAAGTTTCTTTGATATTTACAATTTGTAGTGTCAGAATTTCCACTTCCGAGGGAAGTTGAATTTCTTTGTAGATGGTCGTACCATGAGCCGTCCTTCTCGCGTGGTTCATATTGATCCATCTCAGTTAGTATGTTGGTTACGATTCTTGTATATAGTTTGCAAACTTACGATAACAGACTGATTTTTCTTGAATTTTCTAGCTTTATTTTATCGACTTGCGCATTATTCCAATTTGATGGTATGCTTTCTTCGTGTAAAAAATCGTTTAAAAGGTGTTTTTAATTGGTTTAACAGAGTATCCGCACATTATTTAGCATTTTGGATAGTATGTCGTCTTCTTCTGCTGCTTTGGTCTTCTCAATTGTCTTGAAGGCGTTTGCCATCTCGAACACTTCTATTTCTAAAAATACCTTCTGTCTTAACATTTGTTATTTCTATGTCATTAATTTGGTTCTTTGCTGTGTGTTTGAATATTTTTCAGCTGTTTCTGGTATGAATTAGAATTGTTAGTAGTCACCCCTATAGTGGAGATTTCTAGACGCTTTTATTTATTGCCATAACGAGTGTGGTGTTGGTATTGTCACCTTGTTCTTCCTGACGGGCCACTAAAATTATATAACGTGTATTCAATTAAAAGGGAAATAAGGATGCCTGGCCATTTGTTATAAGCCAGTTAATAAAAAGCCAGCCTGGACGCCTAATCTTTCTTGGTCGTAAGTAACAATTCGCCTTATAAATTAATTGCGGTTCAATTTATACGAATTAAAAGTTCTATCACCATCGTTAACGTAGAAATGCCGCTGAAATTTAAATCATGGCTCATATTAAAATGATTGCCCCGAGGCGTGGGGCGGCTTACGGAGGCGTCGCTTAGGAACCTGAATGCCTACGTATTGAATTAAATATATATTACACTCGCCGGCTTTATAATTTTTTTCGTAATTTGCATTCGCAAATGATGTATTACTGCGCTTAAAAAGCGGCTCAGTTGCCCAATACGGGATAGCCGCAATTTTTTATGCTAATCCGGAGGCGGGCGTTATTTACCGCTAAGTAAGGCGCGAAAACGAGCATTATTAGTTCTCTGAGGTCAAAGAGTAATGTCTGTTGCAAGAGGATATATTCCGCAAGTCGTGCGTTCTCAAAGAGTAATTACATCATTTTTTATGATCAAACATGCGATATTCCGCTCTCGCTGTTCTAAGAAACAAATATCAACTGCCCTTAAAACTTTATTGCAAAGCGAAAATCGAATTGTATGGTCCGTTACGTATTTGAAGCGAAAATCTTGTTCCAATATCGAAAGGCTATAAACCATAAACCAGCGTATCGCTATCTTTATTATATTTTAAAAGACATCCTTTACAGGCGAAGTGTGATCTAAACATCAAAAATAAAATTCGTCTACTCATCTCTACAAGCTATAACGTCCTGTTTTCTTTTTATAGCCGGAAATTGTGTACTGGGTTCTTCTCGCTCCGCCTTCCTTTTCCTTCACATGCAAGCACATGTAGTTTAACTTTGTTATTTCCTTTTGCTCCTCTTTCACACTTTCTACCACTTTATCTGACATTAAGGCCATAACTTAATTTGCGGCCGTATTTACCTTTAGCAAGTGTTTGTGAATAACGAATGCGCATTTTGCTCTAGCATAATTCATTACTAGCCTGGCTTCCGCAGGATTTAGTTTATTACGCCGTCACTTGAATTTAATAAAAAGCAATTACTTTTAAATGCCTTTACCCTTCGCATTTGTAAATGTAGGTAACATGTATGCTGCACTTAATGTGGAAAAAGCTATTTTTAAGATAAATGCTTTGAATAATTTACTCTGTACGGGATGGGCAACGTACCGTTGCAAATTTTATTTGCTGCAAGTCTGTCTGGCATTAGCTGTTACTAAAGATAATATACTTATTAAATAAACATAAATTTTAGCCAAGACATATATCTAACACTTATGGATAAAATTCTAAATGTAACACTTACGTAGTAAATTACATACGAGGGTTGTACCGTAAGTAATGCCTGTTGGCCCGTAATACCGCTAAATTAAGAAATATCTAGAAGAAACCTTGTATTATATTAATTCAAACTTTGAACTGCAAAACACTATTTTTCAACATAATCCCTCTCTCTTTCTAAATATGTACGCCACCTTGAAACCCATCGCTCAAATTAATTTTGAAAAAAGATGCATTCGTGTTTGCACTTTAAATATTTTTGGGCGTAGTGATGACGTGTGGCGTCAATTTTTTGACTGATTTTTTGTTTCTATATCATATGTAAATACCCATGGTTCATCCCCAGTTGCAACATTATAAAAATAGATGGTCCTGGTTCTTCGAAGGTGTTTACGAGATCAGCTCAAATCTCCCAACTCACACCTTAGAATAACCAAGATAATTTATAATTTTTTCCACAACATTGAAACCGATTCTAAAGCACTAACAATTTCTCGAACAGTCACACGTCGATATTCACGAATCATTGCATCAATGCGCAATTTTGTTTCATCAGTTCCAATAGTAACCGGTCTTCCTGAACGTGGTTTATCAAAAATATTGGTTTCACCAGCCCTAAATTTGCTCAACCATCTACGAACATTACTAACATCAATTTTCGTCTCACCAAACAGTTTTAAAAGCCGTCCATGAATTTCAGAGGCAGAACAACCTTCTTTCTCCAAAAACTTTGTAACTACTCTTTGTTTTAATTTACTATCCATACTGAAAATGGTTTTCAAAACGAATGAACCTGTCAGTTTAATAAACAACTACCATAACAACACAATAAGTGACCAAAGCCTTCCTTGATTATTTTGTTTGGCTTTTCCAGGCTAACAGGCATCACTTACGCTACAAGCCTCGTAAATCTGCAAAAATGATAGTATTAAGATTATTATTAAAGAGTATGTTGCTCAGCAATGCACTTTTTTGTTCTAACGACTACCGTTGCCCCCCCGGAACCGATATGCATTACTTCAGGGGGCCCGGACGTCACTTAAACCTAAACGTTAACTAAGTGAAAATCCAGGCCGCCAGGGCCGAGGATTTAACTCTCACCTGCTCCGGCTCGAGCGATCCGTCTTTTCGTTGTGACCCCGGATGCAACGGCGATCCCCACTCGCCTACCGAGGTCCCACAGCATGCACTTAATACGTATAAAATTGAAATGGATAGTATAAAACGCTTGATACAAAATCCTACAAAGAAAGTTCATCAATGTGGTGTATATAAACCATCGTAATTAGAAATTGTTAATTTACCAAAAGCTATCAAGACTATGTCACAACTAGAAATGGAAGGCAAACGATTAAACATTCGCATTTATCTGTAGGAATTACATGAGTCAAGAATATAACTAAAATAGTCTGGTAAATTGCAGTAACGAAGATGTACTATGCAAGACAAAAAAATTGGGACAACTTTTGATAGAGATTTTAGAACTATTTAATTAGCTTAAATATTATGATTTAAACAATTAAATTTACTGAAACAATTTTGTTTCATAGAAACAAGTTGACAATTAAGTTAAAAATGCCTAGCAACTATTTTATTCACATTCACAACAGAACATATTAACTGCCCCAGTTTCCTTTTGTCTTGGAAAATTATGTGGTTAAACTATTTAACAACGTTTTTAATTAAAATGTATTGTTGGCATGACTGAAGATTTATCGAAGGACCAATATGATTCTATAAATAGACATACAAGTGGTGGGCTTATGTACGTAAGACAAAATATAAGATTTTGTCTGCTAGAGACCAAAATAGAGTAAAAATGCAGGCTAACTGTTGTTTAAATTCAGTAAAAATATGATTTGTCATTGTTAGCTATACTATAATGACCCTGCACAACTCACCTATTAGCAGTTATGTAGACTTTATGAAGTTTCTAATAGAATGGTTTCATAATAACAGTGATATTTTCTATACATTTGCGAATTTACATTGTTTTTTTGAATTAGTAGAGAAGCCAAACTAAATTAACTCGTCAAATAACGATTTTCGTGGGACTGAGTAGGTTTATACCGACAAGTGGTACCTTCCTAAACGGCGATGTTTCCTGAGTATGAGAAATCCTGTTGTCGCTTTCTCAGCCTGTGGAGTGAGGAACTATGCCGTCACAATAATGGCATTTCCTTTCCTTATTTATAGGCAACAATTTAATATCTCCCATAATCAGTTTTGCCAATGGTTTTATAATAAAATGTGCATCATAACCGCTGAGATTATGAAAGAGAACGGGAATATAATGTGCATATTTATAATTAAGATTACAGTGTTGATGAGCACTACCTCTATACTCACCTGTCTGATGATTGTGATCACGTACACGCACATCTTTATCGGCGAAAGGTTGTTTACAAATGTAACAGCATACCGATTTTTGAAACGATTTGTTTTCCTGCTGGCTAATATTCATAGGCTGTATATTTAGTAATATATTATTTACTTGATATGCTATAGATTCTAATTCTTTTACAAACCATTCCATACAGTCGGCACCACGATATATATTAAATCGAAATAAACTATCGTCATATGAACATTTTAATTAATATGCAATACTAAATGGAACATGTTTTTGATAAACCCCGGCATTTTCGGAAACAGCATTCTGTTCTTACTTTAAAATACACTCCACGTCTGCGTAGATTGAAAATGGTACTTTTTCCTGATATTTATAGTTTTTAAATTCTATTGTTGTACCTTCTTCGGGCATTCTAATTTTAGTTTCATTTACACTATTACAATTTCTAATATGTCTTAAATGTGACTCTTTAGTTACGAAATGATTTAAACACGTATCGCATACTAAAGTTTGAGCGTGTTTCTTATGCAGTTGAGTTGTAACCAATCTAGATAAATTTCTTATCCAACAGAAATGGAACTGCCTCTCATCGTTAGATATCATTAATAAATGTATAGCATCTTTTTAATTTGAGTATTTTTACTGATATATATGGGCAATAATAAATTTTTACCAAATTTGTTTTCTCTTTCTAGCGTATATACATTTATACGTAAATCATTCATTGTTTCAAATTTTGATATATCTTTTACTTGACTGAAATGTGGATATGAAGATGTTCTAGCGGAATTCCCATTTCCAGGGTGTAATGCTGACACTACCCACCACAAAAACAATATGCATCATCATTTTTTACGTTAATCACGGCCTTTTTATTTTTAATATCTTTAGGTAACTCAATATATTTACCTACTGTTAATGGTGTGTAATGATTTAAATTTACTTTTAAATGTAATATCTCGAGCAAACTCCAACCTGAATCACGTTCTTGAAAATATTCTAATTTCGTCAACAGCTTATTCTCAACATTAGTCTCATACCACTGTTTTAAATTAGTACCAGAATTAATGTTTTCATTTTTAGTAGCAAACGTTTTTAAATCTATCTCGCTACTACTAGGTTTTATAAAATATGCACTAAATATTACGTTAGCATTAAGCATTAGGTTATTTTTAATAATTTGTTTCATTTTTATTGAGAAACTTCTGTATACTTTTGCAAGAAATTCTTGAGGTTCCTTGTAGCCTAAATTTACAATCATACCTGTTCTTATTCTACTGTTAAAACAAGATTCTACATCTTCCCATAGCAACTTGTTCTTTTGTTGCTGTTGACCACTCCCTACACCAGCTCCCTTCTTTGCTAATTTTGCTTTTACATTTCTCAATAATTGCCGTTGACCCTTTAATAAACTTAAATTTGCCTCTAGCCTGAATGGATCTTCATTTTTAAAACTATGCTTACGGATAAATCGACTAACAATTAAAATGGTTTTATTTACATATTTAAGCAATGTCTCAGCCTCATCACTGTATTTTACAATCGCTATCGCGTCTCTGATGGTTTTTATTGAATTCAAACTTAATTCGGTAACGCTGTCTGTCGCAGACATGTTAGCGCGAGTGCGGTTGTAATACTAACTCTTCCAAACAGCCGGCCCGGTCTATTTATTCATCGTTGCAGCTGATAATGGAGGCCATTAACTGCGTCAGCAAAAAATTTCAAACAAAAGCTTCATTTAATTTAGCGGTTGTACAGATTTTTCTCAAACAATGGGTTCCCTTGTCCAATTTTTAACAGCTTTGCACATTTCTCAAACATGTCTGGATAAGTCTGAAGCTTCAGACAATAACATCCTGTTTATCTGATAATGGAAGCCAGCAAAAAATCCGTTCAGACAACAAAGACTTCATTGTCCAATTATCGTGATGATTTTAAAACAATGGATGTCATTGTTCTATTTACCAGCTTTGCACATTTTAATCTCCAGACAATAATGTCGTGCTGATTTTAAAACAATGGATGTCATTGTTCTATTTACTGATAAAAACATCATGCAAGAATGGACATGTCAGCATTCCCAGACGATGAGTCACATCCTGTCGAGCCTGAGAAAATTTTGATAAGTCTTGTAAAAATTTCAAAATTAGACATTTAGTCCAAAAAATTCCCGGAAGTGGCCGAGGCCAATGACCCCGACTACACCCACGACCCCGGCTAGGTTCGTGACCTTGGCCTAGGCTAGGCCTGTAACCTTGACCTCGGCTAGACCCGTGACCTAGAAAAAGTTCAAGAGGCCAATGACCTTGACCTCGGCTAGGTCAACGACCCCGGCTCGGTCCGTGACCTTGGCCTAGGCTAGGCCTGTGACCTTGACCTCGGCTAGACGCTTGACCTAGAAAAAGTTCAAGGTCAAATGTGTCCCAGAACACCTATAGGTACTCTACTGTGATATGTATAAAAAATAGTAGATGCTAATACTATGTGAAGAAGTATCTACCTTGTAGCATATTTTCTTATGTATGTAGCATCTCCTTCACTTCCATACATACTAGGCAAAGGACATTTATACTACAATGCGAGTAGTAAGTACTACTGTCCCGTAGTATCTACTATTGAACTGAAGCTACTATGTACCAAAGTATATAATAGAATCTGCTACATCAGCGTAATAGTATTAGCATCGACTACTTGTTATGCATACCACCGAACAACAAGCAAAGCTATTGCCGTTACGATAGGACTAGTATGATATAAGTTACATTATATACCTCTTGGTAATATATTCTATTTGGAATTAGGCTGCCGTATTGATGTCCACTTTCTCATGTGGTCGTGTAAAAAAATAATACTAGTTACCTTGAGATAGCTGTTTTCTAATAATTTAACAATAGCTAATAAAACGTCTTTAACAATTATGCTGAGTGTATTATGGGCAATTCTGGTTGAAAAACTAAGGCTACGCAGTATTTTTCCTGTTGCAAGGTATCGCAGTGTAACACTTAATCTGAAAAACAATAATTTTTTTATTTATATCTTTGCAAACACCTAATTCTCTACCGTTTTTCTGCAAAAATGCTTTGTCTCATATTCGTGTCGGTTTTGGAAATTGTGTTGGTGATTATATTTAAAAGTTCTGTAAACACTCTTTCATCCATCCTCAAATAATTTTTAAAACTACCACCATCTTCACATTTCAATTCTGTGTGTACCATTGATAACACCCCCCGTTCTTGGTCACGTCGTTGTAACCACTTGCGGGCCCACACTTTTCGAAATTTTCGTTGTTTCTTATTAGGCAGTGCTAGACCTAAACCTACTAACGAAAGGATAATCACTTGCTCTTCCATTTTGAAACAAAAATAAACGTTAACAATTCGTGCCTTTACAGCAAACCATAACCTCACAATAACAGCTGATTCTAATAGTTGCATACAACAAGTTTTATGGTGTGACCACCCTGTTTGATAGAGTAAATCAAACATTGTTGTATGACGTCAGGGAAAGTGTTTGACAAACAAATTTGATGCAACAAAGTGACCGTGTGACCGGTGCGTAACGTGGACTGGCGTGTTCGTGTTTATAACACTTATTGCTTTGGTTTCGATTTGTATTTTAGAGCTTTAGTGGGCATGTTATATGTTTATGTGATTAGAACGGTAACATTGAGTAATATCTAAGCATCGAATTAAGTGCTGTTGGAAGTTTATTCTTGGGAGGGAAAGGGGTTGATATCGATTGGAATCTTTGCTTAATATGCCAGTTTAAAGCAACCGAGAGTAGATTAGTCGTTTCAGTGAATCATTTAATACACTTAAAAATTATCCTGACTCATTATCACAGGATTTAATGGTGAGTAAAAATTAACGTAAACTTATAGGTAGATTTCAGAGAAAATATACTTATTGCTGTACAATTAGGTTAATTTTGAAAAAAAAATCCTAGTGCCGAGTCTGCTTTTGAATGTTGAGTATTTAGTTCAATTGTTTATACAGTAAATCTATTTTAATGGTTAACATAGCAGTTTCATTTCTATGCCAGCATTTAATTATACAGGTCACTTCCATAGTTACCAATGAAATCAATAGGTTAGAGCGTTTATTTTACGAGTTAACATACGAATTTGAATTAGGTACTTGCTAATAAGAAACTTTAATTTTGTTACCGGAATGTAGGTATGCAACTAAAAAGTAATAATTCCTATGTTAACTCATAAAATACACGCTATAATCTATTGGTCTCATTTGTAACTATGGAAATGACCTGTATCATTAAATGGTAACATAGAAACAAATCGCTTATGTTAACTATTAAAATAAATTCCCTGTATTTGTTTCTTTTAGGACACAATATGGATGAACTAGAAAATAAAGCTACATGGCACGGAAATTGTTATGCTTTATTTACTGGCAACTTTAATAGCAAACGTATTGAAAGTCGGTTCCGGCAACAATCAATCGAATCTGTTCAAGATGAAAATACTCTAGAGGTAATACAATACATTATTTAATTGTCTAGCGATATTTTCTATTACGCTCCTTTTTTATTGGCTTATGCATAAACTACTGAACGGGGCCCTACGATGCTTAGAGTCCGTTTAGGGTACTTTTTATGCTGATTGAAGGTTAGGATTGCAAACTGTTTTTCCGAATGTTTGTCTTTTGTTCAAGAATCATCTGTATTTACAGAGAAGTAAAAAGATTTTTCTTTCAACGGGCCATTAATGTTCAAGAGTCAATCCAACGCTTATTGAGGAAGACTATTGGTTTGACTAATACTGTCTTGTGTATAATTTGTTAGAAGAGGAAAAGTTAAAAAAAACATGAAGAAAAATTAGTTCAAGTCCAATCACAAAGTGTGGCAGATCAAATTCGTAAAATTTACCTAAAAGATAGCGTTATTAGTTGCCGACTGGGTACTGCAGATCCAACTGCTGCCGATATATAGTACCACCGTTCATGTTTAGAGAAACAGTTTCTCCAGATTTCTAAACCAAAGAAATATGATAAAAGTACTTTGTACGACATAGTTTTTCAAGAGTTGTTAAAACAAATAGATTCTGGCAGAAAGTGACATTTGTTCTAAGGATACTTTCTGATTCATGTATCATCTTGTCATCAATGGGCGTATAATAGCTTGAACGAATTTCTGTTCAAGGAAATTGATGAGCAAGCATCAAAGCTCGACACCAATCACAAACTTTTGACGTCTGGCGGTTTTGCTGATCCCGAAACAGTAAGCACTAATATCTCCCGAAACGTTGGCCACTTATAATCCAATCACAAGGAAGCTATAGTCGTTTTGTCCTTCAGGGAATAGATTGCAACGTAGGTGCATTCGAGGGACTGATAGTATACAGTCGTGATATGGACGTGCTGTATTAATGATCCACTTTTATGTAAAGTTTAAATCTACTGTGTGGATAAAATTTGGAACATCCAAGAAACCCAAATTCATAGCAGTCCATGATATTGCCAGAAGAATTGATCCTTATATGAGGAATGTTTTACTGGACTACCATGCTATAACCGGATGTGAATGCACTAGTGACTTCTCGGGCTATACAAAAAAATCTAGTTGGCTGGTATTTGAAACGGACGCTTAGTTGGCCGGTATCCTCATCTCCGTGACGAACAACTCGAGGGGGCAGAGACATTCATCGTTCACATGTATACAACCAAAAAACCGGAGTTAATAGCTATTTGTGCAGCAAGTGCTAAAAGTCGACGTTTATGCACGAGACATGAAAATTATGAAACAAAGCCGAAGGCTGAGTTTCATAATATGTCTCGTGCATAAACGACTTTTAGCACGCGTTGCATATAATATTTTATCTACGACCTTAATTTTACTGTTATTAATCCAGAAATATCGATTTAACAAACATCTGCATCTATGACAGTTAGAATTTATGTCATAATAAATAGAGGGCCTTGGTACGCGGGCGAATGTTTGTGAAACCAATACTGTCAGTTATCAAAGGTAATTATTAATACTACACATCTGACTGTATTCATTACATAACGCTTTAATTATTTCAAAAACACTTTACCTCTAACGCAAGAAGTAACTATAATAACTTTACAACTTTACTACCAGTTCGAAATTGTAGTTTTCTAACCTCAGTTCACTTTTAGCACATGGGCTAAAAGTAAACAGCTGATTTCTTTAAACACACTAAATTATAAAACGTCACTTTTAGTGAAAAAAGCTAGCGCTAAAAGGCCTACTTTTAGTGGTGGTCGTAGATAAAGGATATTAAAGAAATCGACGACTTGAAGGCAGCAATTTTCCAACATGTAAAAGAACTTGACAAACTACCACCAACAAGACATATTTTCAGCCACCACCTTCAACGGACAAATTATCAATCACTTTACTGACGTACCGCTGACATATTCAAAGTTTACCTCTACCTGTCGATTGCGGTTGGAAGATGCAGGATGAACATTTACGTCTCATAACATCATTGATTGAACCAATATCGCTCAAAGATTTGAAGTTCATCTCTTACAGTTGTAATACAGGCTGTAGGATACCCCGTTGTGGTTGTGCTGACAGGAAACAAAAATGTATGAAAGATGTTTGCCACATCGGTGTAAATGTTTTAGTCAATATAATTATGAAAGAGATGATGTTTATTTACAGTAACAACTTTATTTTGGAACATTAATTTTATAATTTTTAAATTGTGTTCTATTCATAGTAACAATTACTTGGCAAATAAACTTAACAAATATTTTGCATTTTATTTTACTTCTATTCTAGGCCTAGGAACTAATACCAATACATCACAACGTTAATTGGCCATTGCCGTGTCACGAGACGCATCGCAGTAAATTCGCTACTTTGTAATTTTTCATCCGAATCTAGAAATTAAAAATGTATAATTAAGTTGAGGAACGCAGCAATATCTACAATTTTTTGACAGTTATTTTTTACTGCGTTATTTAAAATAAAAAAAAGTTAATTCGCAAATTCCTTTTTTCTAAATATCCTTTTAAATTAGTCGAAATAGGTTAAGTAGTTGTTGAGTTAATCGAAAAAACCTCGTATCAAGAATCGCCATCTTTATGACGTCATAACTCCTCATTCCACGTCATAACTCCTCATTTCACAGGATGAGAAAGCGACAACAGAATTTTTCCTACTGAGGAAACACCGCTGATTGTGATGGTTGGTATCACTTGTCGGTATAAAGCTACTCAGTCCCACGATTTTTCGTTAAAAAAAGACGACTTTCATGATTAGTATGCAAAAAAGGAAATTAAACTTTTTTTTTACGATATAAACAGTTAATGCAAGAATATAATGTACACCAAACCGTACTGGAAATATTTTAGAAATCAATTCGGCAATTCAATTAGAGTGAAAAAGTCTAGATCCTAAACTCAACCATTAACGAGTTATTGTTGATTTTATAATTTGTATTTAACATTCATAAAAGTGAATTTAGCAAATAAACTTTTGAAATTTTATATATTTTTTGAAATTGTTCCCATCCCGATAGATGCACAAGGCTGGGCGTTGTAAGGTGATTTTTGGGTTCATACGAACAGTATCTGCGGTCTGTTGTATTTTAAGGCGGCTCAACGCCTCGTTCTGGAAATCAAACTCCTTTCGCTAAGATGCTCATAATCAAACTTCTATCGTTAATATCTATTAAATAATTGTTTCAATTAGTATTAATAATAACGTTATTTCAACAAGTCGTGTCGCAACTTACAAGAACTATAATTGAACATAAGAGTAGGTATTTGTCACGCAGCCACATTGGTTGCAACCAATCGCTATTAAATTGCAGTTTGCTTACATGAAATGCGGCTGTTGGGAAGTATGCGGCTATGGACGCAGGAGCATTGTGGTTCCATACATTTGTTCCAGATTATCGGACGCGTTTGCAGGTTTTGTGGTTTAATCTTGTAGGGTCAGAGATTTATGCTGCGAACTTAGAACATGTTTTTACACTCCTCTTATTTGAAAACAAAATTCCAAAGTGATTTGAATCGTTGATTTACTTATGTACACATGTAAAAGAAATATCGTTACACAGAAAATAACAGACATCTAGCAGTGTTACCTTAAAATAACTGTGTGATGAAGAAAAGAGGTATCGGACACCACAACTTTTACATTAGAATACGAGTTCCGTTCAGTAACGGCTGCTCCTCAGGGGCTCGAGTCTCCCAGCCGTCAACAGCCTATTTCTCATTAGAAAATGCTAACTATTTTATTATTTAAAATATAATTTATCGCCTATCCTACCGTTACAATACCGATACCGCTTAAATCATGTAAAGCAATATTGAATAAGTACGTCAATATAACTTAAAGTTATGTGTCAACACATTCCCTCGTATTATATGCACCAAGCACCTGACAGCTGCTCCGAAATGTAGTCTAACTTATATGCGAATTATGAGATAAAAATCTGTCGCTGCAGAATCGGCAATATAGCAGTTTCAATATGATGCGAAAGCTAGTAATGTTGCAATGTTTACAATTTCTTACTGAATTTCCAGATTCGTTAAATTTTAGTGGAATACCTCCACATTGCTTAACACTAAAAATAGCGGCAATTGTTATTCTCTTGAGAAATTTAAATGTGTCCACTGGTTTAATAAATGGGGTAGATGTGTGTTTCTAAAGATCGTCACGAGGTAGATACAGGTAGGAAGTTGAAATTCGGCATATTAGTTCGTTTTACAAATCATGTTAAACAATTTTCAGGGTTTTACAGAATGCATCTTTTTAAAATAGTTAAACGAAATAAATCTGTTTTTTAACTATTACCTTAACTAGCGAACTACTACAGATACGAAGTTGAAATTTTGCATATTAGATCGTCTTACAAATAAGCGAAATAATTTTTAGGGAATTTTGGAATTTACCCCCAAAGGGTGTAACGGTGTGAATGATTTCTTAGCTGTTGTTACTATGTGAACAAACCTTTAGTGCCGATATTTAGATCGCACCCAATTTGTTAGGTTGTCGATTACTTTTTTTGGTGGTGCTTGGATTTTGCAAACTCATGACGGTTCGGCCTATTCTCATTTTTACAGCGAAGCTAGCAGCTTGTAAGGTTTTTAGCATTCTACAATCCGATGGGGAAGTTAGTCTGCTTTTGATTCTTTGTGTGCCCCACGCCGTTTGTCGAAGTTTTGGTGTACAAGCGAATATTTGTACATTTAAGTCCGCGCCGATTGGCGGAGTTAGTTGCAAACGACCTTCTGCAAAAAAAATCGTGCTCATGGCCCATATTCTTGGGGAAAGTTTGAAGTTTTGTCCGCTCTCGCGTAAAGCGCATGTCGCTTTTTAAATGATTTTCTAGCCGTTCCTACCAGGGGGCCCCAAAATTTTCAATTTCAGCCCTAAAAAACTAACATTGTGATGAAATCAACAACAAAATTATATCTTTCTTGCCTGAATATGAAAAGGAATATTTGGGTGTGAATACAATTGCATCACATAATGACATTTTATAAATATCTTTGTAATTTTTATATTCGTTAAATTTCAATGGAATATATCCACATTGCTTAACACTAAACATATGCTCAGTAGATAGTCCCTTGAAAATTTTAAATGTGTCTACTTGTGTAATAGATGGGATAAGATTAATGGTACACCATTTATTTGAGAACTGCTTATATTTGGTATTAAATGGACAGGCCTATCATTTACGATGACAATTAATAAATCACAAGAACAAACTGCGGATAAAGTGGGGAACATATCGTATTTGCCACAACCAGTATTTAGCCATGGTCAAGTATATGTAGCAGTATCACGTGTGAGTAGTTTTAAAAACTTCATGATAAAATCTCTAATCTAAGAGCAGTGACAGCAGGTGTTCCGCAAGCTCCATACTGGGACCCCTTTTGTATATCATTTATACATCTGATTTTATAACCTTTCTTAAATCATGTCGTTGTCATAGATATCTCGAGAAAACACTGTCTTATCATTAACTCGAAAAAATCAAATGTTATGATTTTTGGAAGATCTTCCATACGAGAGCGCCTTGTCTTTGCTAAATATCTGCATAGAAAATACTCAGCTATATATTAAAAGCTCTTGTAAAAATTTTGGGCCTAATTATCGACCATAACTTTAGATTCAAAGAGCACATAAATAAATGCATTCAAAGAGCCTATATGAATCTAAAAGCCCTATATCTTTATAGGCATTCTTTGTCTCAAACTGTAAAAATCTGTTTATCTGATGCTTTGCTTCTGTCACATTTTACTTACGCTGATACAATATATGGTCCTTGTTTAGACAGTATTGATGCCAAACGAGTGCAAAGAGTGCAAAGCTCAGGTTTACGATTTATGTTTGGCTTAAGAATGTTCGATCATGTATCCGACAAACTCCCTCTAATTAAATTGTTTAACATGAAAAATCGTAGGTCACTGCATTTTGCCTGCTTATCCTATAGGCTGATAACTTCAAAAAGTCCTGATTATCTCTATAATAAACTACGATACAGAACTGACGTTCACAATATCAGTATAAGGAGTAAAGGGCTTTTAACTTTGCCTGCTCACAAATCAAGTGTATACAAACGCACTTTTTCATATAATATTGTCAAAATTTATAACTCCCTTTCTTTATTTTCTCAGACACCTAGTATTCTTAAATTCAAACGTCTTTATCATGATTATTTACTTGAGAATCAGTAATCCAGCCATCAAATTTTAATTCCTGCAGATGTGTTTATTGATCTACTATTTTATTTTCTTTGATTTTCTTTGATTTTCTTCTTTCTTGTTTTCTTTATTTTACTACTTCCTTTCTTGTATTACTGCATTTTTTTGTATGCAATTGTTTTATAATAAGCATCGAGCATAACGTTATTAATAGATATATATCTTTTTGCTAATTATATCAATTAAGGTTAAGTGGAAGAACATAGCCATTACTACGAAATAGTGATGGGAAGTTTCGATACTTTTGCGGACTCGTTCATTTCAATCCCATTGTGGATCGAGTCCATCGGATTCGATCCTCGGATCGATATCGAAATTGAATGTGCATTTGAGACGCCCGGGGTCCTCGGTCATTCCGAACCCGGAACGAACAACGCGCGTATCTTTGTTTTGGTGACTGGTCACGCATCCGTAATTCAGTATGTTTATATGTCTCAAACATCAATTGGGCACATACAAAGCCGCCAAAAGCCATAAATCACTGATAACTGATAAAAAAGCATGCAACTTCGGCCGTATCATGTGTCGCCTGTCGACGTCGAGCCCCTAAAACGAAAAACCATCATTATTTGCTGTTCTCCATCAACACATTGTATTGTATTCTGTATTGAAATGGATTGAATAACGGAATGCCAAAGGAATGAATGTCAGCGAGAATTGACGCCTCGCGACCTTTTCGTTCCTCGGAACGAATCCGGACCGAAACTTGGACTCGATCCAAATCGATCCTGCCCCGGATTCGATCCTTTGTATCGAATCCGACCGGATCGACACATCGCTGCTACGAAATGACATCTGAACCTCGCCATTTGAATATTGAATACTGTTAATTTTATTTGCTTTTTCTTTGTAATGTGTACATGCAATAAAGGCCACTTATTATTATTATTACTATTATAAATACCTAAAGTTTTTTCTGTAACCAAAAAATTTACAAAATAGTCATATTTGTGAGTGATTGACTGTTTTTATGTTTCGCATTTGAAAAGCTTTGGGACAACTTCAATCACAGCCGACGAAGTGGAACCTACTTTTAGTTCATAGGGAAGTAAAGGTACTTTTTCTCCATGCCCATCTAGTAAGTTACACTTACTTCGATATATCCATTGCAGGTAAGTTGCTTTTACTGTTTGTTTACTGGTTGTAATGGCATTAGGGAAGTAAGATAAAACCTACTGCCCAAGTGAAGTAAGTGAATTATGTGTCATTACAGTAATTTAGTTTTGTAAGTGATATGAACGGGTTTGAACTTAACTGATCATAACCTATTTGAAATGTAAAAACTTGTCAAGATAAGTATGGTTGCAGTATAACCGTAAATTTAAAATAATATATATAATACTGAAAATTATTGAAATTTTTTTTGCATGGAGAAAAATATTATAAGCATGCTCGGGAAGTAACTATCAACACCCAGTCTCGAACTCGTTCTCGACTGGTGAAAGCTACTTACTTCTCTTGCTGCTTAAATAACTATTAATTCTAGGAAGTAAAAAAGTGTTCCTTAGCAGCATATACTTTTTGTATCAGTAAGAGAAACGTCATTTTAAATGATAGATTGTGGTATACATAGTAATAACTTTTTTCTACTCCTTTATTAGTAAATTGCTCATTAAGCACTGTTTACTTGATTAGTAAATTCGTTGTTACAAACAGTGTTACGTAATGATAATGACTAACACGTTATTTTTTTTATTACGTTACAGTTAGCTTCTGTTGTTTGTACGAAGCGGTGTCTGCAGCCGCCTAATTTTTAAGATGGTGTGACAGATAGTTTGACAGTTAATAAAATATTTCTTTTTCGTTTAACGAAATGAGTGTGATCGTAGAAAAAGTATAGTACGCAACTCGAGCTATAGAGCAATTACACGCTCGTGGAATTACACACGCGCCGCTACGCGGCTTGTGCGTAACTTTTCCAACTCGCGTGTAATATGCTTCCTACAGCTCTCGTTGTGTAATATACTATTAAGACAGTAGAACAAAATAATATATTGTTTTATTAGAACTAGAGGTGGCAAAGAGAGCTGCTTTTATTCCGAATAATAAATACAAATTTTTCTGCAACTTATGATGCATCATACCGTATGAATGATACGTTTAATTTAAATAATATCCAGATATCTAATGTATATCATGTGATGTAACAGTTGTGTGCTTTTAACTGGTGTGGTTGTAAGGGCAGCCAAAGGGTTGTTTATATTGAGTAGTTAAAAAATATCTTGAATTGATAATCTACGAGAAATAGTCACGTTAAGGGTTAAATTCTCATTAATTGTGAAAATAATAATTGATGATTTGGTACGTAGTAGCAATATAGTATTCTCTACAATCAAATTTGACTTCAAGTCACAAATATTATTCAAATATATTATTCAAGATTGTTTGATTTCATTTAACGTGGTATATTACTACGAAACCAAAAAAGCCAGTGAAAGTGAATGTTGTGGTATGCTGTTGAACTGTATATCCAAATAATAGAGGTTTCAAAGAGCTACAACGAGCTTTGCTTTGGTCGGAAACAACCAAACGAGGCTGACTAAAATTTATCTAGTTAAGAGCTGAGGTAGTCATTCAGGTACAAGATATACAATCAGAAGGTTAGTGCCCATTTCTTACGAAATATTAAGAAGTTATAAAACAAGTTTGGTGCGACAAATCATTAAGATAATTGTAATTATATTTAGAAATTAATTTAGAAGAATTATTGTTCTAAATTTAATAGTGATTCGACTACTCGACGTTTTTCGACCATTATATTTTGAAATTTACACATCTTGGAATCTGTAATTTATTTTGTAATGTCAGATCAAACTTCAATGTGCTACTAACAAACTGAACGTATGAATTTAACTTTGTGAAGTACCTGAAACTTATATTTGATTCATAAGTCAAATATTTATTATATTTTAAAAGTAATTCAGTCTTTAACTATAAGAGAAAATTGTTAGTAGAAGATTAACCCATTCAGGTGGGAATTAGGAGTCTCATTGCTAGTAAAAGTGACTAGTCGAGGTTTAAAAAATAATAATCACATGACATAATTCTAAATGTCACATTGATTTATGAGATACGTCAATTTTCTTTTGTATTAAGAAGAAAGGTAAGTACTAGTGATGTCAAAAAAGTAACTATTCGTTACACGAGTACTCGTTACTCGACAGGATCCGAAGTAACGGATATCAACCTTCAAAAGTATTCGTTACATTTTTAAAACAGTTACTTTAGTTTAACCAAGAGTATTGGGTCCGACCTAGCTTTTTATTTTATCGCCATCTTACTGCACGAAGATTAAGTTTGAGATTGTGTTTAAAATTAGAATGCTGTCTGAAAAAGTAGTGGTTTCATGAGAATACTTTTTAGGCACATTGGAACAGCGATTGACGTTCTTAGCTTGGACTTTTTTAATACTCTGAAATGAAATAGGTAGGTAATTTCTCGAAGAAATGCTTAATATACTTTATCACAGAAGCGAGGTTTCGGGAATGTTTTCTGATATTAAGATAAAGTTATTTTGAAAACAAAATAAAAGCAAGCTTCTTTACCAGGTTGTTTTAAAACCTCTTACGTAAAAATTCAACTCCCGATATTTTGGTGTGTATAAGCCCCGTGCCCAATGACAATTCTGAGAAATGAAGAAGTAAGCATGCTGTTTTGTTTGTTTATATCAGCTTTCGCAGCTCCGCTTGTCACTCAATCTGAAACCAACAGATACTCTCACTGAACTTTCGGATACTCGATCCGAACTGGTTGCGACGCACGTAGGATTTAGTAGAATAAACGAGTACTCGGTAACGAATACAAAGTAATGGATACTACAACGAAAAGTAACGAATAGTTACAAGTACCGAAAAGTAACTCACGTTGACATCACCAGTAAGTACATAAGTGAGCTATACCTGATAGTGGTTCTTTTTGATAATTAAGGGTATATTTAATTTAATATGAAATAGTGCTCCAAAGAGAGAACTATTATATTTTAACTTGAACTTGGGGTTTGACATTAATTGTAATAGCACCGCGAAAAGGAGTTATATTACAAACTAAGAAAAGTACAAAATATTTAATATTTTAAATTATTGACTGCAATTGACGTTTGCCATTTAAAAAGGTTAAGGACAACTGCAACCATAGTCAGCCAAATAGAAGCTACTTTTAGTTCATAGGAAGTAAAGGTAATTTTAATACTAGGAACTAAAAGTGTTGTCTAGGAATATATGCCTACATTTTGTATTAGTAAGAATAACGTCAACTTCAATGTCAGATTTTGGTATTACATGTAACGATTTTTAAGACAGAAAACACAAATGGATTTCATCATATTATTGATGTTTTTAAAGCATGATGCGCGACTATACTGAGTAATATATTTTATTAAAGTATGTTTTGCAAACCTTACAAAAATCCCTAGTGCCTTTGTAAATTTTAGCACCTTTTAGGTGCTACTGTATTTCAAGTTTTTTTCAGTTTTCGGTTTTCTTTCGTAATTTTTGGTTGTATTTTAGAAGAATTTTTAATTTAATTGCAGATGATTTGGTGTTTCCAACTTTTTTATTAATTATGCAGTATTTTCCAATTTACTTCGTAACAGAAGTCTATCAGTCTATGCGTATACAGTCACGTTTGCTAAAAACAGATAATGTAATGATCAACGCAGTTTTTCTTGTTACGTCACTATTCGGCACCTTATTGATCTTGTCGGCTTAAGTAGAAAGAGTTTCCTGATGTTTTAACGTGAAACTCTGAACAGTTCGCACAGAAAGGTTTAAATCCTTTCGTCATGCGTGATTAACGTTCTTAGCCAGTTGACATCAATGTAACTAATTTATTCTCGACATTGTTGCTTCTTTTTGGAGTTAGCTAACTTTTTTGAGATGTTGGTTTCGGAAAATATAATGATTTCTGATATCCTTTTATTTTACCTAAATATATTCACACATGTTTGTCACTTCGAGCTTTTTGGACTAATAACAGAGCAAAAATGTATTAAGGTGTAAATAAACGAAAGGTAGACGAAAATTTTCAAACGTTGTGGATGCAGAAAGTACTCTAACAAGAAAAAAGTATTTTACGCGTGACATCTCAAAATAATTCGGAGAGAAACTAGTTTAGAATAAAAGGTTTAACATTGAAATTTTCATGCTGCTTCATATTAAGTCATGGCCTGGTATAGTTATTTAAAGATTCAAATTCGTTTTATGGAGGTTCAGTGGTATATTTATCTATCTGTTTAGCAACTTTTAAGGTATCCTCTTACTTTGTTTTCATCATTTTATCGAAAAAAAAACTGAGAGAGTCAAATGCGTATGCTTTATTTTCCTGACTTTCTTATATCCAGACATTTCGGATTGCCAGCTCCTTTATAGACCATTATACACTCTCACATCGAACTGCTGAATTTATTTGGCGTTTTTGTTTTTCACTCATCCGTTCTCCGTAACAAAGCCCTTTTATTGCGATAACCAATTCATTTAATTAAAAGACAAATCTTTATTTATTCAGTCACTATAAAATTTAAAACTCTACTTTAAGCTGTGGCACAGTCTACTAAACGAATTAGGGAATACCTAATAATTGTTGGAGTTCAGTTTCTAGAATAGGGAAATCGTTTTTAAAGAAAGGCCCTTAGTGTTACACTACCTTAATAGAATAAAAGGTAATTACAACATTCTATTATTTTCTAATACATTTACGATATTACTTCCATGCTACGCTGTAGCTTCTCTTGCTATTCACCAGGGGCGGCGCCGAACGCAGCAATTGCAATTAGCATTTTAGTTGGTTCAATTTTAGTTACTTTGGCAATTGTATTATGTAAATGTATGTATGATAACAGCGGAATTAATACGACAGCCAGGACTAGTCGTGAGTCCAGAGTTAGCAGCAACACCTGTAATTGTTCAATGTATCTCGCTCGAGCGGAATATTAGTCGACAGCCGAATAAATAATATTATATATGAACTACTAGGAATTGAGTTCTCCCCCACTGCCTCATGAATGTGTAATACTTAGATTACCAAACCGCCCCGTAATTAACCGAAACGTTGCTGCCCTAGCAATTTTACAGAATTTGTTTGTACTTATTTATCGGCTACTACAAAATGTTTACGTATATTGGCGGAAGTAGATTTGTAATACCTGTTATTTCTACTTAAAAACTGAAAAATAATTCTGTTCACTTTAGAATGTTTAAACTGAAACTGTTATTTTAGAAAACGACGATTTGCTTAGATTAGATACTATTTCTCCAAATGTACAGCAGGGTAAAAAGTTCTGCGTCATGTAAGTATATTGTCTTTGGAATTTAAGAAGAAATATCTGAAATTATGTCTTTAATCGTACTATAGAAGTTTGTAAGTAAATAGTCAGTGCATATCTGTCTTATTTATAATTAGTTAAGTAATCTACAAACAATCCAATTACTTACATTGCATTAATACCAAACTACAAAATAACATTTCAACATTTATTGCTTCCCAGAAGATGTAAGACATCAGCACCGGTTTTTTATAGAGAAAAAGCTTCCAATCTTGACTCACAGGATGCGGAAGCACGAAGTCCTTAACTTCAGGAAAGCAACAATTCATTGTTAAATGTCTAAGAATGCGTATCCTATGGCGCTTTCTGTCTCCACTTATTTTTACAAATAAAATTTGAATTTGCTCATTGTCAGCTAGCTCAATAGCAATGACATCTTACTTATTTTATTTACTCCAGTTTGTGGTTATAAACCCAAAAATTTATATGTACTCGTGCTAAGCCGAAAATGTATGCTTCAAATATCTATTCAAGTAAAAACCTAATTTGTACACATCAATTAAAAGGTAGATATATGTTCTGTTTAAAATGGAACGCTACGCATTTCTACTTCAGATTCATTTTAACAATAATTAACTTACACAGCCGACAGTTTTTCTACTGGGCAGATGCTCACGTACAATGCGCACGGAGCCATAATATTTTGATCCTTTACAGATAGCTGCTTCAAACAACGCGTTTGTGTTAAAAACCTGCTGCGATTATGCTGAAGCGCAATGCGCACGGAATACAAAAAAACTTGCACGTATCACGTTGGCGCGCAATGAATCTCTCGGCTTATACTTTGATGGCTTCTTTCAAATGACTAAATTTGTTATGAAATGACCCACTTTTAGTGCTGACTATTGAATGTCAGTTGCGGAATACCTGAATGAGACCTTTCCGGGGATGGATTTGCTATTAGGTCACTTGTTGATGCGGCCTCTTGCTTTGTTTGCTTTCTAACCACCAAATCTCCAAACTTAAATGTGTGCTAAACTTTGTCATCTCTGTCCAGCTAATCGGCTGCTATTGCAATACTGTTCTGCTGTCAGATTTTCACAGGAAACGTAGGAACTCCGATTTTTTCTGCCACCGAGTCCAACTCGCAAACTATGTCGCTTGGCATTCTCTTGTGCCCGCGAACAACGCACCTTCGCACAGAAATACACATATACAAATCCATTGTATAATGAAATACTATTCTAAGCACTCAGGTGAACCAGGTCCAATGGCGGTTTCAGATCATTATCGTCGGTACAGCGGACAGGGAATAGAGGAGAACGAATTTTGGAAAGCGGAAGTGAACATGCACAACCTTATTTCTGAATATCAACAGCACAATAAGCCATTACGGAAGAATCGGAAGATATGGATGATATCGAGTGAGATGACTATGATGATGATTACAATTAGACCAAATTTTATTAATTATTGTGTGTAGTTTATTCAAAGCTGTGTAAATTTGGAAACAGTCAAATAAGTATAAATAAAAATAATAACTTCGCAATGACAAAAAATGCTGCCTAGCAAGGAAACTATTTTTACTATTTACAATCATTCGCTCATAATCATTCACTTAAATCAATTTATCCACCAATCAGGACCCATTGCCGATGGTAATGTGGGGTTGTGCCTCTGAGCAGGTCCTTGATCGATTGCATCTTATTTCTGCCTGTAAAATACCTACCTTGAAATATGACTTACTAGAAAACTGCTCAGTGGAAGAACTTTTTGCCGCCAAATCGGATTTTCTAAACAATTGGTAACACATCTTGATCTCAGTTTAGTAGAAAACTTACGAAAACGCCCAGTGTGAGACTGTGAACTTATAAATGCAATTAATTTTATTAATGCATGCTCACGGATAGCTTTGTGTCTACGTTCAAGCATCGCTAGAGTCACAATGTAGAACACGTTATTGTCTAAAGCTATTTTACACACACAATAAAATAATTACAGTTTCATCTCAAGCCATAGAAAAATTAAACAAGGAATTTTGGAATCACTGTTACATCGCCTTTAGCCTACTGCTAGTGTTACCCAATTGCCTTTTGTTGATATCATCTTTACCAACGTTTCATTTATAAAGATTCGTTTCATATACCATTTTTGATTTACGAAAATTGATAGTTTTCGAATTACTTTTAAGAAAACTGGAATAATTTCTTTTTTTTGATCGGAGAAAAAACCTCTAGTATATAAATGTAGAAAATGTTATCTTCTTTCATTTCACATAGCTTCAACATTTACGAAAAATGGATAGCTTTCGGGTAATTTTTGAAAAACTGAAAAAAAATCAGTTTTTACACCGTTTTTGCTTAAAAAAACATGTGTCCAGTAAAATGTTTGTTTGAAAACCTGATATTTGTGAACAGCGACCCAAAAACATATAGGAACCAAATATCAAAACTCCACCAAGACTTTCCTCTATTTTCTACCATTTGACTGGACTATTACACCCGGAAACATTAATAATTTGTTTGCGGGGATCTCGTGCATTGAATTTAGCGTACATTTCGTCGAGATTTTGCTCAGACTACTTTGACTGAATCTCTGGCGGACTTCTTCTGAGGCTGGTTTTCGACAAATTTCATACTGGCGTTTCTGGAAATCGTATTCAGAGTGTAGCAACTGGACTGGAAAATTATGGTTCCTTACAGGAGCTCGGTTGTAACGGGCTGGTGTTATTACTGACCTAAAGCAATACTAATGTGAAGAACGGCTTCTGAATAGTTAATTATCAGAGAAGTGTGAAGTCCGTCCAGTCAACTCAACCAAGCTGTGTGACATAGTTTGAACGTGTCGGTATCTACAGAGATGATCTTTAAACAAAGTTTCTCGGCTAAGCCGTGTCCAATAATAATCTATGGACCCTGGGCGGTATCGAAGAAATGATCTACAAAAAGAAACGCTCGGTCAAGCCGCATGCCAACAATTTATGGTTTTTGGTATGAGGCAGGTTACTTCTTGCCAGACAACTCGCCAAAAGACGTGTGACACAAGCAAGGAAAAAGGGTAATTCTTGGACAATAAGAGTGCAACGAGCAGTTCTGCTAATTCTAGCGGAACGTAGTGGTTTCAAGTCAGGTTGATGGTTTACTTAGAAAGTTCAACTTTTCTTACACGAAAATGAAGCAATAACGCAATCGCCTCCAGGTGTTACTTACTGGATGCTGTTGTTTTCATGTATTGGATTGGCGATTTCTCGCTTAGCAATATCAAGCGAGGACGGCGGTAACTGGTGTGACTATTGCTGGGTGGTTAGATGGCTCTCGGCTGGAGCTCAGGTTCTAGACTGGACTTTTGAAAAGAACAGATTAGATATCAGTGTCCCTTGCTGGCCTGGGATCGCTCTCTTATACTGGATAGAGATTCTTCTCCACGTCGCTTATGTAGGAAAACTTAAGTAGGGTAAACGCGGTTGGCGATAATTCACGTGTTGCTGGCCGCCACCGAAAACACTTGGTGCAATCGGCTACACCTTGCCGTGACTGGGCGACGGGCACCTGCCTTTGTATAACTTCTTGTGTAGGAACGCGAAACGTCACAGTGGCAGAAAATCGCCGACTAAACAAGAATTATAAATATTGTTATATCATTTACTCCGCATCTTATGGACATAGGAGATAACGAATCAAGAAGTGTTAAAAAGATGGGAAGGAGGGAAAAGTATGTTACCCGTGAAATAATTTAAAATAGAATATTTTGGACAGCTATTGAGAAATTCGACAAAGTATCGTCACGTACGTTCAATCGTTCTAGAGAAAACATATGGCAAAAGAGGTCCATGTAGAAGGAGGAATTTATGCCATTGGTTTGGTTATATATTTATCCAACTATTTTGACCAGTGATAGAGAAAGAAAAATGTTTCGTGCTAAAAAAGATTAGAAGAAAGATAAATAAAGAAGAAATAATTAAAAAGTTGATATACACAACATATGGCATCACTGTCACAATTCAACGGTCGCTAAACTAATTAGAAGACCCTAAACCCATGCCGGCGTTCTAGATTGTCGAATATGTGGCAAACAGGCTAAAGGCCTCGGCTCAGATACGCTCATGTAGGGGGCGGGGTCTTAAAACGAGACACCACAGGACAAGCTTGTTGATATATATTGCTATGGATATGCTCTATGATTATTAATTCGCTTTTGGAGTTGTTTATAGAATTAATTTAGACTGATTAAAATATGCTGCCTTGTATTTTTATTTACTTGATCCAAAATAAATGGTAGTATTCCCTTTAATTATTTTATTTATTTGCAATTTATTATCAAAACGCTAGCTCAGTAGAACAAGTAACTCTATTCCCAGGGGTGAATTGTGAACATTCACAGAGGTATTTATTCAAATCGTAGCGCTTTGGCGGTTATTATTATCATTTGCTTCAGGCATTAATTTGTTCCATGACGTCAGAAGGGACGCCGACTAAATCTCGCAATTGTTTTACCTTCGTCTAACCTCAAATTTGGGTAAATGCTTATAATTTGAATTGCGCCTTCGCTGGATGCTAGATTATGCTTGATCCTAACACTGATTATTTTAGGTAAAACAGTACCTTACAATTTGGTGTGTTCTTCGCAATGTTCGGTATCTGGTATCTTCCTCTGGAGCGGTTTCCCCGGTGTTTTTGTTGTTGGTCGGTCTCCTGTACTGCTGCCTGATGCGTCGCAGTAGAAATCCCTGGCTTTGGATCCTATTTCTGGCCGGAATTGAATATCGAAATCTTGATGTGATCGACTCGCAATGATCGTCGGAGGTGATCCCGGTGAAAATTTAATTTTATGTTGCGGAAAATCCCACAAACGTTCCCACATAAACTTCAACACTTAGTTAACACAATGATACACTTTTTAGCTCGAAATATTTTAATTTATTATATAAAGACTTTAGTTGGAGTGGAACACAAAACTACATGTCAAGCTTAATTTAATTATTCATTTGTTCTTTCTTATTTCCGTTATTAAAAACAAAATCTAATCTACTACTATGGTTGCCAAGGCACCGGAAATTGGTTTTGATCAAATTTAATACATTATGGAAATGAATTTGATTACAAATTATATTTACAAACTTCTTATAACTAAAATATTGTCCATTTCTCAATTTTAAAAGGTCTCTTTGCACCACAAACACCTTTTATTAGTTACTCTGCTCTATTTCACTCTCGTTAATTGCCCTGATTATTTTATAGAGTTCATTTCTTAATAATTGCTTTTCCATCGCCTTCTGTCTGCTTTTCACTTGCTTTTTTCCAAATTTTCTTGTTTGCGTAATAATTCTTCTTTTGAAAACCTCCCTTGTTGATAAATTTTCTCTATCGCTATCAATAATTGTTTCTGTCTTTTACTTTTTGCTGCATCCTTCCTGCTTAAGAAATCGGCTACTACATTCATGTTCCCTGGTCTGTCTTATCTCGAAATCGTACTGTTGTAAGTACAATGCCCATATGTACAATCGGACATTATGGAACGTTTTGTTTTTAAGGAATGACATTGCTGAATTGTCTGTCTCTATGTAGAACTTGTTTCCTGTCAAATAGAACTTTAACTTGTTGATTGCAAATATAATTGCCAACATCTCCTTCTCAGCGATAGTGTATCTTGTTTCGTAATCCTTCAGAATCCGTGATATAAAGCAAATTGGGACTTCTACTCCTTCTTGAACCTGTATTAGCTCAGCTGCGACCGCCATGTCCGATGCGTCCGTCCTTAAGATGAAACTCTCTTTGAAGTTTGGGTACTTGAGTAGCAATCCTTCATGAAATTTCTGTTTCAAATTGTTAAAAGCTCTCTTTCTATCCTCATTCCAGATCCACTTAGTATTTTTTCTTAACAACTCGAACAATGGTAACGTTAATTCAGAATAGTGTGCTATGTACTTTTTATAATAATTTAGTAGGCCAAGTAATCCTCTCAATGTCTTCAAATTCTTCGGGCGAGGCAAATTCTTTATCTCCTCTATTCTTGTTTCATCAATTGTGACCCCATTATTGCTAATTTCGTATGTTAAATAGCCGACGTTCGTTTTCATAAATTGACACTTGGTCAAATTCAATTTCAACCCATTTTCATTTAACGTACTTACAACTAAATGTACATGTATCAAATGTTGTTCCAAATCTCGTAAAAATATTAAAAATCGCCTATGTAGTGCACACAGAACTCGTCGTATTTATTTAATATTTGTTGCATGGCTCTTACCAATGCTGCACATGACGTCGTCCAACCAAATGGGACTACCTTAAAATGAAAAATGTTCCCCTCTATGCAAAATCCAGTGTACTTCCTCGAGTGCTCGTGTAATGGAATCAACCAAAATTAGTTTTTAAGATGCAATTTTGTTAACACTTTCTTATCCCATATTTGACTTAATAAGGCATTAATTGCCTGCGGACTCTCATACTGGGGTTTAGTAATTTGATTTATCCTACGTGCATCTAAACATAGCCTAAGACTACCATCGCCTTTCTTCGCCACCACCATCGGATTAACGAAGTTCGTTTTTGAATGTTCTATTACATCATCGTCAAGCATTTTCAGTAACTCATGTTTCACTTTCTCGCGCTGTGCAAACGGTATTGGATAAGTTTTACTTTTGAAGCCCATTGTTTCGTCGACAATAAGTCTGTGGCTATATTTCTTTGCTTGTCCTGTTTTCTGATTTATTATTCCCTTGTTCTTCACTATTATTTCCACAACTCTGCCTGTATATTGTAAGTAGTCACTCCCTATCTGTTCATTATCCAGCATTCCTTCTATGATCGCACAATTATTTATAATTATTTCGTCTCCTGCACTCTTGGCTAGGCAACAAATCTTATTGTTTCCTGCACTTTTGCCTAGGTAACAATTTATTTCGTCTTCTGCTTTTATTTCAGCTATGCAACAATTTTCATGCTCTTGATCCCCATACTCGGAAATAGACGAAGGCCTTATTATTTTATTTATTTGGATGCACTTTTGCTTTCCATCTATCTTAATTCCAACTTGCTGAATAATATCGACACCTATCACAAATTGTACATTTAAGGCAGATACTATGTAAAATCGGAAATCATATTCTTTTCCATTTATACTGATCTTGATTGCCATTACTTTACTTGTAATTGAGATCTTCTTCCTGGTTGCAGACAGTAAATGGATTTTATTAACTTTAATTATTACTTCGTAAAATGTTCAGATGATTATTTAGGACTTCTTCTCGTAGTAATGAAACTATTCCTTCGCTATCAATCAGCGCATAATATTCTTTGTTTAAAAATTGCAATTTAATAAATGGTAAACATGAGCTTGTAACTTTATCTTCACTTTCTTCTAATAAAAATTCCCCAGTATAGTCGTAGGCGATGGCAAGTTGGCGATTTGTTTATTTAGACTATTTACATAAATTGAGGTTTTTTTTTATCCGTCGAGGGCTCCTCATGCACCTCTGCTATTTCTATCCTGTTGATATCCTTCTCTTCTCTCCACAAACATGGTGTTTAAGAAAGGTCGACGTTGCTGTTGATTTTTGTCCATTTCCTGGCATCTTTTCTTACTTCGCTCCTAGATAAGCTCGTCGTAATTTCTTTTACTATCGTCCCCCCTATTGAAATTTTGTCTGTTCTGATTCCAGTTATGGTTGTAATTCCTTTTTGGTTCGTAACTTCCATTGTAATTATTGTTGTAACGACTTTATTGTCTGTTATAGTTATTGTTATAATTATTTTTGTTTTGCCTAAAGTTGTTTACAAACGATTCGTCCAGTTTCTTTTTACTAAAATTTGGATATTCGGTTCTTTGACTTTCACCTCTTTCATTGTATACTGCCATGTCGTAGTTTCTTACAATCTCTAAGAAGTCTCGCAACGTTTTAACATTTTGTACGTCAACTGCCCTCGTTATTTCTGCCTCCAGGTGTCTCGACAGATGCTGGATAATCTCTTCTTCTGACAGTTTAGGTGTTAAATATTGCGCCTTATTATATCGATGCATGACATAAATTTCGCGAGATCCACCTTTATCTACATATTTTCTGGATGTCAATTCTGTTCGGACTTGCGCCTGATGCGTATTACTCTATTATTGTTCGGTAAACAGTTCCTTGAATTCTTTGTACGTGGTGTATTTGCATTTAATTATACTATGCCAGATCTCGGCATTACTACGCATGGCCATGTTAATTATTTGTAATTTCCCTCATTCTGTTGGTATCGTCTTCATTATGTCATCGAATTTTGCAATAAATATCATTGGTAATTTACCAAACCGTCCCTAGAATTTAGGTATCATCTCCGTACTCAAATGTGGAGTCGCCGCACTTGCTGGATATTCGTGCACTTGCTCGAATCTTTCGTGTACTCCTTGTAGCTCCCTCGTAATCCTGTTATCCCCAAGCGCGATATGGTTTGCATTACGGCTTTGCCCTTCTCGCATCTCATCCCACCGTTCATCTGTCTTCTTTCTTAAATTACTTAATTCTTGTTCGATCGTTTCTCGGTGCTGTGTTACCTGTTCTTGAGTCTTATTTTCAACTCTCTTAATTCTGCCTTCTATTTCCTCATTTTTTTCCTAACCTTTCATCCACCAACTGTGATACTTCTTGTTGCAATTCCTGCATAATTTCATTTTTTGTCGTCTCCTTAAATTCTTCCAGTTTTTCCTGTAGCCCGTTAATCTTCGCTTGCAATTCTTGTTTGCTATCCAGTTGCATTTTTTCCAACTCTTGTTTTAACCCCACAATCATTAAATCGATATGGCTATGTCCCCTAATTTCTCTTTCTGCCGCGTCTTTTCTTATTGCCTCCTGTAGCCTTTGAACCTGTTCTTCTGATTCAATTCGGATTGCTTCTAGTAGCCTTTTTCCCCTTCTTCTGCTTCAATTCGGTTTGCTTCTTGTAATCTTTTTCCACTTTCTTCGGCATCTTTTTTAATTCTTGCATACTCAGTGCGTTCTCATTACACATTTGTAGAATGATTTTCAATACTTGGTTGATCTCTGCTCTTTCTTTTAAAGCTTGGGGCTGTTGTTCTTCAGTCTGATCCCCTCACAGCTGCTCTTCTGTTGGTGGTTCTGATATTTCAATAACTTCTTCCGCTTGGTGCTCTTCTTCCTTTCCTTCTTCATTTTTTCCTTGCCGTCTTGACCGCTTATCCGCCATTTTGCCCTATTTATTGTTGATCGCATACAATTCAGAATGCTTGCCCTTACGGACAAAATTACTCACACACAAACAAAGATTTTAGAGTAAATTCAACAGTACCTACATATCCTGTGAAATAATATTAAATGGGTTACGCAATTTTGTCAATTTTCCCACACGTTGGAATGTCTTAAGTTATCAATTTATTTTGCCTTTATTATTAAATTATTTATGCCCCACGTTTGGCGCCATAAAGTTGCTATGGATATGCTCTATAATTATTAATTATCTTTTGGGGTTGTTTATAAAATAAATTTAGACCGATTAAAATACGCTATCTTGTATTTTTATTTACTTGATCCAAAATAAATGGTAGTATGCCATTTAAGTATTTCATTTATCTGCAATTTATTGTTAGAACCCTAGCTCAGTAGAACAATTAACTATATTCCCATGGGTGAATTCCTAATAGATTGTGATTTTTACTTGATCTGGTGCGCCACTTACACCTGAATTAGTTCCAACACACAGTAGTTATTGTATGCAATATGTCAAAGCCTACAAAATGGTTCGTATCGTGTAGGCAGCGTTGTTGACTTTAAAATAATCAAAATTGTGAACATTCGCAGAGGTATTTATTCAAATCGTAGCGCTTTGGCGGTTATTGTTATCATTTGTTTCAGGCATTAATTTGTCACATGACGTCAGAAGGGACGCCGACTAAATCTCGCAATTGTTTTACCTTCGTCTAACCGGAAATTTGGGCAAATGCTTATAATTTGAATTGCGCCTTCGCTGGATGCTAGGATATGCTTGAATCTTAATAAGCAAGGTCTGGTCTCGTATTCACACAAATTTCCCGATTCTAACATTGATTATTTTAGGTTAAAATAGTACCTTAAAATTTGGTGTGTTTTTCGCAATGTTCTGAATGGGGCCCCAGCTGGTATCTTCCTCTGGAACGGTTTCCACCGGTGTTTTTGCTGTTGGTCGGTCTTTTGCACTACTGCCTGATGCGTCGCAGTAAAAATCCCTGGATTTGGATCTTATTTCTGGCCGGAATTCAATATCGAAATCCTGGTGTGTGTCGGAGGTGCTCCCGGTGAAAATTTAATTTTATGTTGCGGAAAATCCGACAAACGTTCCCACATAAACTTCAACACTTTGTTAACACAATGATAGACTTTTTAGCTCGAAATATTTTAATTTATTATATAAAAACTTTAAAGTGGAGCACA
This sequence comes from Agriotes lineatus, assembly GCA_940337035.1. Classification (NCBI taxonomy): domain Eukaryota; kingdom Metazoa; phylum Arthropoda; class Insecta; order Coleoptera; family Elateridae; genus Agriotes; species Agriotes lineatus. The sequence continues at coordinate 191,187 of CALNHX010000296.1, read as the reverse complement.
AAACTACCTGTCAAGCTTAATTTAATTATTCATTTGTTCTCTCTTATTTCCGTTATTAAAAACAAAATCTAATCTATTACTGTGGTTACCAAGGCACCGGAAATTGGTTTTGATCAAATTAAATACATTGTGGAAATGAATTTGATTACAAATTATATTTACAAATTTCTTATAACTAAAATATTGTTCATTTCTTAATTTTAAAAGGTTTTTTTGCGCCACAAACACCTTTTATTAGTTACCTGACTTCTTATTTGCTCTCTGCAACGTATTATTATTTTCATTTGGCTTCCTATAGCTTTTTTAGATTGCTCACAATTTCCCTGCTTAGCTATAGTGAAATCTATGCATCATTGACATGCACTTCGGTAAACTTTTTGTGGCTATTCATTTCTTTCGGCTCGGCCATTCATTCTGCACAAACCTAATATTTAATTAATTTAAACGTCAACTTCAACCCTGTGAAAAACAAGCTTTACCCTTTACTTTCTTTACTCAATTCAATTATTAATACTGGCATCTCTTTTCCAAGGCATTTACTGATTGAAATTTAAGCTTAGTATTGCAGTTACATAAGACACACCAACTCTGTGCTTATTGACTTGTTTCTTAAGTTATACTGCAAGCAGAATCGGGTCGTGGGCCTAAGACCATCACAATATATAGGATGTTACTAAATCAGTGGGGGCCACAAGGTCCGATATCACTCAAGAACCGCTCCCCAGGCCTCGCTTTACATCGATCTTGACACGGAGACAAGATCGCCCTGTAAAAAAACATGCATACAACCCAGGGATAATCATACGACAATTTTAATAAACCAATTTTTGGGCCAAAATCCTGGCCGACTGTTACTAAAAAGGCCGACGTAATCGGCTCACACAATGTTACAGTTACAGTGGCAGAACAGTCCTATCCAAAAGGACTACATAAGAACCCCAGCTGGGAACGCCCTAACTAACATCATCACTCACCCAAAGACAGGCGAAATCAAGAATGCGCGCCCAATGCTTCAGTCAGATACTAATAGCCCAATCTGCTTAGCCGAACTCGCAAATGTGAAACGCAGAAATGAACACACTGTACTTCATTCAGTGTACAATGATTAATTGCAACAGTGGGCGCACCATGCTTGGGTTATTTACAGATAACGACTCTACTTAATTACGTTCATTCAAGTGAAATGCAAAACGTCAAATGCAATTTAGCAGCGTATTTAATAAGTTGTACTTTAATGAAATGTCCGAATGAACTCGCACAGTGCGGCGTTTAAATGTAATTTGGCGGAGTACCTAATGAGTTGTACGCTAATGAAATGTCTGAATAAACGCACACAGTGTGTCGTTGAAATGTAATTTGGTGGCGTACCTAATGAGTTGTACGCTAATGAAAAATTGAATGAACGCACACAGTGCGGCGTTTAAATGTAATTTGGCGGCGTACTTAATGAGTTGTACGCTAATGAAATGTCCGAATAAACGCACACAGTGCGGCGTTTAAATGTAATTTGGTGGCGTACATAATGAGTTATACGCCAATGAAATGTCAGAATAAACGGACACAGTGCGGCGTTTAAATGTAATTTGGCGGCGTACTTAGTGAGTTGTACGCTAATGAAATATCTGAATGAACGCACACAGTACGGCGTATAATGGGCTAAACCTGAAAGAAATAAAACCCAGCTAGGGACGCCTTATCTAAAAATATTACTCAACCCTGTACGGGTAAATCAACGTATAATCGGCGTCGTCGACTGGCAGCAAAAACATAAACGGACAATTTCCAAGATATTGCCGGGCTCGTAATACAAAGGTTAATATTTAGCAGTGAGTGTACAACGATTAGCCGGTGGATAGCAGATATGCTTAATTTAATACATTTAAACGGACCGGCTGACGGCAAAACATGGTTCAAAGATCGGGCCGAGCTTGTAACACAAAGATTAAATTTATAAATGAGTGTACAACGCTTTGATTAGGCGGCGGATAGCAAATATGCTTAATTTAATACATTTAAACGGACCGGCTGAAGGCAAAACATGATTTAAAGATCGGGCTGGGCTTGTAACACAAAGATTAAATTTATAAATGAGTGTACAACGCCTTGATTAGGCGACGGATAGCAAATATGCTTAATTTAATACATTTAAACGGACCGGCTGACGGGAAAACATGCACGATTGTTGCACGGCTTGGGCTCGGTGCGAAGCGTTGGTTGGAGTAGGCGGACAGCACCAATCGCTCTAACTATCGTTTGACGTGGGTGGGAATTTGCGACGTCCAATGAGTATCCTATTGACTCGGGAAGAATTGTGCAGCGACCACAAAAACCTGCGAAGCCGTTAATTAACCCACTCGTAGGTGAGATCCCGAACCGGAAACGGAACAATTAGCCAGACAGGCCGTCAACAATGATTAGAAGAGGCATAAGCCATCGACCAAGACAACACACCCTGCCACTTGCACTGTTCGCCGAGAACCGACTCAACACAGAAATCGTAATGAAGCTGTAACAGCACGAACACAGAACGTCGTGCCCAAAAGCACGGCGGCCCCCAAGAGCCAAAAACGCTCGCCGAGACACGCTTATGAACACCGGCTCGAGACTGACTAATCGTAAACAAACGCTAAGCCGAGATTCGAGCTCGGACGCGCTGTCTACGACATGCAGAAGTAGCTAATCAGAACGCAGCTTGCCTCGCGTGAGAGAGAAAGCGGCGGCATTGGAAACACAACTTTCGGTACTTATCTCGCTCGCTCCCACGAGCTATGTTTTGAAAATTTCTGTAACTGGGACGAAACAAACTACAGCTGCCGATCAAACGGCTAGAGCCCCGAGCGGGGCGGATTTGCGTGCGTGACAAATATTTAGAATTTTGGATCCAATTAGCTGAAGTACTATACGAGACAATTAGCTGATGTACTATACGGGAAAATATGACTGAAAAGGAACCTAATACAGGAGAAATCGTAAACTTTTTACTGAAAATACTCCAACAGGTGGCATATCGGTAAAGCATAAAAATTGCCTGACAAGTGCTGTCAACCTACAATCCTCTCCCATTATGTCATTCATGTCATTAATATTCTCTTGACTAAATGCAGACTAGCACTTTTTGCATATTTGCAAGTTGTTTTGCCACATTTCAATTCGTAAGATATTTCTTTTACAATATAATCCCCAAGCACACCTGCCACATCTGTCTGAATTTTCTTCAGGGTTAAATATTTTTTGTAGCTATTTGACAAACGCTTGAATCTGGATGTTTTCCATTTCTCAAACTATTCGTACAAATTCCACCTTCTACAACTTTTAAACTATTAAAGCTCGACTAATCACACTTCTGCCATTCCGAACTGAAGGCGGATATTGAGGAACAGATATCGCATTCCGACGCATCGTTTTAATAAATATGCTAACGAGATTCAATGAGTACCAGAGACGCAACGGAAGGCAACCATATGATATTATTTAAAAAAAATAAAATGGCTATATTTAGTTGCTTACTTTGTCAATAGCCAAATTAATATATTCCATGTTGTATTTTATTCCCTTTTCAAATACTCGAACACATTTGGGTACCTTATACTACGGCTTTCTCAATACTTATAAAAGCAACCATAAAAATTGAGGAATTGAAATTTCGAGGAAGAAGCAAAACTTGTCAATCACACGCACAATAAATACTTCTGAAACATCTGTATACCGTAAGAAAATCAATACTAATAGGTACTTACACTTTAATTCCAACCATCACAAAAACATAAAAACAGGCGTTGTAAAAAGTCTCTACGACAGAGCCAAAGTTGTTGGCTCTAATGATAACATTTTCAAAAAAGAGAAATAATTTATTATTAATGTTTTACAAGATAATGGCTATCCAGAGACTCTTGTTCGGAACATTTTCAATACACGAAGCAATGCCACACATAGACAAAGGAATGCCACTCAAAAATATAATACTCTAACTATACCATATATTCCAGGCATATCTGACAAAATTAGACGAATTGGAAATAGATTCAATGTTGGGACGGTATTTAAAACAATGAATACCTTGCGGTCAGTTCTTACAAAAACTAAACCGTTCAACGAAGAACAACATTCAAGGAATTGTATATATAGTATAGTAAAGAACATAAAAATATGATGAAAACCTATCAATTCAATAAGTCTAAGCTGGCAGAACATGTTTGGGACGAAAACCATAAAATACAATAACACAACACAAAGATCTTGTCTAAAGAATCGATGTCAACTAGGCGAAAAATTAAGGAAACGGCATACATTTTACTTAACGAAGAAAAATGCGTGTCGTCTTTCTCAATATTTTTAGAAAATAGTTGGCTATCGATTCTTATGATGAGATCAAGTAGGTATAGATATCAGCAAACATCAATGTCAAACAATTCACTGGAGGTTGGTCGTTTTTCCTTCCAGTGAAAAAAGCTATGTTTCTTGTTCTTTTTAATTGTTATTCGTTGATAACGAGGGCAGATTGTTCCTCGAAACGTTCGTTATTAATATTTTCGTTATTTAATATTTTCAATTTGCAGAGTGGCGAAATACCCAAATAAACCTATGAATTATGAATTCACGCCACAAAGAAGTTTCAGAGATAAACTCAAGATTTACCAAATTAAGGGTCCCGGGTGGTGTAGCTTGAACAAGCGTCGACGTTCGATCAGTAGAGTGAAGCAACGCTCTTTCTGGTCAGAACTTGAATGGGAGTTCCACGGCTGCTTCTCTCGGCGCCTCGTGGTACGGCTGCTGCCACGGAAATAGTTGGTCCCGGATGTTATAATAATATCATGACAGTCGTTAGTGGTGTTGGAAGTTCCCATAAATGCACAGCGACGCCTATAATTGACCTAACGGCTGTTGGCTGAAGGCGAAATAAATAAATAAATAAATGCGATGACTGCGATAGGTTCTTGGAATGTCACGTCATAACCACAAACCAGTGACACCATCTAAGCCAGATGCCAACAACAACTATCCATCGAGGAGCGAATACAACAGTGACGACTGAGATGGTTTGGAGTCGTGTGCGGAATGAGTGTAAACTGAACACCGCACCAACACCTCTGGAAGCAACAACCTGCTTAGTGAAAAATTTAAAGATCTGTCCCCAATAAAACGTGGTCTAAGAAAATCGAAAAAGATAGAAGAAACCCAACCGAAACCAAGCAAGAACATTCTCCATGGACCGTAAAACATCGAAGAACGTGATCAAACGAGTTCGTAAACCTGCAGCACCCACAGCAGCGAGGTCGCCCTTACGTATGGGAGCGTGAGTGCGTATTCACTCACGTTTACGCTCGTTTTACGCTTGCTTTAAACATTCACGTTCAGGATGTGACCCTCCACTCAGGACGTGACCTCTAGCTTTTATTTTAAAATTCAGATTCAGATTTTAAACGAATAAAGGAACCGAAACAGAACCAAAAAGTCTGTAAATAGCTTTACCCAGAACTTCCATCATATGTGGACATTGTGATAGTAAATAATTTCAAAAATCAAATTAAGCTAGGGGTAAAAATATCTTGACGTTTCTAATAAATTACATAAATTTTGAAATAAAGAAACATTATCGTTGGTCGAATTCGAACAGCAGGCGGACCGCGTATGCAGACCCAACGTTTTGTGGGATATTGCAAGGGAATGGGTTATTCCTACCTGCGCTACAGAGCAGTTCATGAGTCCATGCGTCCCGGCTGACTTAAATAGAACTTTTTTTGTTGACACCTCCTTCTGTTTTACAGAATTTACGCTGTATCTGTTAGATTCAATTTTCGTCAAGAGTAAAGTTTGAACTATGTGCAAATTGTTACTTTCCCGTATCTTAGTTAAAGAAAAATAAAAATATTACCGGCGGTGCGACTCGAATTCAGCGCCTACGAACGAGCATGCCCATTCGATTTCCTTGTTCGGCGGTAGTTTAACTATATTAACGTAAAACACTTATTCCTTGGTCCTTTTTGTATTGTACAACACTTATCCTGTATCTGTTGGGTCCCATTTTTTTGCAAGAATAAAGCCTGCGCTATGTACAAGTTATTTCTGGCATCTATTTCTAAGTTAAATAAAAAATAAACAAAATTTATTTTTTAAGGTGCTCAGGCTGTATATATTTGTCTGAAATTTCATGCCAGGTACATATATAATGTATATCCAAAATATGGTCTTTCTCCATCAAATAGTTTTTGAGTTATATCGCCAACAGGCAGACAGACAGACAAACAGGCAGACAGACGGAAGTGAAAAAACCTGTTTTTCGTCATCTAGGGACCCTGAAACGTGAAGATCTGGAGAAATCTTGGAAGGTGATTTTTTTGCGATCACAATACATACTTCCATTATCTTTTAGACGAGGAAAGTAAAAACTATAAAATAAAATATGTTTTACAAGAAAAATAATTTACCTGATACATGTCATAGCCATATAACAAAAAAAAATTAAAAATCAAATGTGAGTGTAACAACCTACAACAAGAGATAAATACCGATTTCTTACAAACAACATTTTGCAACCGTTTTAAAAGTGTTTACTTTTAAAGTACCGAAATCTGTCATTGAGATGACTTTTCCCTTACTGATACAAAAATATATTGAGATGGTAGATCCCTTTAATTTTCTGTTTATGTTTGTAATATTAATTTAATAAGGGTACCACCCAAATATATTTTTCGTGTACTTGTTATCACTTCTCAGGTTGATTAAAAGCTACATGTAAATTGATAGCTAAAATAAATAGTCGTATGCCCTTCATAATATCTTATTTATCTGCAACTAATCAAATAAAAAACGCTAGCTCAAATTTCGGTAAAGCAAGGCTCTCCTCGGTTGGGTCCACCCTGATTGCATTATTTAATTTCTCAAATTCGTTAAGTACGGATCTGTCCTCCGCTTTTAGCTCAAACGCGTACAATCGAAAACTCTGAAATTAGCTCAAGTGTTAACCAAGATGAACGCCGTTTACAAGATTGCGTGTAATTGAATGATAAATATTGTGAAATCGGTCAACGTGTTATCGGTAATTATTTGAATTAGACTGTTTTCCCGGCAGTAATTTTTCTTCTGTTTCATATCTTGCAGGTACGCTATTTCAATTGTTTTTATAGCGCCGGTTTTGAAAAAAGCATAACCACAACTTTGATTATTGCAATTTTCGGATCTCTGGTTGTTAGTGAATGTTCAATATGCCTGGAATCGGCTTTCTCATGTCGTACTCTTGCTTTATGGTAAGTTTCAGGCTTCTAGCACCAATATTTTTTGGTAAAAACTAACCTGCGACTTCTGCAGTCAACGGCAACCTCCTCGGGTGATGTCAAGTAGCCGGATCTTCTCCTGGGGGTGCTGGGATTGACGTGCCGGGCTCCTATTCGCTGGAGGGCCGTGCAGCAGTTGAAACCCCTGGCTCTGGAACCTCTTTCGTGGCTGTAGTTCAGGACACCTCCACTTATAGCCTGGTAATTTGTCAACACAATGGTGTACTTTATTTTAATAAATTCAAATGGCTTCTGTGTTAAAATTCAATTTATTTGGAGACACAAAAACTGGCTGTCATTACAATAATTTATTTATTTGTCTACCTCCATTAATTTGTTATAAACAAAAGCTATTTAAATTCAAATAAATTGCGGATATTAACATGGTTCAAAAAATTAAATTTTAACAATAATTCTACTTAAAATTATGATTTTGTACACTAATCTTACATCTAAAATAATTATTTACATTTATATTAATTTTGCGTGTCTATTTTTCACTGCACGTCTTTTTAATTAGCATTTTATAAGTTCACATGTCACTGCACTGACTAAAGTATTTAATTCGCACATATCCTGCATTGGCTTCTTTTGAATTTACTGTTTGATTTTCGTTCACAATTTTAAATTCATATGTTTTCTTTTCTGCAATTTCTATAATCCTTGCCTTTTGATTCTTACGGTTTCTTTCAAATGCTTTAATGCCTTCCTTCTTATCTGCCCGTTGCATGTTCTTACGCTTATTTATGCTTCACTCACCTTTCTTATAAAATCCTGACTGGATTTCACTATTAAAATATGCCTGAATTCTACGCTTCATTCCCTGGCGTTTGCAATTCATCTTGTAATTATTAAATTTTATTCGGCTTGGCCTTTACATTTAGCACAAACTTAATTAATTAACCGAACTTCCAATTTGGATCCCTATGCGAAATGAACCTTGCTTACTGCGCTCATTAATTAATTATTCTGCATTTACTAGCATCTCAATACAAATGTATTTATTCTGGCAAATTCAAATTTTGGCTTTGTAGTTATATAAAATATCTTACTCTGAGGTTTCATGAAATGTCCATTAATTTGTCAATGCTAACAGAGTTGATTTATAAAACTTAAAACCATAACAATATATGTTGCTAAGTAACACTTTCACTTCTTAGGTTTAGTAATTGTGTATGCCAGGAGCGAATAAAGAGCCATTTTATCCATAAGGAGAAAACTTTAGCTCACGAGGCAAACCAAGGCGTTCTATATTGTTCCAGGTCATGATACTGGGCCTATAAAGTGACCTTTGGAATGGCCTACCACAATCTGGCAACATGGCTTCACCAGCCTTTAAGAAAAAATTACTAGTTTTGGTCACTAAATAAACAATCTGTCAGTGCACTATCCCTGTCATTGTGATGCATTCCAGTTGAAAAAAAGCTCATAAGATCACTGCTATTTACATCACAGTGCGTCACTTCACCATAATATTCGATTTAAAAACAATTCCTAATAGGTAGGTACCTAATTCTCCATTGCAAGTAAATCGTTACTAATTTTGACTTCATCTAAAACAGTAATTTCTTCAAATTAACTTGCCTGGAAGCTAGTGATATTACAGTCGGAACAAGTCGCATCATCTTATTACCTTTTATATCTGCACTTTTAAAGTGCTTTTCACACACATCATAAGCCTTTCCAATCTGCCAGTTCTCTAAATGCAAAATGTCTTTCTATTTTTGTGCCACCGTTCCATTAGATGGAAGCTTGAACACACTAACATATGGAATAACTGATGAAGCGTAAGTTGACTTGCAACCTGGTACGTAAAACTTCAAAGGCATTTTTGGAGCTTATATGACCTGTCTTGTCAACATAGTTTTGAATGTCAAATATATTTCAAACAAACAAAACTTAGTGTGTCTTGGAATGGCCTAGCACGCAATCTGGCAACACAGCCAGTGTCGTGGCCTGGAACAATATAGCCCTCAAACCCGAGTGAGATACTTTCCCCGTAATAATTTCAAATAAATATCATGTTACCTGTTTTTGTACTAGTTACCACACTAGTGAATAAAGGAGCATTTTATTCACACTCCTCCTTTATCATGGAGATTTTTTTAGATAAAATACAGCTTTACAAACAAGTATTCGCAAAAAGTACTTGATTTCCTACCAACATGATATTTTTCATTTTCATCATAGATACAAACTATGAAAAGCTACTCATTGCTTTTTACGGATCTTTCAAATTATTTGTCCCTCTCCAATGGTAACCATGCAACTACAAACAACGTCTTAGCAACCATACATTCATCCATTTACTTGGCTTATCCCTAAAACCTAAAATTATCTCCGTTACTATTATCGTTCATGAAACCGTTTACCAATTGTTGTCTTGCTTATCTTTTTTTGTCCCTTTCAATATTAGCATTAATGTTCCCTATTGTGACCTTATGTTGACCTATGTTGTGATTCTATTCTTCTTCACCTAAACATTAGAAAAAATATTAAACATAAATTAACCAGTGTTTGAGAAAGTTGAATATTTAAATCGATAAGCAGTTCAGCTTCTTTTTCACATTAAAAAAATATTAAGGACAAATAAATAATCTCCAGCTGATTTTGCTATGATTTATACCTTCCAACAATATTTTTACTAATAATACCTATATAATATAGTTTCCTTGGTCCTTATAAAGTATAAAATTATAGTTGAAAGCTCGTGACGTTCTGGAATTATTGACTAGACAGATAGCAAGCTTTACATTTAATAAACATTTTAAATAACGCAAGCATAATCTAGGCTGGGTATCAGTTTGTCCCCGGCTTTAAAGCCTTTACGTGCTGTAAGACTAGCTATATACTTAAATTATGACCACCAGGTGGCGCATGGCTTAGCAGCACGTGCAACCCCTAACGTGCTTCTGACGTCATATGTTCGCGGAATTAAGTCAAAAGTCGCGAATCAGGCGTAGATGACTAATTCAGTTCTCAAAGCTTACCTTTGCAAACACCTCTCCTTTGATATGTTGATTTATAGATGTAAAATTCTTGCAAGAAGTCCTTAAGGAATAAGAAACCTATTAGAATAATCACCACTTCTACGTCACAACAACTATTTTTTAATCCTTCGCGTTGTTGCCCCATTTAGAATAGTTAGAGAAATTATATACGAGTTACCCAAACGCAGACACCACAGTAATAGAGAGTAATACAACAATCCAATTAAAACTTTCTCTAATTTACTTTAAGTTCTAATAATGACAAATTAACTTTACCTTCACAAGCAGATAATAGTGTGTTTGTTGTCGTGGCAACGGAGGCATTGCAGGCAAGCCGCTAAATGGAAGTGCGCTTAACGGGCAAACATGAATTGAACGGGAACAAAAGAAATGTTTGGCGACGATTCCCCAGCCGTTATTCGTTGACATTATTCAACATAATTTGAAGAATGTGTCTGGTGTTTTACTCAAGAAAGAACTTGGGCATCATCTGCTTGCACCCCAGAGGTTTCACGGAGAATATTAGGGAGACGCCGGTTACGATATGTCGGATTAACTGCTCTCCTAGGGGATGTGCCAGAGCTTCTAAACCGTCGTAATGCATTTTTAGCCGCTCTCCTGTGGTTGTAAAAAGGCCTACTGGTTACTTAAACAATGAAGTTCGTCCTACTAAATTTATTTGCTGTTCTTTCAAGAGTTTGAGAGGTTTGACTAAAACTTTATTTCTACATAAAATAAGTATGGAAGGTGAAGAGGATGCTTATCACACAGCAAAAATTATAAGGTCTATGAGCTCCTACATACTGCACTAGAAATTAGAAAACAATGAGGATTTTTGGCATCGGCAAATAATTATACAACAGTAAATTATTAGGTTCGATGGCGAACCTTCACAGCAAGGGACCTCAATTAAGAGTTCCTCAAGAAACTTGTTTAGAATCGTTGGCTTATGTGATTCACTACTGATATACCTTAGATACCTGAATAAACTGTTACATAATACCTTTATTTGTAGATGGCACATTTGTGACAGTGGGCACGGGTGCTATAAAGAGTGCTGTTTATAAAATTAACTCACCGATTTCTGTAGACCAATGATTCGGGTTCGATTCTAATGGCCGCCTGCTCTGGTTCAGGTTTTTAGGTAGTTTTCCTGAGTCAACAAAGTACTTTTTCTGAGGCGAATGATGGGGCAGTACTTCTCCACCTTTCCTGACCTCTCTTTAAATCTTCACTCCTCTTGTCTCTCACCCATTCTATAATTCTCGTTCTTGGCTGAAGAAAGACGCACGGTCCTATAGCAGCCGACCCAGAGTTAGGGAAATCGAAATGACCCTGAACCTTTACAAATTGAAACAAAATACTTCAAAATTCGAGCAACATGTCGATACTTGAACCAGTAGATAAAGTTGCTAAAGGGTATGCCCCTGTAGTTAGGTGTATGTGTTTTTCTACTGCCTCAATTTTTGTTACCACTAGCCTACCCCATTTTCTTCCTTCCTTTCGATATGGTTTTCATGTTTGTCGCGGTAACTTTTTCTGTCTATTTTCCAGAGCTACCCCAGCCAGTTGAGCCTTTGCTTTTGCATTTCTTTTGTACTTTTCGGCCTTTTTTATCTGTCTCTTTTTGTTTTTTGAGAATTCCCCGCCAAAAGTTTATTTTCTAGCATTATTGCTTCTTGCTTCTTTGATAACGTATCCAAAAGTTACTCTTGTAGCATAAATCGAACTTAATACCTTTGTCGTCCCTTTTAATACGTAACTACGTAAATGCGTACGAAAGGTAAGGGCGGCAGTCGTTTATGCTTTTTATACTTGTTTATTGTACATAATTATATAGTGTGATGGCTCACTGCCCATAGAAATTTTAATTACCCAATTAACTAAATCAATAAGGTCAACATGAGCACAGAATTAAATATTTTATCTATTGCAAAATATTCAATACTTTACATTAATAAGTGCAGTTGATGTGAGCAGCATTAACTAATAATTTGAGGGATAAAAGTTAGCAGAAAACAAAGTAGGTTTTAGAAGGGTTACATTCGGAGTTTCAGATATGATAAATATTCGAAAGGGCTAATGCAATTTAATTTGTAACTGACGGAATTGAGCGTATTATTGTCAGACATAATGTGAATAGAATAATACAAAATGATTTGTTAAATACAGAAAGAATATGAGCGTTATGTGTATAAGCCAGCAAAAGGCAGATTAGCTGAAAGATAACCGAAAACGTGCTAGCAAAATAATTATTGCAAAGAGCAATGCAAATGGAAGGCAACCGGTCGAAAGACAATTAGTGAGATGATAAATGAACTCCAAGTGTATCAATGCATTATAAACAAAAGTGAATTAAAACCAGAGCAATTGTAGTAACAATTATTCGAAGAAAAAACAATATTAGTGGTTAGGCAAAGACATGACGTCACAACTGTAGTTCATAAGGTTAAACATGTTATCAATTTTAATTTTCTTTGTACACATTTGAATAGCTATTTGCTAAGTGACCTGACTGTAATTTATTATTAATAACTAAACAAACTTGAAAATTGCGTGTTGGGGCCACATTGAGATCCTCTATTATCATGTAAAATTGTAAATAAAAAAGTTCTTAGTTATACCAATTGTGGTTAAAGTTATTTACGAGTGCCCAGGGAACCTGTGGGTGTTGTTTGCCAGGTGTTAAAAGGTCCAGGTGAAGCAGATAAGCCAGCAGAAAATTTTTTCCAAGTGCGAGTGACTTCGAGGGGCCATTTCCTTATGCAAGCATAGGCAAAGCGTTGCCGTAGGGCCATTATTTTTAGACTTCAACAAGATAAGACTGTCCACGAGGTGAGGAGCTATATTCCAGTGGTCCAGAGCCATCCAGATCGCAGATATTTATGTAGCGTCCCTTAAAAATGCAGGATGACGCGGCATTTTTCAGTTTTGGACCGGATATGAAACAGAAAACAGTCTCGCGTCGGCTACGACACGCTAGAAACAAAATGAGCTTAGCAGTTGCTACTTAACAGTATTCATAATTACTTGACGCGTCTTTGCCATTTTAGTGGTTTTGGAATTCAATTTACGGTATTTTGTGCACTAGCAGATCATTGTATTTGCTGAGTCAAATTTATAGGTTAGCTAAATGTCAGATGAAAATTGTGCATTTTCCCGAAATATTTGAGAGTATTTCTCATACAACAAGTGATTTGTCATACCAAGTTTTTGTTAATTTTTATGAATCCACACCCCTGAACAAAGATTGTCTCATGTTCTACGGAGCTAGGCCCGAATGTTTATTGCAAATAGATAACATAGGAAAAGGGCAATAAACCATTTATTTGTCGTAACTTTTGTTACACTCTTTTAATTTGCCTTCAGTATGACAGGTGAATTTCAATTGAAACTTAATAATCATAAAGTGTAGTTTCCCCTTGCCATAATTTAAATTATGTTAGATTTAAAAATCCTTATATTTATCATTAACGGGAAGGGTTATTACAATATATACTTAGTTTCATAGTATAGTATTCCAACCAAAACCTGAAAAGCTATTTAAAATTAAGTATGTCATGGAAAGTGTAAAACACCCGTATGCAAAGTCTTTCGCCAGCGAGTCGCCGGCGAAACCCCGGAGTTTCGCTACTCGCCGTACGAGAATTAACATTGCATAGTCGCTCGCGCATGCAGCGCGTCGCCAGCGCTCCGCCGAAAACCATAGTAGCGCGCATCCTTTGTTTTACCGGCGAGCGACTGTGCAATGTAATTCTCGTACGGCGCGTAGCGAAACTCCGGCGTTTCGCCGGCGAGTCGCTGGCGAACGACTATGCATACGGGTGTAAGTCATCTCTAAGTTGGTTTCATACAATAAATAAATAATATTCTAATGTCAAGCAGCTTCCAAGTAATGATAGTTCGTATGTAAATGTTTTGTGAAGGCATTGTAACATTTTGCATGTTTTAAGTAGTTGTTTAACCTTAGCTTATCGCATTTTATTTGGTAATGTACTACATTTCTAAATTCAAAAGCGTTTAGAAATGTGGTACTTTTCTGCATTAGAAATATATATGTCAAATTCGAAGTTAGCAGGATAGATTTTGCGTCAGTTTTCACACACATTGAAGCACAACCTAACCTGCTAACCTCGAATTTGACATAGACTTACAGAGTCATTAGCAATACACTTCGGTACTGCCAAACGCATTACATCTACTGGAGCTGCTTATTGTGCTTTAGTGCATAGAAACGAATTCTGCTGATCTTGGTTATGTTTTGACATTTAGTGTCACTTTTATATAAAAATTTAATATTTTACATTTTTTATGAAATGCGATAAAATAGTATACGCAACACGTTAGAAAAGTGGTTTTACTGAAATCGTATGGCGGTTTAAGTAGCCAGCCATACTTGTTCAGTAAAACATCACTTGTTGCTTAATATACTATTCTAAAACCGTACACTAGCATAGAAAATGTTGAAAAACGCATATGTCTTCCAAAATTCCCAATGCATATCTCAAATTTGAAGGTTGTTATCGAGGTGGCAGTGAATGACAATCGACCATAATTTTATGAGTTAAATTACAAAGTGACTTACTGTTCTCAATGCTGGCCTGGTTTTAAATAGCTTTCCAATTTTTGGTGGGAATACTATAACAACTTTATACTCATTTGAAAGCCGACGGTGCTTAAGGTTTGTAATTTGTTCATTGTCCTTATTTCCCATTAAGTTTCATATAAAATATCAGGGCATGGCATATTTTGCAAACGTTGGCATACCTGCTCACAATAGGGGCACTCTACGTATGTAGGTGTTGGCAGTGCATATACGAGGGGCGTACTGAAAACTGGTGCCTCCATGGCGTCATTAATCACAGACACATTTCACAAATATAAGTGTAAACTGATAACTTAAACTGTTCTTTATCCCTTGATGTAATTGCTTTTCCACATAGTGCCCATTTGAAGCAACACCTTGCACCAACGCAAGACGAGTTGTGCACCCAATGCGCACACACTCTCCTACACTCCAGTACAATTCGAATAATGTAATGCATTCCTTCTTGTGAAATAATCACACCCTCGGCTTTGTCTGTCTGCCTACACTGTCGGTTTTCGCACCCACCGCATTTACCCACCTTCTGTTGTGACAGTGACGTTGAATATATTCTAACGTTATAATTGGGGCACATTTTTAAATCGCTGTGTCTCACCTGAGTTGCCCTAAATGCACTTAGTTACTATACAAAGATAATAAAAGATCTTGATTTCCGCTACGATTATCGTGGGATAACAGTTTTGCTTATAGTCGGCACTAATAACTGCATTTCCTCATGAAGTTTTTTCAGCATTTTAAAAGGAATTTACAGATTAACTGGCTCAGTTAAAATAATTGCTTATCTGTTGACTTTTGACGTTTGAAAGTTAGCTATTTCAGGTCCGCTGTGCTTTTGGTCTGCTAAAAGTAGCCCTAACTGACAGCTGATGCTCGTTAAAACCTAATTTGGGTTGCCCATATCAATTTATGAGTTATATTTCGAAGTTGCCTTAGCTCATCCGACGATCTCTGTTGAGATACGTAAAGTTGTGCGTTTAGCGGTCGTACGATTTAACGCGGCTTTGTTATAACTTTGAGTTGCGATCAGAAATTCTAACGACATTGTGTCACATTGTGGTGGTATTAGCCCATCTTTGTTTTTGTAACTTAGAAACAGAAACATTTTCTGACGCAGTTTAATTCTATTCTTGAGGTATTTATTGAATCAACACCTACGGATTATTCTACGTAGGACTGCAGGAAGCACTTTAAAGTTGTTCTTCATCTCGAGTAAGCTTTTTAAGTGAAGGACGCACTTATGAGCTAATGGCATCTGTACTATAGCGCTTTATTTTTGTTGATGGTTTTTTATTGGTGGATATTATTAGTGGTATTTCTGCTTATGCCGTTTGGTCTACTTGACCTCTTCTTTGTGTCTTGGCATTGTGGAAGCCTAGAGTTGAGTGTTTGGTTGTGCGCTCGTCCTGTTGCATTTGATTTTAATTGCCAGGATGGACGTTTTCACTTGCGACTTTAGGTCTTCCTTATCGAGGTACGCGTGGATTCTAAGATAAGCCACATATTTATGTACATGTAAACATTTTGCAATTGAAAAATATAGTGATGTAATAGTAGTTTATCTACTCAAGTGAGATAAGTAACGCATTACGTCACTCATTTGACACTATTTCAGTTAGGTAATGAAGCTCATTACACCACTCAGTTATGTAATGGTTTCATTAGCAACTGAGTTGTGTAATGACTTCATTACGTAACTGAAATAGTGTCAAATGAATGACATAATGACATTTGCCTACTAAAATATTTTTGAAAATGACAGATCTGACATTTCTCTTAATGCACTTTTCTCAATTTTAGGCAGTCGTAAATAAAATTTTGTACAATACATGTGTGATAATGCATCATTAATATACTTGTGTGCTTACACACACGTATATTAATGATGCTGTTATCCCAGTTCTATAGTAAATAAATATTATTTATCATGAACGAAAAGTAACATTTTAAAGGACGAGAAAGTTGTTTATGGCCTAGGTGTCAGCCGAGGACGGAATTACTTGCGAGGACCTTTAAAAACACTTTTTGTTCATTCTGAATACAACGGTTTATTTGATACTGCAAGTTTAATGAATTTTAAATAAAAAGAAATAAATTTATATTTCGCACAAATTATTCGTAAAAACTAAGTACGAATATTTCCATAGCGACAAAAAATCCGAGTCAATTCTAGATGACGCTGATCGTATAAACAAGAATTTGATGCCACATAAGTCACGAAATCAATACGAAAAGGAATACCAGTTGTTTTGTGAGTGGAAAAAGTAAAAATTTATTTTCACTGTAAATGAAGATGTCCTTTTAGCTTATTTTTCTAACAAATTAAGCAATTTTAAAAAGTACAATAATAAAATAATAACTAGCAACCCAGTGAGACAAATGTCTCATTTAAAAAAACAAAAAAGACCGTTTTTCAAATAGAACGCGTATTAAATAAAAACTGTACCCAGACCTGGAAGGTGTCAAAGTGGTACGCTGCATCGGAACATTCTGGAAGCTGTCAAAGTGGTTGCCTAACCGATCGAGGTTTTAAGGCGCAGAGGGTCCCAGCTCCGTTTGGCTGCTGAAACAGCGTACTGACACTTCCGGTTTTCGAGAAATTACGCGATTTCTCGAAAACCGGAAGTGTCACGTGACTGAAATTGGGTTCCTGACCTGACATGACCATTCCAAACATATAACTTTCATAACTTTTTTCTCTATCTCTTACGGTTTGGCTGCTGAAACAGCGTCCCGGACAGACAAGTCTATTAGATAAAGGACTAGCAACCAGTGAGACAAATGTCTCATTTCATAAAACAAAAAGACCGTTTTTCAAATAGAACGCGTATTAAATAAAAACGATAATATTTTTTAAAATCACGTGATTGAAATTCGGTTCCTGACCTGACATGACCATTCCAAACATATAACTTTAATAACTTTTTCTCTATCTCATACGGTTTGGCTGCTGAAACAGCGTCCCGGACGGACCAGCGTCCCGGACGGACGGAAATCACGTGATTTCTCGAAAACCGGAAGTGTCACGTTACTGAAATTCGGTTCCTGACCTGACATGACCATTCCAAACATATAACTTTCATAACTTTTTTCTCTATCTCTTACGGTTTGGCTGCTGAAACAGCGTCCCGGACGGACCAGCGTCCTGGACAGACAAGTCTATTAGATAAAGGACTAGCAGTCCAGTGAGACAAATGTCTCATTTAATAAAACAAAAAAGACCGTTTTGCAAATAGAACGCGTATTCACCACACGTACGTATATGACGTCATTGTTGGTAGCAAACTACCAGTCGCATTCGCCTTGATAAAATTTGCCTAGAATCTAACCTAAAAAGTTAGGATTAAGATAATTAAGATAATAATTAGTGTTAGAGACTGAAATTCGGTTCCTGACCTGACATGATCATTCCAAACATATAACTTTAATAACTTTTTCTCTATCTCTTACGGTTTGGCTGCTGAAACAGCGTCCCGGGTAGACAAGTCTATTATATATATGGATTATAACAGTTATAGTCAAACACGTTGAAATCTTCTTCATTGTAGTCCAAATGTTCGATGTTGAAATCAACACTACGTGGCAAGGATGATATGGATATTGCAAAGTTCTTTAAATTAAAGGCGTTCTTAAAACGGGAATTGGTTGGTTATGAAGCTAAGAAACTTCTGATTTTGACGAGAGAACATCTAAATAAATTCATGGTGGGGGCTCCAGATGAAATGTATCTCGTCATGAAGGTAGCATAATTTAAACTGTTTTATAAACAATTTAAATTTCCAGATTATAATTTCATTTGGACTATGTGGGGCTCTCGGGTGAGAAGAACTATACAATATTTCTGTTCACGATATTCAGGATAAAAATGATGTTCTCATCGTGACAATGTCCGTTACGAAAACAAATCGGAAGAGTTTTCACGGTAATTAACGAAATGGAAGGTATAAATCCCATAGAAGTCATAGAACTGTATAGAAAGTATAGAGTATTGCGTCCGGGACACATTAATCACGACAAACTATTCATATACTGAAAGAAATGCAACGCTTACTATTTATATATGATGATTGTTATGTAAAAGGTTGGCTGCTTAGTTTCTTATCACCGAGGTGCTGACCGAAATACCTTTCAGCACGACCCGCTCTGCGGAATGCAAACATTTGCGAGCACAGGAAGCGCGGGAGTCTATTTTATAAATAAAAGGCGCACCACATTGTAAACACATTTAATAAACATGTTGCACAGTAACAAACACTATTAACCACATATTTACAGACAAGCGTGCAAGAACACGGTTGGATCGCACGCCATCGATCACACAGACAGGCCGGAAGTCATCTCGAACGAATGACGGCAATAATGGTAGGGCGAACAACCGCTTCCGCTAACTCATACAAAACGAGCGGCAAATTTAAATATTTGAATTAAATCCTACAATCGTTAACAATGATATTGTTATAGAAACAAGAATTATTGATATATGTATGTTGTCACATGTAATTCTGTCAGTTTTATTTGTGTAATAAAAAACTTAATCACAGAAAAGTTTAGCTGAATAAAGTTGAGATCGGTTAGACTCAAGCTATTGGCAACATCGTGGTGACCCCGACGTGATTGGTGATTGAGTTCGTGATTACAATGGATGCGTTAAAAAGAGTGAGAATACCTGTCCGTAATGAAGTCAATAAGTTGGGGATAGAGTTGCACGAGCTATGCTCTTCAGAACGCGTAGAACGAGAAGACGTGTGTCTTGTCCTACGGTTACTGAATGAAGCCTATGATTTGCTGTCAGAGGTGGACCAAAAGATTACGGAACAGATGGTGATTGACAATTCTAGTGATGACGTACAAGATGTAGAATATGACTTAATTCAAGTTAAAAAAAAACGGAAAGTTATGGCTACACGAATGAAAGCGGAAAAGATTTTGGAAAATCCTGAGCCAGTTCCCCTTTCCCCATCTAGTGTTGTCATTGGATTCGATGGTGGAGAAAGAGGCTGTCGTCTACCAAAACTTGAACTAAAGAGGTTTAGCGGAGACCTGACGGATTGGATTGGATATTGGGCAAAATTCTAGAAGGTTGATGCAGACCCTACTTTACAGTGACAACTTCCAGTACCTGCTACAATCATTGACATCCGGAACGGACGCCTATGGAATTGCGAGTAGTTATCCTCAGAGCAATGAAAATTATCCTAAGGCGATTGAGACTTACTTCTGCAAGTGTATATAAGTGAATCATTAAAATTAGTAATTTCAAATGTCAATTCTAACGTCCAGATTCCTTTTCATATGCTGCACTTGAAATTGGAATCTCATTTTAGAGCATTGAAGACTCTGAAATTAGAAAAAGCAGATCCTGCAACTTAGGGATGTTCGATACACCGAAAAGTACCGGTACCATCGTATCGTATCGTATCGACTTAAAGTACCGGTTCGGAGCAGTATCGTATACAAAAGTACCGGTACATGAAATACCGGTACACAATCGATCCGGGATATTTTCTAAATTTATTTATGCCACACTTCCAGTCCTAGTATAGCAAATAGAAGTTTAGCAATAATAGTGCCGTAACAATCAAGAAATCAACAATTGAAAAATCAGTATTAGATATACATTTATTAAATAGTATACATATAAACGCTCAAAAACTTTAAAACTAACATAAATATAATGACTGAAACGTTAAAAGTATACAGGGTGAGTTTGATTTGAATGTTTAGCATGGGGATCTCGGAAAGTATTGGAGATAGAGAGACGGTTAAATGGGGAAAGAATTGCAGTTTTACGAGCTCAATTTAATGAGCTTTTTGTATTTTGGAACAAATGCAAGGCTAACTAGATATTTCGCAAAAATGTGTTTTTTCTAATTTCGTTCGGTGCCTATAGCTCTGTTATTATTGACTTTAGAAAAAATGTGTAAAGGAGAAAGTTGTAGACAATTATGTGCTTAATAACTTTTGAGTTATGACACAAACGTGTGTTTTTTCTAATGTAAACCATAGTCGGCCATGACTTTATAAAAAAGGCAATTCTAACGATATACCACATGATATGTTATATTTATAAATAAATAAATTATGGCCATTTTTCTCTTTTCGTTTTCGAACTGTTCTTAAATTTGTAATATTTGCACATGGCTTAGATTTTGTACCCTTGAAGAAAAAGGGCATATTTTGGACCTTTTCCCTTTGGTTTATTCAAAATTTATAGTTTTAAAACTTTTCATATTAAAAATTAAAAAATTGATTATATAGTCAAAAGATGAATTATTTCTAGACAGGCGGCAAAAATCCAGGATCGGTCCTGCCGATCCGATACTGACCAAAAATAAATCGTAATGGATTGGATTGCTAACTGAAATACCGGTACAAAATATCGAGTATCGGAAGACAAAGTACTGCAATCGCCTTTATGTTCTTGGAGTCTTAGATCAACGGAACGACCAGTCTGTCCAACACAAACGCATCACAAAATCAGCCGTAGCTGAGCATACGTTTACAAATGGGCACACTTTAGAATTTGAGCATGCCAGAGTACTTGCCAGAATACCTCATTACTTCCCGCGAGTGATACGTGAAGCCATAGAAATAGAAAAACATCCAAATAATATCAACAGGGAAGATGGCTTTAAGCTTAGTAAAACGTGGACCCCTGTGATACACGATCTAAAGCGTTACAACCACTCTGCGTCATACGGTCACGCCCCACGGATTACGTTGCACTCGGACGACCAACCAGCGCCAGCGTTACGCCACTCCGCGCGCCTGGCACAGAGGACTATAAATAGCTCCACACCGACCTTCGGTTCTTAGTGCGACTTTCACTCTGATGATGCAAGCTGCAAGGTCTTGCGAAACGTTAGTGAATATGGATGCACAAACAGCAAAACAGCCAAATCTGCCTAAGTATCCTCGTTCTCAAGATACTCAAACAACACGAGCCACCAAAGAGCATGGCCATCGCGCGGGTTTTTGCTCGACTTTACAAGGTGCAAGGCACATTAAGCCAGAAAATGCTGGGTGTTCATATACAAATACTACGCGGTCTAAGCCGAAATTCTATGCGAAGGAGAATGATAAAAAAATATTTTGCAAGACTGTAGAGCAAAGCTGGCATGTAATATCTGCGGAGGAAAATATCATCCTGTGATGTGTTCAAACTTTGAGAATCATAAGATAGAGCATGCTACTGAGAAACCAAAAGTAATGTGAGTACTAATGACGTCCACTAAAAATATGACTGGCATGGCTAATCAGATCTTTTCCAAGCAAATTACCCTTCAAACTATTCTCGTCACAATATGTAATGGGGATAAAAACAAGGAAGTACGTGCATTTTTGGACAATGGATCTCAAGGCTCATATATCTTAAAGTCAACATCAGTTGAGTTAGGACTAGAAGTACAGGTAGTGGAAGATGTATCTCATTACCTTTTTGGATGAAAACAGACGGAAGTTGTACGGCGTAATAAATATCATCTGAAATTAAAGAATGTCGCTGGTAGTTATTCCTGCATCATCAACGTTCGAGACCAGCATCAGATTTGCAGTTTTATTCCTCGAATTTCGAACTCAACTTCCAATGTTCTGAAAGAACTGAAGAAAAACAAAATAAAATTATCAGATGTTAACGAGGGATGTCCTCCTATCGATATTTTACTTGGAGTTGATGTGTACGGAAGAATATTGACGGGAAAAGTAACTACTCTTGCTTGTGGTGTTGTCGCAATGGAGACAAAGCCAGGCTGGACGCTTTGTGGGAAGTTAAGAAGAGTTAATAAAGACAGTTTATATATGTATATCAGTACATCAATGGCTCTTAATATCTCTTCCATTTCACAGTTGTAGGATCTGGATGTAGCCGGTATTCGCGATGAAACTGATGTGAAGTCAATTGCAGAGCTGGAGGAAGAAGACAAGAGGAAATTTATTGATGAATTGAGCCGGAAGCAGGATAGGCGATACGTTATTTCACTTCCTTGTGTTGATGAGCACCCTACTTTACCTACTAATAAAGATATAGCGATTAAGAGACTTGAGTTAACAACAAAAAACTCTGCGAAAACAAGTTCTATTCTAATCTTATTCTAGACTCTTTCAAGACTGGAAATCTGAAGGATTTATTGAAGAGGTGTCAGCAGAAATGTCACTGATAAAGGCAAAAATTCACTATGTTCCACATCGAGCTGTAATAAAGCTAAACAGTATGACCACTCCTGTACGGCCAGTATTTGATGCTCCATCGTTAAATGATTGTTTGAAGAAAGGGAGCAATTATATTCAGTTGATACCGGAGATTTTGCTTCATTTTAGAGAAAAAAAGGTAGGATTTATATCAGATATTCGAAAAGCTTTTCAGATGATTGAAGTTAAGGAGCAAGACCATGATTGCATGGGTTTTCTTTGGTGGAATAATAAAGAAAAACAGGAAGTAATTGAATATCGCCATGTCAGGGTTGTGTTCGGAGCCACATGGAGTCCATTTATACTGGGTGTTGTATTAGAGCTCCATTTGAAGGTGAATTCGTCAGATAAGCAATTTGCTGAAAGACTGTTACAAACTCGTTATGTGGATAATTGTGTCTGCTCAGAAGATACAATTGAAGAGTATCAATATTTTCGGAAGAGGTCTATTCCATTATTAAGTAATGCTAAGATGGACTTACGTTTATGGATGTCCAATATAGATGAGATGAAACATCCATCATCAACTCATACTGTATCAGTTCTTGGAGTCGTTAGAGATCGATTAACAGACGAATTATTCGTAAATGTGAAAGATATCTTTATTCCTGAAATAGTCACGAAAAGAACTCTGTTATCTGTCGCCCAAAAGGTATTTGATCTGATTGGAATTGTAAGCCCAGCTATTACTTCTCCTAAAATAATACTGCAGAAAATTTGGATAAATAAAATGAAATGGGACGATCCATTGTCAAAAGATGTAAATAGGTTATTTTGTACATGGGTAGCTCAACTATAAGATTTAAATCGAATACGCATACTACAGTGGTTCATTGGTGAAGAAAGTGATCCTCAACAGTGGACTCTGCATGTTTTCACGGATGCAAGTAGTGAAGCTTACAGTGCAGTGGTGTTCTTGAGGATACAACACCCTATTCAGGTATCTGTTTAATTGAGTCCAGATTGGCTGCAACTGTAATAAAAACATTGAATATGGATGATCTTCCTATCATCTGCTGGTCTGAATCCACTACTGCGTTGGATAAAAAGTGAACACTGGAGTACGTACGTAGGTAACCGGGTAACAGAGATAAGAAAATTGATAGATATTAATCACTGGCGACACGTTCCAGGATTTATGAATCCAGCAGACTTGTCCTCAAGAGGATGCTTACCTACACTGCTTGTTGAAAGGAAATGGTGGGAAGGTCCTCAGTGGTTAAAGGATAAACAAGAAAACTGGCCATATCAACAGCAAGAAGTATTCGAGGAGTTTGTTCAAGCTGAAAGACAAAAGTCTGCTAAAAGCATTGTTATGTTGCTTCTTGACGAATTGAAGAAAAACTTCACCTTCAGACAGTGGATTCGTCTTTTAGCATGGTGTCATCGCTTCATCAATAATTTAAAGAAAATTGCAGAAAGACAAAGTGGAAAATTAAATGCTGTAGAATTGAAACTAGCTGAGGTCAGTTTTATACGGACTATTCAACAAGAAGCCTTTATTGATAAAAGCCAACTGAAGACTTTAAACGAATAATATTATTCGAGTAAAAACGAAGATTATTTTGCGAGATGATTTCGAAAATATCCGGTACCCTGGGAATGAATGAGAACGTGAAACGATTGATTTTATTTTATCTTACTGTGTAAAATTGCCTTTTAATTGGCAGTTTTAATAAGTTTGTAAAACGACTGTTTAATAACATGCTTTCATTAGTTTACGTCGTCAGTAGTAACGTGTTTAAAAGATTTCATTAGGCACGTTGTCAGTAGCAACTTTTTTTTTAATTTTTAAAACACGCAAAATTATGACCGGTTGCTGGTAATCCTAATTTACATTTTTTTTTTTAATATTTACCGTGTTTTCTAGATTCTATCGTAGATAAAATATTGTACGATACACATGCGTTAAGCATCTTTAATCACTAGCGGGGCTTAAAACGCTCGCTCACTCATGTTATAACTCTACCCCACTCGTGCCTAAAGAGCAGCTTTACGCACTTGTATCGTAAATTAATATTTTCTGTTGGTCATATTTTAAGTCATCTTTTTAATATCTAAATCCTAGAATAAAAAGAGCAGCTTAAAACACGTTACCCGGAACAACGTGTTTTAAAAATTTTAAAACACGAAGCAAATATAGCAACAATAAGGGTTTATTAAATGCGTTTTTGGAGCTTGAAGTGTTACATTTATTTGTTTAAGGTAAGCAATTACATTCCCAAACTGCTAAATGCGCAGGTTTTCTTTAACTTTTAAGGATGACTTCAGCATCGAATAATACTGCCAAAGTGGAGCATGTGACGTTTCTTGCTGCAAATCAAATGAATTAAATATAAATGGAAAGGAAAATAATCGCAGACTTACCTTCTCGTCTAAATAGGCAAGAATTACCTCTTATGTTACCGAGAAGACTTTGTTATTTTCTCACCAATGGCAGAAATTTTAATAAACCTTATCGTAAGCAGCTTTAGACTTCACGGGTAACAAATTTTCACGCAATAGATTCCCTTTCTTTAAAATATTTTCAGGAATTTGATTTGACTTTGACATTTTTGTTTATAAAATAAACAACATATCCATAGCGACTCGTGACCAACGTGGTTAATCAACAGAAAAAATGTTGAATGACACTCTTGCGAAAACGCTTAAAGTATCTCGGTTGTCTATGCATCTCGAATGCGTCTCGTTGCATAACAACACCCTCGAACTTTAAGCTTGTGTTTTCGCACTCGTATCATTAATAACTATTATCTACGACAGTGTGTAAAATTGCCTATTGCAGTTTTTAGTTTGTAAAACGACTGTTTAATAACATGTTTTCATTAGTTCACGTCGTCAGTAGTAACGTGTTTAAAAGATTTCATTAGGCACGTTGTCAGTAGCAACGTTTTTTCTTAATTTTTAAAACACGCAAAATTACGACCGGTTGCTAGTAATCCTAATTTACATAGCATTTTTTTTTATATTTACCGTGTTTTCTATATTCTATCGTTGATAAAATATTGTACGATACACATGCGTAAAGCATCTTTAGTCACTCGCGGGGCATAAAACGCTCGCTCACTCGCGTTTTAACTCTACCCCACTCGTGCCTAAACAGTAGCTTTACGCACTTGTATCGTAAATTACTATTATCTACGACAGTGTGTAAAATAGCCTTTTAGTTGTCAGTTTTAAGTTTGTAAAACGACTGTTTAATAACATGTATTCATTACTTTACGTCGTCACTAGTAACGTGTTTAAAAGATTTCATTATGCACCTTGTCAGTAGCAACGTTTTTTTAAATTTTTAAAACGCAAAATTACGACCGGTTGCTGGTAATCCTAATTTACATTGATTTTTTTTATATTGTTACGTTTTTACGCTCGGGCTATTTAAAAATTATACGACGCTTCTTGTATTAACATTTATTTACAACTATTAATTATTATTATTTACAAACACACGAATTAACAAGGCAGCACACAAATTACTTAAACTAACGAACTACAGGCACTATTTCTAACAACTATAATTTATTTATTTATATGCCCTGGATTAAACATCAATTATTTATTTGGCTATTTACGACTTAAACACTAACGATTTATATGGTTATTTATCTGTTATTTATTTCACTACGGTTCATTTATATCACGCACGCTTCGAGTCTGAATTCGAACTACTGAGAACTCCGGCGGCCGTGTATTTATATTCGCGGATAATTTCCGTCTAGAACAATCGAGGCTTCGCTGGTACATTCCGGCAAATGAATGTGTTGACCTCGGGCGTGTTTCCGAAAGCGTGAGTCATCTCTTTCATCTGGCTGCAAGGTCGCTTCTCCAGGCGTCTGGAACATGACTCATCTGCCCGCATCTGGCTCCAAGACCGTCTCGGTGGCGGTGACTCATAAGTCTGCAGCTGCCTGATCGCCAGGCCGTTACAATATTTACCGTGTTTTCTAGATTCTATCGTAGATAAAATATTGTACGATACACATGCATAAAGCATCTTTAGTCACTCGCGTTTTAACTCTACCCCACTCGTGCCTAAAGAGTGGCTTTACGCACTTGTATCGTAAATTACTATTATCTACGACAGTGTGTACAATTGCCTTTTAGTTGGCAGTTTTAAGTTTGTAAAACGACTGTTTAATAACATGTTTTCATTAGTTGACGTCGTCAGTAGTAACGTGGTTAAAATATTTCATTAGGCACGTTGTCAGTAGCTACGTTTTTTAAATTTTTTAAAACACACAAAAATGCTGGTAATCCTAATTTACATTGAATTTTTTTATATTTACCGTGTTTTCTAGATTCTATCGTAGATAAAATATTGTACGATACACATGCGTAAAGTATCTTTAGTCAGTCGGGGGGGCTTAAAACGCTCGCTCACTCGCGTTTTAACTCTGCCCCACTCGCGCCTAAAGAGTAGCTTTACGCACTTGTATCGTGAATTACTATTAGACATGCATCGTTGTTATTGTCACGCTAGTGTAGGATTCCTAATGTTGAAATTACGTGAAAAATATTGGATCCTTAAAGCAAGAACAATAATAAAATCAGTTTTAAACGGTTGCATGAAATGTAAAAGGAATTCCGTATGATCTGCTATTATTAATCCACCTTCGCTACCAATTGAACGAGTACAAGATGCTAGTGTGTTTGAAGTTGTTGAAGCGGATGTAGCTGATTCTTTATTCTTGAAAAATAATTAAAAAGGTTTGGGTGTTGATCTTCACCTTAAAAAAAGTTGGGGTATTGATCTTCACCTGTGCAGTTTTTCGAGCGGTACGATTAGAAGTTATTTCTGCCCTAAGTACAGTCGCTTTTATAGAAGTGTCGAATAAATTCATCCGAATGAATGGTCTTCCAAAGATGATATTTAGTGATAATGTCACTAATTTTCATGGAACAAATAATTTCTTTGGGTCGCTGAATTGGAAAACAATACTTGTCTCAGCTGAAACCCATTCAGTGAAAGGTCAATGTGGCTATAGCACCCTGATGGGCCGGATGATGGGAGCGACTCATCCGCACTATGAAAGATTTAATGAAAAGAACTATTAGAAAGCATACTCTTAAAAAAAGTGAACTCGAAGTCGTTTTATTAATTGTGGAAGAGGTCATGAATGGAAGACCTGTAACCTATGTTACTGAAGATGGTGGCAAGTTAGAGTCTTTAACTCCTTCTATGTTTATGAGTACTCCAGGTGGATTACAATTTCCTGAAGGATGTGAGTTTGATGCTGACAAAATACGTTATCGCTGGAAATATCTCACTGCCTTGTGAAAGGAGCTTCACCAAAGGTTTGACAATGAATATTTGGCATTGTTGGTTAACCGAGCTAAGGAAAGGTCTACTCGTACACTTCGAGAGGGACAAACTAGTTTTGGTGGGATCTGATATTGTAAAGCGTTTTCATTGGCCACTTGGTCGTATTATAGAGTTGATCCCTGGAAAGGATAACATATCACGTGTGGCAAAAGTGAAAACTGAAAACGGTATTGTTACTCGTCCCATCCAACGCCTATTTCCTCTAGAATTGAATTTCGAAGATAGCTGCAATTTGGAAAAATTCATTAAAGAGTGCATTTTATGCGCAAAAAGTCAAAAAGGTAGCTATGGGTGTGAATAAATTAAATTCTAAGGAATTTTACTAGAGGGTGGATGAAAGAGATGCAACGTTTACTATTTATATATGATGATATTGTTATAAAAACAAGAATTATTGATATATGTATGTTGTCACTTGTAATTCTGTTAGTTTTCATTTTGTAATAAAAACTTAATCACATAAAAGTGTAGCTGAATCAAGTTCAGATCGGTTACACTCAAGCTATTCGCAACATATATTCTATAACGGAAATAAATGTAGTGTTCAGCGTATTGGAGTGCATACTATAGCCAAGGTACCGTCTCAGATAGCTAAATATTTAAACTTGCCAAATGCAGAACAATACACCGGGCTAGAGATGGACGCGTGAGTGAGTTTTCGCTTACGTCACGCACTTTCACGCTTGCTTTAAACACTCACGTTCACGCTCACGTTGACTCACGTTCACGGCGTGACACGCCACTCACGACGTGATGCGCAGCTTTTATTTCAAAATTTAAATTTAGATAGAACAGAATGTTCAAATTTAAAACTAATGAAATAAACCTTAAAGAGAACTAAAAATATGTTTTGCACGTGACATAATTTAAGTGATATGTTGCAATCAGAATAGTTGACATAAAAAGAAAAAAATGAAAATTGACTACAATAACTTACGACAAGGGATAAATACTGATTTCTCGCAAATACATTTCTTGCAGCTGTCTTCAAAGACGTTGCTTTTAATACCAAAAGCTGTCATTGGAATTGACGGTTCCCTTGATGGTATGAGTACAGAAGGTATATGTTGCTACGCAACACTTTTAATTCGTAGGTTTAAAAGTACTTTATCTACCATAGTGTGTAAAATTGACTTTTAGTTGGCAGTTTTAAGTTCGTAAAGCGACTGTTTAATAACATGCTTTCATTAGTTTACGTCGCCAGTAGTAACGTGTTTAAAAGATTTGATTAGGCACGTTGTCAGTACCAACGTGTTTTAAAAATTTTAAAACACGCAAAATTACCACCGGTTGCTGGTAATCCTATTTACATTTAAAAAAATATATATTTACCATGTTTTCTAGATGCTATCGTAGATAAAATATTGTACGATAAACATGCGTAAAGCATTTTTTGTCACTCGCGGTGCTTAAAACGCTCGCTCACTCGCGTTTTAACTCTACCCCACTCGTGCCTAAAGAGTAGCTTTACGCACTTGTATCGTAAATTACTATTTACGTACAGGGATCAACATTTTCAGCGTTAAGGCGAGTATAAAAAACAAAACATTACTTTTATTAGAATAATAAGTTAATCTACACATGTACACAATAAATTGGTTTAAAAATAAAACATACTCAACATTTTCAGTGTTTTTTTTTAAATTGTTTATTGGTGGAAACACAGATACAGACATTTGTTAACAGAAAAATTCTTATATGGCAATAGAACTTGCCTGCATCCTAAACCATTCCTCACTAATATAAAAGTACTAAATTAACTTAATCTAAGTTCACAACATAGTTGTTAGATTTAAAGGCAATGTAAATCAGGAAATGTTTCGTGATATAGGTGTTCATGTAATAGTTAGCCTAACTTCTGGTTCGAAATACGAATCCTAGCATAGAATATGCTTTGTTGACAATATTTTCGATATGTCGATCAAAGTGAAGCTTCGAGTCAAAGAGAATACCCAAGTCTCTTATGCTGTCTACACGCTTGAGGTAATAGTAACCAACTTGGTAATTATGGTCAATAGTTTTAATGTTTTTAGTGAAAGTAATTTGTTTACATTTACTGTAACTAAGAAAGATTTTATTTTGGGTACAGAATGTATAAAACCTCTCCAAATCACGCTGGATTTGTAGACAGTCGTTGAGACACCGAACAGTGGCAAAGAATTTTATGTCATCAGCATATAAAAGGAAAGAACAGTGTTCGAAGCATTTGACTACGTCATTGATAAATAATGTGAACAGGAGTGGGCCGAGAATGGAGCCTTGGGGCACACCTGAGGTTACCGCTTCCCAGTTCGAAATGCGTCCACAAACGGACACAGCTTGTTGTCTATTTTTTAAATACGAAACAAACCATCTCAGTAAGTTACCTCGAATTCCATTAAAAATAATCTTTTTTATTAAAATGAGGTGATCGACCTTGTCAAATGCTTGTCGAGTATACAAAACAAAACATAACTTTTCTAAAAATAGGTTTATCTACACATCTACAAAATACATTTTTGGTTTAATAATAAAACGAAATTAACATTTTCAGCGTTAAGCCGAGTATAGAAAACAAAACATTCCTTTTTTGCAATACCACATGTTAAAGTGTGCTCTTGTCAACTCAAAACAAAAGGTCAAGTTTTACTTTAACAGCAAGGGTAGATAAAGTAGCACTTTAACATCAAGGATAGATAAAGTAATTTAATTTTCTAACTTTTGTTTAAATTAAATATGACAGCTTCGTATTATCGTAGCAACCCATTCTAGCTACTGACATTTCGAAATGTGATTGACTGTCCTTATTTTCTTTTGAAATTGTTAAAGTTCTTGCTATAGAAAAAAATATTGTATTATACACGACGATAAAGTTATTTCTATCCACTCTTGAATCATTAACGTCTCGACGTTAAACAATTCACTCGTGGATAAAATTTAACTTTATCGTCTTGTATAATAAATTACTCTTATTAGAATAATAAATTCATCTACCTACACATTAAAATTTAGATTTAAAAATAATATGTAATCAACATTTTCAGCGTTAAGTCGTGTTCTGCGCTCTTCTAAAATTCTCCCAGCTGTAGAAAATACTCTTTCGCTTGTAGCGGAACTTGCCGGTATGTTTAAAATCCTAAAATGTCATTTACATTTCCGCATTTTAATTTAACATAGTAATTTATTTCTGCTTCGATATCATCATAATTAGATCTGTCATCGTCAGGGCTATCTCTAAGTGTAGAAAAATAAGAATCTGATGCTGATGTACCAGTTTTGAGTCGTTTGCTACGTATTTCATCATTATCATCTATAGCTTTATTTGCATTTTCGTTAAATTGGATTTGCTAGTATGTCCTTTACAGTCGAACGAATATCTTCTCTTTTATGTGAAGGTATGAACTTTAAGGATTTATAATTAGGATCCAAAAATAAAGCTACATAATGTAACTTGTTTGGCACAATTCGTGATTAAATGACATTTAAAAGTTGCTGCACCCTGCAGTTTTTATTCGTTACTAACTATTTAACGTGAAACGTGAATCACACCTTGGAAATTTTCACTCATGTTCACTCACGTTCACGTCACGATTTTCAAATATTAGTCACGTTCACGACCTGACAAGCCGTGACACAACGTGACACGACTGTTTTCACGTCACGCGCCCATCCCTACATCGGGCGTTGTTTTTTGATGGAGTTCTGCAACTATGCTAGCGGACGCCGGCGCGGACTTGATTAGTATTAAAAGACGTGGAGGATGGAAAAGCTCAGCTGTGGCTGAAGGATATCTAGAAGGTTCGATGGAGAACAGGAAGAAACGTCCAAAAATGATATTGCAGGGAGTTAACAATACTGTTGAAACCTCGAATGCGCCTGTCGTACAAACCTTTAGTGCAGAAACTTAAAATTTAGAAAATCGATGCCCATCTCTGAATCGTCTGTGTCTGAAATAACCGAAGAAAACACAATAAATATGCCTCCTCTTTCTGAAGCAGCTCTAGTTTTTAAAAAACCAAAAGACTGCACTTTTAATGTTTATTGTATTAGCAAGTACGATATCTTATTCAAAAATTTTGAAACTCTGGCTATGAAATCTTTAGATAGCATAGCTCCAACTTTCGGCCTTCGATGTAGTTTCTTTGTAAATGTATAAATTGATTTTAGTGTATTTTTTTCTACTACAGTTATGTATTCTTGTCGTTTAGTGCAGCTGCGATCAGTAAATTGCCTCAATTGTATTAAAACTATATCACTTCAATCAGAATTAATCTTAAAGGATTTCGTTACTATAAGAGCAAATTGCACTAACGGTGACGTCACGGGTTATAAACGCTTATTGATGAACCCTATTAATCCGGTCATAATCCAACTTGTGTAGCGAGAATAATTAACTCCACTCCAAGATGGGAAAAACTCAAAAACGGTATCCGTGAACCCATGAAAACATACACATACAAATTAAAGAAACATCCGATTTAGATCTAACTGCAAATGTATATAAGCAACAGCCGCTAGGAGGGGAAGGTAAGAGCATTCAAGAAATACACACTCTGTGGAAGCTAAATACAGTAACTATAACGTAATGCAGCACCAATAGTACCGTTATTGAAGGCAAAGCGATTCTGCAGCTTGAACCAGCGGCGTTCAGATTAAACTTTTCGGCGACCTAGCTTCTCCAACAAAATAAGCCGTTTGAAGCTGATGTAAATACCTTTAAACACCGACTACCACGACAAAATTTATAATGTTCTACTTCGTTTTCACATTGCAAACGCTACGTAAAGCATATCGTCTCTCCTACCACCTCTGTCTTCTTTTCTTGTCTGTTACTTCATTCTATCGTTTTTCACCGGCGAAAACCGGACGGGAGGTGCCCGCTCGCCGGTAGCCAGTCTCAGCTAGGTGGCATTTGAGACTAGGGGTAAGAGCTAATGGCGTCGCGCATTAGCAAACCTGTTACCGTCAATTTTCGCTTTACTGTATTCTCGATATTTTGTTACCATTAATTTTCGCTTTACTGTATGTTCGATATTTTTCGAATTGCGTCCGGATATTGCGCATTTTTGATACGCCGCCGTTGCACATTGTTGAACGTTCGCGACGCAAAAATTTGGCATCTTGTTCCGGCATTCGATCGAATAAGGTCGTGGAAGTTTTTGGCGCTGTTCGAGGTCGCAATTTTGGAGAAGGTGCTTATTGTTGTCTAGGCACTTCTCACTTTTTAGTTAGGGGATTTGTACGCGTCTCGACATTCCTCCGTATGTGAAGCTGGAGATACTGCCAGGTGCAGACTTTTTTTTGACGTCAAAACTTCCCGAGCGAAACATTTGGGGAATTTAGTGTAAGTAGGACCGTTTTCAGCCCCTTTTCGATTGCCCGCTAACGTTTATTTCAATAATGTAGTTTCCACCACGTACTGGACCCCAACTACGTTTCGAATATCACGTACGGACCCCAAATACATTTCGATCACCACGTGATGGGTCTCCAGTAAAACTTCGGAAACCCCGACTTGCAGCCCGTTGCGATCTGCGATAGCGTATCTCGGCGCGCTTACTTGACGAGCTACCGTCCTTCCTGGTTCGGTCATCAAGTCTTCAGAAGCCCATTCCTGTGATGTTCTTCGCGCTAAGACAGCTTCGAATCAGCCTACGGTAACCTTACTGCTCTATTAATTTGTGCTTCTGTTGGCCGGCAATCGAGCCTGGCTGTACGCGTGTGTACGGCTCAATCGACGAAGGACTGCCCAAAAGTATTTTTGCTTCTAAATTGAGATTAGCGCGATATACTAGCGCGAGATATTGAGATCATGGTCTGGACGCATCACTGTGATTGCGAATTTTAGTTTGTAAAGTAAGAGGCTTCCCCTCGCCGTAGTTCCACTTTAACTACGGATTGTGCCATTTAATTGTTACATGTACCACGTTATAGAAATTCCTGAGGCGGTTTCCCGCTTGTAATTTACAATTTAACGTCACTCTCCGGGAGCCTGCAGGAATTTCCATTATTTTTATGATTTGGTGTTTTAATTGGCCACCCCATTCTGTAAACAAGGATCCTTGGGGCATTTATATGCATATACATCTGCCCTAAACTTTTACCTACATGTATTTTATGTGTGTGCCCGGCTTTACGAGTGAATAAAACGAATTTGTCATTTGATTACACTTGATTGTTTGACTTCAGTTTTGCGCCGTTTTATTAATTTTTCAGTGTTCCAATTTAGCTGGAGCGTAATCTAGCAATCGCTGAATTAGGGGGTTAAAACTTAATTTTTTGTTATCTAAATTGGTGGCGCCATTTCCCCCATCTAATGAACCCACGGCCGTCTTCGGCTGCAGTTGATCGGCGACCCCTAATTAGCGTTTAGTAGTGACTCGCCTAGGCTTTGGCTGAGTGAGGCAATTTGGTGCTTTGAATGCTGCTCCGATTCGTTGAGCAATTAACGTAAGTATTATTCTACCACCCCCCATTTTTTGTGATTATAAGGGATAACAAAAATCTGGCGCCCAACGTGGGGCCCTGTGTTTAATTAACGTAATTACAAACGTTTTATTTACTCGTTTAGACGCTTAAATTTGAAACGAAGCTATTTTGAGCAGGTAAAATTGCACTGGACGTGTAAGATAAGGTTTATTTATCTTGACCTCGCGTTGTTCGGGTCAAACTCGAGTTGGATTGTTTCAAATTTAATGCTGTAGAATATTTCTTCGGGGAAAATTGTATTTTAGAACGATTCCAAAATTTTAAGAGGATTAAAATACAAAAAATAGTTTGCATGGTTATTTAGCTATTTATCTATTCTAAATATTTAAACGTTTTTTAATACAAAAAAAATATTTTTGCATGTTTATTTAGGGATTTCTCGATTGAAACCGACATTCCGATCAATTTTAGATTTATTCACTTAAAGTGGAAAAGGTAACGCAGTTTGATTGCCGAAAGCTGGTTTCGAGGCATCACGGTCATATCCCTTGCGTTCATTTATCGTGAAATAGCAGCCGATCGGTATTGTTGCATTAAGCGTGATAATTTGGTTTTGCTGTGTCCATTTAGTACTAATTGCAATTTGCGGCATTTACTTTTTGTCGGCTCGCTCTAAATTTATTTGTCGGGTACATTTATCTTATTCCAGTGGCGTAGGGTATAGTTGGTCTACTCCAGTGGCGTATCCCCATTTTGAATATTTATTCGCGATTCTTGTTTATTGATTTATTGCGCAATTTAATATTTCGAATCGCGCCAGGGGCGTACTAGGAATTATTTTAGTAGGGAATTTTCTTTTTATTGTATATAGATTTGTTTGTCTCTTTGGTATCGAAATGGATATTGATCGACTGAGGGCTGACGAATTAAATTTCGAGTTAATGATTAGGGGTGTTTCAGTGGAGGGGACAGTTGACGATAAAAGGAAACTGTTGAGAGCTAGGCTTCGAGTAGAAAAGACGATCCCTGTTAGTTTTGCTGAAGTCCCATTAGATGTTGAGGAACAACTAGGAATTTGCGAAGACAAGTTGATGAAAATTAGGCGCGAATTGGATGAGAGCCAAGCTCCTCTATCCGATAATTTATACAAGCGTTTGAATAGTCGTTTAATGCACGTTTGTAGTCGATTGAACTACCTGAAAGCGGACGGTCTTCCCCTCGCTCGTAAAGATCGCCGTATGGCTCAATGCTTAGAACTTATTGAGGACGTTCATACCAAAGCGTCGGAACCCCCGGTGACTTCCGAGAATAACCTGACTAACCGCGAAAGGGAAGCGACTTCAAATATCCAAGACCCGGTTAGCGCCTTTGACAATCTTTCGCCTAATTTTGGCGAACATATTACTCACCCTCCGGACGTATCGTCGCCCCGCGTGCGTTTTGAACCCCTGCCGTCACCCTCGAGCCTTTCAGCGTCGAGGCGACCAAGTTTGCCCTTTCGTGATTCTACTTGACTAGTCGAATCATTTGTGCCTCCACCCACTCGTAGTAATTATGTTAATGCATTGGACATTAATAAATGGAACGTTCGGTTTAATGGAGATTCTGGGCTGAATAGTTTTTTGGAGCGTGTAGAGGAATTGAGGGTAGCTCGAGGTGTTAGTAAGGAACAGTTATTCACTGCGGCTGTGGAACTGTTCACGGATAACGCGTTATTATGGTTCAGGTCGGTGCGTGACACGGTTAGTTCGTGGGATCGACTGGTATATGCGTTGAGAGCTGCATTTCTCCCCGAAGATTACGAGTTTGCGTTGTGGGAAGAAATACAAAACAGGACTCAGGGCGAATTCGAGCCGGTCACAATTTATGTAGCGGCCATGGAAGCCTTGTTTTGACGTTTACCTAGCTTGCCTAGCGAAGCTTCGCGCGTGACTTATATTCGTCGTAACCTGTTGCCCTACTTGTATTCTCAGTTAGCTAGGGAACTTACTGTTACAGTCGCTGGCTTAACTAGTGTCTGTAAACAGATCGAGGACGCGTACCGTCACGCGGCCAAATATAAAAGCCCTCCTACCACCCTTAGAGGACTAGTCGAACCCGACCTTGCTTACTTCAAGCCTCGGCTCGCGCCTCGTGTGAGTGCCCTACATGCTGCCCCTGAAAGTCGTACTCCCCGTCAGGCCGAATATTGTGCCACGGCTTCACCTGTTTCTTCTCCGGTCGCGGGACCATCTTCAGCCAATTGCCGATTAACGCGCTGCCCTGGTTCGGCCGACCTTGAGAATCCCCCTTGTGAACTCCCTATGGCCAAAATAATTATTTTGGATTTTATTTTAAATAGCATGGGTCCTGATCAACGCCCTTATTTAAATGTTAGTGTATATGGTGTCAAAATGTTAGGCCTCCTTGACTCCGGCGCGTTGCGAACGATTGTCGGTAGGGATGGTTGGACTAAACTGAAACCCCTGTGTAATTTAAATGCCACTCACGCCCAATCATGTGTGGTTGCGAATGGTGATGAATGTCAGGCGATTGGAACGGTGTACGTACTTATTGTTCTGCGGGATCGTGTTGTGGTGTTGGACCTCCTCGTTATTCCGTCCATACCACATGTTCTGATTTTGGGAACTTGGGACTTCAGTTTTGCGCCGTTTTATTAATTTCTCAGTGTTCCAATTTAGCTGGAGCGTAATCTAGCAATCGCTGAATTAGGGGGTTAAAACTTAATTTTTTGTTATCTAAATTGGTGGCGCCATTTCCTCCATCTAATGAACCCACGGCCGTCTTCGGCTGCAGCTGATCGGCGACCCCCAATTAGCGATTGGTAGTGACTCGCCTAGGCTTTGGCTGAGTGAGGCAATTTGGTGCTTTGAATGCTGCTCCGATTCGTTGAGCAATTAACGTAAGTATTATTCTACCACCCCCCTTTTTTTGTGCTTATAAGGGATAACAAACCGCTACAGCAAACAGAACTAAAGTACCGCCCCATCCATCAATTTTGGGCGCAACAATCGTAGGGTAGTTTAAACTTTAAAATATCCTAACTCACTGGGATTCCATGCTGAGATTCTAACCGTTTTTTTTTGTTCTTTAATTAGCACCAGTAATATTGCTTTCTAACTTGATTCTTTGTTTTTTCTTATGAATCAAATCCAGATATCAAGCACTGCATGATTTGCATCAGCGTCTGTTGCTGTGCTCTATTTGTTTTATTCCGACTGTTATCAATTAGGACATTCTGATCATGTATTTCTATATTATGAACTACGCCTGCATAAGATAAACTGGCAGTTGTTTGCTTGAAAGCAAACTATCTTGGTCGGGTATGTGTTATTCTTTTTGCATTAGTTGCTTCATCTAGTTTTTTGCAGTTTCTTTGCAATATCACATCTGCATCAGTCTGCAGCCAATTTTACAAATTTGAGTAGGTTGGTTTAACTTTGTTACGGTAGAATCGATATTTTACGACAACACCGGTCCACACTTACCACAGGCTGGTTTGCGTTGGGGGCAGCGGTATTAAGCTCTCTATCGTTGGCAGCTAGCTCGTCAGGAGGACGAGGTTTACGTTGTTCGTTTCGTCTTGGGACAGTAAAAATGTCGATGATTGCCAGGGCGCCGCCGTGAAAATTCAACCCGTTTAAGCAAATTGTACTACTATGTAAATAAACAAAAATGTAGCTTAACGAAGAACCTTTATTACACTCCTAAATGACTGGGGCTGGATAACAGAAACTGCAAATTGTCAATACAAATGGTCACAGCATGCAACGCATAAACCAATTTCTAAAATGAAAGCTTTGTTAATTTATAATCAGCAGTAATACTAGAAGTACTTCGATATTATTGTATTGGGTTTTATGTCGATAGCTTGTTGCCTAATAATAAAATAGTGTCAGTTTGACAGTTTGACAGTTTAAGTAATCC
Organism: Agriotes lineatus; assembly: GCA_940337035.1. Taxonomy (NCBI): domain Eukaryota; kingdom Metazoa; phylum Arthropoda; class Insecta; order Coleoptera; family Elateridae; genus Agriotes; species Agriotes lineatus. The sequence continues at coordinate 152,478 of CALNHX010000296.1, read as the reverse complement.
GACCGTGGAGCGAAAGGAGCATTCAGAAAGCTAGAGTCGGAATAATAAAAAAGTCTGCAACCACACGTGTTTTCAAGGTGTGCAAGCGGTTCTGAATCGAAATTTCTAAATGGGGCAGGAATAAAAGCTACGTAGAAACTAGGAAATACTTTAATAACTCTCGTGGTCACTTGCACACTTAACACATTAAGTTTCCTGTGCGCAAAGTTTTTGGGTTTGTTTATATCTCTAGCATTTACTACACTGTGGAACCAGCTTACTATTTCCCATTGCCTAATGCTATTCCTTTGGGTATTTCGCTACACTAGAAAATCTACTTCCGTTGTCAACAATTAACTAAAACTTAAAAATCAAACAAGAAAGCTTAGCGTACTGTATTGGAGATCTAGCAGAATACGATTAATAAACAGCGTGACACTGACAGCCGACTACTTGAATACTTCTTTAAGAATGGATAGCCAACTAGTATCTAAATCAACTGAATGTGTGTAAAATATACGCAGTTTCTTTGATTTTACGTCTAGTTGATATCAATTCTTTAGATACAATCTTTGTGTTATGACAATTTATTTTGTGGTTGTTATTCCAAGGATGTTCTGCTATTTAAGAATTGTCAATCTGGTATTTCTTAATCAACTAGACGTAAATTCAAAGAAACTACATATATTTTACTAAACAAAGACGCATCCATGTCCACACATTCAGTTGATTTAAATACTAGTTGGCTATCCATTCTTAAAAATGTAATCAAGTAGTTGGCTGTCAGTGTCACGCTGTTTATTGGGGAGGTTAGTAGCATTCTGCTAGATCTCTGATAAAATAAGCCAAATTCTCTTTGTTGATATATAACTTAATTAGTGAGTTGTTCAAAACGGAAGTAGATTTGTTTTACGAAATGTACATATCTTAAGATTTTTCATTTTGTAGTGTGACGAAATACCAAAAAAATAGGGTGATTATTATTGAAGCGCCACACAGAAGTTTGAGAGATTATCTTACTGCTTCTACTTATTTTGACTTTCACGTGGCAAAAAAATTCAACGTCAAATATTCTTTTAATAGTTTAAGTCAACCCAAAAGTCAACATAGGTTAAGGGAGTGTTTTCGCTTTTTATATTTCTATTTGAAGAAGTTTCTTCGGCTGCCAAAGTTTTTTCTTCACCACAATTTACTAAACCATAACTTCTATGCGATTGTGACCAGGAGGTTACATTCATTAATTTTGTTATTTCTTGTTACGCTACTGGGAGCGTATTTTTGTAATCCTGCAATTCTACATTATTTAATCTTACTAACGTTGTGGGATTTTAAACCACCGATGTAACCAGCATTTAGCTGATCCGTGGTCACCGGACGGTTGGCCACCTAATATCGCCTCGCTAATAGGATCACAATTTATCTGTAAATCTGTAAAAGGCTTTACCCAGAACTTCCCTCGTCGACAGTGTGACACTATACTGTTATTTAACAAGAATATAATGTAGGCTATATTACACGAGGATGAAGTTTACACACGAGCCGAAGTTAAGTGTTGTGTTCATCCAAGTGTTTTTTTTTTTTTATTTAGTGTATTATAGTGCCTCTTCTACTAAGGACTTTGGCACTTTAAATTTATGTACAGTGTATAACAATACTTTTATATCTGTTGAAACAGGTTGGTTAACTTTAGAAAGTACATAAGCTTACGTATTTCACTGATGTCAGTTCCTAGTACAACATTTAGTTCGTTACTTAGCTGGACCTTATTCCTTTGAGTTGAAAATTTCTTGCACTGCAAAAGGATGTGTGGAACACTCAAAGTACTGTTGCAAATGTCACAAATGGGCTGGTTGCGACGCTGTAAGAGGTAATCATGGGTGATTTTAGTATGTCCTATTCTCAACCTCCACAGAATAACTTCGGGTCTCCGTTGCGACGTTACAGGTGGCCAAACGTGAACGGTGTTTTTAATTAGTCGTAGTTTATTTCCAGTAATAGTTCTCCATTGGTTGTTCCATTTATTAAGGATACTTTGTCTGTATACTCCTTTCATGTCGGCTTTACTAACAGTCTCTTCTTCAGGTTGAATAGTTCTGGTTCCTTCTTTGGCACTTCTATCTGCCTTTTCATTGCCAGCTATACCTATATGTGAAGGTACCCAAATAAATTTTATAACTTTTTGTCCTCGGAGATGGTAAAGGATATCACGAATTCTTTTCACGTAGGGGTTGGTTGGGTAGATCTGCCTAATAGATAACAACACACTTAAGGAATCGCAGAGAATAATAAAGTTTGTGTGGTTATGGTTTGCAATAAATTCGAGCGATCTGATAACTGCGTACAATTCTGCACTGAACACCGAAGAGTAGTTGTGAAGTTTGAAGCACATCTGATGCACTCCGCACACAAATGCGCACCCTGTACCGCTATCTGTTTTTGATCCATCAGTATAAATAGAAAGGTAATTAGCGAATTGTGACAACAATTGGTTAAGTGCTACTTGGTATTGAGTTGCATGAGTACTGTGTTTAGCAAATTTGGTTAGTTCTAAATACATTTCGGGAGGCGGTATTATCCAAGGATTTGTTTGCATTTGGTAGGTATATGGTGTCAGTTGTTGTTGTTCGAGGTTTTGTATGCATTTCTTTGCACGGATATTGTAGGGAGGGATAAACTTAGGTTTATTATTATAGATATTTTGATAGTGAGGATGGACTGTTGCTTGGTAGTTTAAGTGTTTGTTGTTTGATAAAACTGTAGTAACATAATTTAACAACTGTTGCTCTCTTCTTAGTTCCGCAGGAGGGTGACCGGTGACGTTATAAATACTTAATACTGGGCTAGTTCTGTGGGCTCCTGAAGCTATCCTTAGCCCGTTATTGTAGATTACGTTCAATATTTTAAGAAGGTTAGGGTTAGATCCACTGATAACTGAACTACAGTATTCGAGCCTCGAACGAATAAGTGCATCAAACATCTTGAGAAGAGTGTCTTGGTTTCCACCCCAATTATGACAGCTAACCACCTTCATAAGGTCCAAGGATTTTTTACATTTATTTTTTATATTCAAAATATGTGGCGCCCAGTTTAACTTTCTGTCCAGTATTACGCCTAAGTAACAAAATTGTTCAGCGTAACACAGTTGCTGATTGTTTAGATAAAGTGCAGGAGTTTCGGGGGATCTTCTATTGGAAAAATAGATACACTTAGTTTTCTGAACTGAGAAATTTGGTCCATTTAAGTCACTCCATTTCTGAAGTTGATTTAAGGCGGTTTGTAGACGTTGCTGTATGCATTCTACCTTAGTGTCGCTACAATATAATACTAAATCATCTGCGTAAAGAAGGCATTTAACAGGACTTTTAATATTATTAGTAATGTCATTTATGGCAATTGTAAATAGGAGTACGCTTAGTACAGATCCCTGAGGGATGCCGTTTTCCAGACGTTTTATGGTAGAGTTTGTATTCCCTACTCTTACGGACAATTTCCTATCTGTAAGAAAATTTGATATGAAATGCACAATTTCCCCTCCTAAACCCCAATTAAGTAATGTTAGTATAATTTTCTTTGTCCAAACTGTATCATATGCTTTGTGGATATCTAAAAAAATTGCAATAGTGTCTTCTTTGTTAACTAAACCATTCTTGATATCAACTTCTAAGCATGCAATGTTATCTTGAGTCGACCGCCCTTGTCTAAATCCGCTTTGTGAAGGCGATATATATCCATGATGTTCTAAATACCATCTTAAACGATTGTTAACCATGCGTTCTAAAACTTTGCATATGGTACTGGTTAAGGAAATTGGGCGATAACTTTCAGGAGTGAGCTTGCTTTTATTATCTTTTAGAAGAGGGATGACAAGGGATGTCCTCCATGCACTTGGAAATTGTTTTGAAAACCATATATGATTGTAGAAATGTAACAGTGTCGATTTTGATGATTCAGGTAAATGTTTTAACATTTGATAATGAACTGTATCGAGACCGGGGCTGCTGTCATTACATTGGCTTAGTGCGTGGGATAGTTCCTGCATAGTGAAGAGCAAGTTGTACGCTTCGTTATTGTTTTCTGTAATAGTAATATTATGTGCTTCTATTTGCTGTTTATATAGTTTGAAATGGTTACTATAATTAGATGTCCCGGAAATATTAGCAAACGTTTCACATAATTGGTTCGCTATTTCTTGCTGTTCTGTTACTACTACGTCATTTTTACCTTTTAATGCAGATATTCTAAAGTAACTTCCTTTTCCTTTAATACCTTTAATTTTTTCCCACATTTCTTTATTGGACGTTGACGTTGTAATGGACTCGATGTAGTTTTTCCATGATTCTGCTTTGCAGTTTCTAATGGTCTTCCTGGCTATTGCTTTTAGTTTTTTAAATTCTATCAGATTGTCTATGCTTGGATTTCTGCGGTATTTATTAAATGCTCTTTTTTTATTCTTTATGACCTCTTTACAGGAGTTATTCCACCAGGGCACTTTTCGGGTGGAACAATTCGGGTTACGTTTAACAGGGATTGCCGTTCTAGCAGCATTTAAAATTGATTCTATAATAGATTCTGTGGATATGTCAATCTCAGTTTCTTCAAAAAAATGTAAATCATGGCTTAGTAGACAGTCTTCAAATTTATTCCAATTGGCCTTTTGTATATTCCATTTTTCCGGCAAGGAATCATATATAGTGCGGTGATCTGAGGATATAATAATGGGAAAATGATCACTTCCGTGCAGGTCTTCAAGGGCTTCCCAGTGGAGATTGGGTTTTATTCGGGCATGACAGAAAGATAAATCCAGGGCCGAAGAACTGCCATTTCTAATATTCCAATGCGTAGGGCTACCATCATTTAATAATGTAACTGTATCTATGTCCAATATTTTTTCAACTATCTTTCCCCTTTGGTTGGTAGTTTTGCATCCCCACAGTTGGTTGTGGGCATTAAAGTCGCCTACTAAAATATATAATTCGGGCAGTTGGTCTAATAAGTGTTCTAGTTCGTTTAATTCAATTGGTACATTTGGAGGTAAATAAACGTTGCATATTGCTATTTTTTGGGGTAGGAAGACGTGGACTGCAATGGCTTCTAATGTTGTATTTAAGGGGAGGTTTTGTGAAGGTACCTCATGTCTGACATGTATGCTGACTCCACCACTGGCTTGTTGATTAACTGATTGTCGGCATTTGTTGTAAGTATCGAAACCTTTTATTGATCCTGATATATTTGACTTGAGATGTGTTTCTTGAAAGCATAATATATTGGGTTTATAATTAGAAATAAGCAGTTGGATTTCCGGTAGGTGGGTATAAAAACCGTTACAGTTGAATTGGATTATCTTAGCCATTACTTAATCTGTTATGTTGGGGTCTTCTTTATGTGAATTGATCGATGCACTGGACATGCAATCATCAGGGTAGTTTTCATTGTATTGTTTCTTTTTAATGTTCGATATTATTCTAGTAAATTTATATTTTGCTGTGCGGTGAGTAAGAAGGCTGTAGAAGTCCCTCAGTGTAGCTATTAGTTGGTCAGTGTCATATTCAAGCTTTTTTGAAGTTTCCAACGGGTTTGGAGATTTGCTTATTTCGATGAAGATTGTTTTGAACTTTTCGTAATCGAAACTGTAGTTGGCAGGTTCTTCCGATAGTTTCTGTTGTATAGGTTGTAGCATTTCTTCCCAAGTCAATTTGTTCTCTTCTTCTTTTCTTGTTTTCTTGGATTTCTTTTTTGTTGATGTAGCTTTAATAACTAATTTGTCTTTCTGTATTGGCTCCTGTGTTTGGGTATCATAACTTTGTCCTTTTTCCATGCTTTCATTGTTTGGTTCTTGGATTGTAGGCGTTGATTCAGCGCTAGTACTACATAGTGGGCGTTTATTTGTATTTTCTGTCACATTTATTTGTATGGGTGCCTTGCAATTTGCTGAATTATGTCCGTTTTGTTGACATCTGAAACATTTCATTTGATCGAGCTGTAGAAAGATGCGATAATCATCGCCATAAAATTTAATTAGCAACGAATTTGGAATATGATTGTTTTCATCAGGTATTATGTAAACAAATCTACGAAAACTTAATATGTGGGAATATTCCAGGTCAGTTAAACCCGCCTTTATAAAATACATCGGTGACACTATTTTTATTCCAATATCTGTCAGGGCTTTTTCTACATCTATGTTGGGAATTGACGGGCATACGTTCGAGATTATTAATTTTTTTGTAGGCGTAATCAATTTCCTACAGCCTGCATCTCTACCCAAGATATTCAAAGAGCTGTAGTTATTTACAAAATAGTCCGCTAGTTCTTTCGTATTCAGGTAAATGCAAATTCGTCCGTTTGATAATCGTGAAGCTGATAAAATGTTTTTGGGTTGTACTATCTTTCCAACTGCATAAATATATTCTTTTAGTTGTACACCATCTAATGCTTCAACAATTATTGCTTGCTCTTTACGGGGATAGCTAGTTGTCGGAACTGTTTTAGCAACATTTGTATAGGATGGTTTAGTAATAGGAGATTGGTGGGTAATATTATCAATAGGTGTTACAGGACTCCTGTGGCTGGGAGTCAACGACTGGCTTGATGTTGCCATTTAATCGGTGCGGTTTACAGGGAATAATTATAGTAAAGTTCCCCGGCAAGCCGGGAAACAGTCTGTGCTAGTAGATAGTGAATTTATCGAAGAATAACAGATAACCACTTTCCACAACACTGCTCACAAAAATTCGGTACGCGCGCAATTCGTATAAACGTGCAGCCACGGCCGAGGTTAAATCGAGACTCTCTCATCCAAGTGTAATACAGCCATTATATGCGTGTCAAATACAATATTGTATCTACAACCATGTATATAGTTGGTGACACTGTAAGTCTATGTCAAATTCGAGGTTATCAGGTTAGGTTTTGCGTCATTCTGTGTCAAAACTAATGCAAAACCTAACCTACTAACCTCGGCGTTAATGTCATTTATTGACATTGTAGCCCACTAATTAAAAAATATCCCGTGGAATATGATATTTCATATTCCACTAGTGTAACATGGGCCGTTTTGTATTTAGAATTGGATATTTATAATGCACTTATTATTTGAAAGTTGTAGATAAAACAATTTTAAAAATCAAATTAAGTTAGGAGTAAAAACATCTTCACGTTTCTAATAAATTAAATACATTTTCAAATAAAAAAACGTCACCGAGGCTCGAATTCGAAAAGCAGGCGGACCGCGTATGCAGCCCAAACGTTTTGTGTGATATTGCAAGGTAACGGGCTATTTCTACCTGAGCTACAGAGCACCGACCCTTCGAATTCATGCGTTGCAGCTGCTTCTTTTTGTATTGTACAACATTTATTCTATATTTATTTTGGCCCATTTTTTGATAAGAATAAAGCCTGCGCTATGTACAAATTATTACTAGTATTTATTGCTAAGGTAAACCAAAAATAAACAAAATTTTATTTTTTGAATGTGTTTACCCTCTATATATTTGTCTGAAATGTTTTCGGTTTCATACCAGGTAGATATATAATGGGTATGCAAAATAGTGTCTTCCTCTGACAAACAGTTTTTGAATTATACCGCCAACAGACAGACGGACAGACGGAATTGAGAAAACTTGTTTTTCGGCATCTAGGGGCCCTGAAACGTGAAGATCTGGAGAAATCTCGAAAGATGATTTATTCGCGACTACAATACTTCCTTCGTCTTTTAGACGAGAGAAGTAATAAAATCATTCTTCGAGAATCAATTGGTATTGACATCGGCAGAAATCTGGATTCTACCAAATATTGTGAACTATATTCGCACAAAATTAGAAAACTTTTTATGAAGGAAATCCTATTTAGAAAGGGAAGTTTCATCATTGATCAAATCAAATCAGTATTGATTGCGTATTTTTTTATGATAGTTTAAAAAATTCCATTGCAAAAGGACCTGTGTTTGATAATGATTTAGAACTATCAAGATATGCAATCACAAGGGGCAGTATACTAAAAATAATTTTTTGGGAGAGAAAATATTACATGTATCACGTAGATTTCAACTGATTGGAAGAGAAATGGTTCGAGCCTTAAGAGATTATCTGATCTCAATAGCACATAAAATATTCTCAACGCTATCCATATATCTGTAAGTAAATGTAGGCGGGTGTTTTCTCAAATGAACCTAATTGTAATACTAGAGAGAGCATCTATGTCAATGAATATCCTTAGAAATTTGCTTTTTATCGGGATTGTAAGACCACCATTGAGGTAGTTTAGTCCCACATCAAATTTAAGATTTGTTACTATTGGTTGTTATTAAGTTATTTGTTTGGATAATACGGCGAATTACACTAACGATGAATACATGGACATGATAATAGAGTATGGAGCTGCCGATGAAAGTGCTGCACGGATTCTTAATTTTCCTTTTAATGCCCAATAATTTTTTGAGCAACTATTGAGAGCTGCTGAATAATTAAGAAATAATAGGAAAGTTGCCGTTTAAATCTAGGAAATTGTTAAATTGACATTTCAGTAAATTTGAACACATCAAATTTAAGATTTGTTATTATTGGTTGTTATTAAGTTATTTGTTTGGATAATATGGCGAATTACACTAACGATGAATACATGGACATGATACTAGAGTATGGAGCTGCCGATGAAAGTGCTGCACGAGCAAGGTGTATATATTTAGAAAAATTTCCAAATAAATTGACCCCTTCCCAAATATATTTCTCCGGGTTATTGAACGGGGAAGAGAGACTGAATTTACAACCACAGAAGGGTCATGATGGTGGAAGGCCAAATCGACACGCAGTTGAAGTTGAAGAAATAGTATTGGAAAGGGTAGATGTTGAATCGACAACTAGTACACGCCAAATTGCCCAGGAAGCTAATGTTTATCAGAACTTTGGCGCACATTGGAGATGAACGGTTTGTACCCTTATCATTTCCAAAAGGTACAAGGACTTTCTACCAACGATTATCCGTTGCGGCAGCAGTTTTGTGAGTGGCTGCTCAATCGTACGGAAGCAGAAGCATGTTTTCCAACAAACATACTGGTAACTGACGAATGCTGTTTCACCAAGAATGGTAAACTCAACTTCCACAATGATCATACATGAGCTGATGAAAATTCTCATGAAATCTGCCAAAGTAACTTTCAGTAATGTTTCAGTTGAAATTTATGGGCTGGAATTGTGAACGACACCTTAATAAGGCCTTTCGAATTGCCGGCGCGTGTCAATGGCGAATCTTACTTGCATTTTTTACAAAAAGTTTTACCGGGTCTCCTAGAAGATGTTCCATTGGTTGTGCGACATAACATGTGGTTTATGTATGATGGCTGTCCATCACATTTTAGTCGTCCTGTAAGAGATTATCTCGATCACACCCTTCCGCAACGGTGGATCGGCCGGGGTGGATTTATTCAATGGCCCCCACGCAGCCCTGATCTCAGCCCACTGAACTTCTTGTGGGGATACCTGAAAGACCGAGTACACGCAAATGAAGTTGACACCACTGAAGAGTTGCGCCATCGAATCAACGTTGCTATAGAGGACTTGCAAAAACAATTCCCGCAAGTGTGTCGAGAAATTGGATTCGTCGTGCGTTACTGTGTGTTGAAAAGCAGGGGCAGCATTTTGAACAACTTCCGTAAGTTTGGTGAATTTTTATACTTATTTAGTTATTGTTCTATTATTAAGATCCATAGGTAGTACGTGGGGGCTCAAAACGGAACTGACCCTCTGGCTGTACAAAACCATGGTTCGACCAATAATTTCATATGGAATAATCGCCTGGTGGCCCAAAATAAAACAAGCAACTGCGATCCACAAAATCAGCAGAATACAATATCTAGCATCACTGGAGCCTCTAAAGGCACCTCAGGACAAGCACTGAATGCTATTTTAAATCTGCCACATCTGCACATCTTCTTGGAAGGTGAAGCCAAAATTTACAGATTACAGATTACAAAGTACTGGTCACTGGATGACCACAGCTAATAATCTAGGACATGGCAAGAGCATGTCACACATCAACAACCCAATATTAGAAATGGGTTCTGATCTTATAATTAAAGCCTATGACTTTGAAAAGAACTTTACTGTACATACAAATTGGAATCCGGACCAACTACCAACTCCAAAAATAAGAACATCATTTTTTACACTGATGGATCTAAGTTTGAAGGGGGTACAGGCTCCGGTGTGTACAGTACCAATCCTAGAACCAACGAAAAAGTCAGTCTAGGAAAGTTTTGTAACATCTTTCAGGCTGAAGTACAAGCTATTAAAGTATGCGCAAACATCAGCATAGAAAAAAAGCTGCTCAATCGATACATACACATTCTCTCAGACAGTCAGGCAGCACTGAAAGCGCTAAACGCTTTCAGTACTTCATCGAGATTGGTCAAGGAATGCAAATCCAAACTTCAAACCAATGACCGGTCCAGAACCTGGTATAAGCATTCAGAAAAACCAAGCCCGCTCAGCTATTAATGAATGGGTCAATACCGCACACCAACTAAAGTGGAGAAACTACAATCAAGCAACACACTGCAAAAGATTGCTAAAACCTCCGAATCCACAAACCACCAAAACCCTGTTCAGACTGAACGGAACTCTAATCGAGCAAGTAGTCAGTCTACTAACAGGCACTGGAGCATTCAGAGAATTTATGCACAGGATCAATATCTATAGAAATGAACCTGTTTGCAGACTATGCCAAGAGGATGATGAAACAGCCTATCATATCCTCTTTGAATGCACAGCATTAGAACGTAAAAGACACCAACTCGATTGGAGCCTTAACTCTATTGACAACCGCAAGCTAGTAGGGGACATTGCAAGTCTAGTAAAAGATACGGAAGTCGGCCTGCTAACTTGAAAACTCCCGACAGTACAAAAAGCCCAAAGGGCTGACGTGCGTATGCCAGTAAAAGGCAGTCGTGGGATCTAAATCTAATCTAATAATCTATTGTTCTATTTCCTTTTCATAATTGTCATTGTTAAATCTATGTTATTTTAAAAAATGTGCTTACTGTAATAAAAATACATTTTTGCATGGTTTAAAATTGAAAATAAGTAAATACATAATTTAAAATTAAAATTATGCACACCAAGTTTTCAAATAAGTTGTAAAAAAATATTTTTTCTACAACTGTTAAAAAAAGGGGACATTCGCGCATCGGATATTTTTTCACGTTACCATTGACGATGCGAAAAAATGCATTTTGCCCACTGCAGAGCCAAAAATTTTCGCGAGTACGACCCTAAATAATATAGATATTCTTGTTGGACGGTTGTAGAAAAATAGTACATTGTGTATCTAGGACGAAAAGCGTATCATTCCCAGACGACTGTGAATATCGTTGAGCGAGGCGAATGCCGAACCCAACAACGCAGGAGTCTGGGAATGTTGCTTTTTGTCCAAGCTACACATACTATTTTTCCGCCGATCGATACGAGTAATTAAAAAAATTAAGAAATAGTACTCCATATTCCCTGCCTAGGCCGGGAATATTATTCCTGTACAGTTTTATTATAAATTGCCTAGCAACGGCTGATGTAATGGAATGTTTGACTTTGCTCAACAAAATTTTGTGAATAATGTGTCAGTTCTAGTACGTTTTGAGAAAAATGTTATTTTTGTATTAAGTGCGCGAAGTGAGTGTCTTTGTGCGTGAGAATTCGAACGCACAAAAACATTTCGCGCATGTAATACAAACAATATTTTTTCGACAACCGTCTAAAAAAGGGGACATTTGCGCATCCCTATCAATGCGCGAAGTATGCCATTTTTTAACGTGTTAAAAAATGGGATATTTATTTACGTTACCATTGACGACGTGAGAAAAAGATTTCGAGCACTAGAGCACCAAAAATTTTCGCGCACTACGGCGCGAAACAACATTGATATTCTTGTTCGACGGTTGTAAAAAAACCATTGTTTGTACTGTGAGCGCGAAATGTTATAGAGCATTCAAATGACATTCTCTCTAAAATCATTAATTTCGCGCTCTTAATACAAAAATTACTATTTTCGACAACCATCAAAATAAAGGGACATTCGCGGATCGCTATCAATGCGCAAAGTATGCCATTTTTTAGAGTGTTAAAAAATCGAATATTTATTTACGTTACCATTGACGACGGCGACGTGAAAAAAGGCATTTTTCTTAGTAAACAATAAAAAATCAAATTCGTTCTTTTTTAATTATAAGACAATAGGTAATTATAAAAAATTAATAGTGACATTGAAATAGAAATTAGTTTTAAAATGTAGCATTGGAGTGAGCACTCTGTTTTTACTTCCCTCGTCTAAAAGACGAAAGAAGTATTGTAATCGCGAAAAAATCACCTTCCGAGATTTCTTCAGATCTTCACGTTTCAAGGTCCCTAGATGACGAAAAACAGGTTGTCTCAATTCCATATGTCTGTCTGTTGGCGGTATAACTCAAAAACTATTATTTTCAGAATGACGATATTTTGCATGCAGATTATATAAAGGGAATTTAGTTTAATGGTTAACATAAGAGTTTCGTTACCATGCCAGCATTTAATCAGACAGGTCACTTCCATGGTTACAATTGAGATCAATACATTACAGCGTTTGTTTTACGAGTTAAGATAGGAATGATTACTTGTCAAAAAGACAACTAAAAATTATCCTAATGTATACAACTGAAGAAAAGATACAACTTGTGAGTTGTACCTAGGTATTTACTTTTTATTTGCTTATGATCGTAGATAAAACGTTGTAAGACACTCTTGCAAAAAGGCTCTTTACTGCACTCATAGGTCTTAGAATGCTCGCTAACGCTCGCATTCTAATTTGACCTATTCGTGCAATAAAGAATGCCTTTTTGCACTTGTATCTTAAATAACTATTGGAACTTTTGCGCTACTAAAAATAAAAATCCAACGGTCTCGGCATTTTTTCTAAAAGTTATTTCTTGAATTTTTAACGAATTTATCCACTACTTTACGAAAGCGCTGTATAAATAAACAAAATAATTTTGGTCATGTCTTACGTTTACAAATATTATTGTGATTTTTGCTAGGGAGGTTTTGGCAGGGCTATTTTGTCGGGGCTATTTTGTGTGTGAGCATTTTTGTCTGGGCTATAATAACGGGACTGTTTTGACAGGGCTATTTTGACGTGTCACGCTACCTGGGATGAAACCGAGATAATTTCGGACAAATATATACAGGGTGCGCACCTTAAAAAATAAGTTTTGTTTATTTTTGCGCCAAGTGCGAAATAGATGAAAGCAATAATTTGCACATAGGTCAGACTTTACACTTGACGAAAATAGGACCCAACAGATACAAGATAAGGTAGCAAAAAATTTGAATTTTTTAAAATTTGATATTGCTATAATTTGATAACCAAGTGTTTCGTTTTATTGTATCACTATTATCAGATATTGTTAGCCCTATTTTCCTTTGCCTGTTATTATTTTTGCGTTAACTGAGATACAAAAAGTAACAATTTGAACATAGTTCAGACTTTACTCTTGACGAGAATCCAACAGATACAACGTAAGTGCTCTTTCTGCTTTACACCGTAAGAGGTGTCAACGAAAAAAGGTTCTATTTAAGGTAGCCGGGAGGCACGTAGTCACGTAGTGCTTCGTAGCGGAGGTAGAAATAGCCTATTCTCCTTGCAATATCTCACAAAACGTTGGAATTGGATACTGCCCTTCGAATTCGACCACCGGTAATTTTTTTTAATTGATAATTTATTTAATAATTATTAGAAACGTGCAAATATTTTTACCCCTAACTTAATTTGATTTTTAAAATTATTTAGTTTCGCAATGGCCACGAGGGAAGTTATGGGTAAAGCTCTTTACAGATATTTACTACCCTCGTCTGAAAGACGAAGGAAGTATTGTAATCACGAAACAATCACCTTCCGAGATTTCTTCAGATTTTCACGTTTCAAGGTCCCTAGATGACGAAAAAGAGATTTTCTTAATTCCGTCTGTCTCTGTCTGTCTGTTTGCCTATTGGCAGTATAGCTCAAAAACTATTTGTTGGAGGAATATGATATTTTGCATACATATTACATATTTACCTCGCATGAAACCGGTACAATTTAATAAAAATAGATACAGAGTGAGCACCTTAAAAAATAAATTTTTATTTATTTTTGTGTTAATTTTGAAATAGAAGGAAGTAGCAACTTCCACATAGGTCAGGCTTTACATTTGCCAAAAATAGGACTCAACCGATACAGGATAATGTCACAAAAGAGTAAAAACGTTTCAACAATAACAGCATTCTCTTAAATAGAGGCGCGCGCCGCGCCGCACCCATTTGTAATAGCCTCGGTGGCGCAGTTCGACTGTGGATGCAGTTAATATTTCTATGCAGGTGTGGTTACGAGCGCTATGCAGATGCGGCCGGTTCAAACTCCAGCGGGATACATTGTTTTTTATTTGAAAATTTATTTAATTAAGAGAAACGTGAAGATATTTTTACTTCTAACTTAATTTGATTTTTAAAATTATTTAGTATAACAATGTCGACGAGGGAAGTTCTAGGTAAAGCTTTTTACAGATTTTTTTCTCTATGTTTGAAATTATATCGTTTCCAAAGAAATAAAGAAATCCTGTTCCTTTGGAAAAAATCTCTGGAAAACAATCTAATTTCAGCAGTACTCAATCAGATCTACTAAGATTATTGGTTTTTCATAAAATGTTTGTTAATAAAAAGTGTTTACTTTAGTCCCTTTTATCTACCCTAAACATTTCTAACTGTTTCTATTTTCTATTGCTTATAGTTTCGTGCAATCTTCTGTCAAAAACCTAAAAAGGTAGCAAGAAATTATTTTAGCCAAGAATCCAATTTTCTCCATAAACGTCATTCAAGTAATTCCTTACATTTCGGTGGTAATGCCCGGAGGCACCATCATTTTAGAACCATATTTGTCGTCTAACGTTTAGTGGAACGTCTTCTAGTAATCCAGGGGGTTTATCTTGAAAAAACCGTAAATATTGTTTACCTGTTACAGTTTCATTAAAAAAGTAGGGCCCACTGATGATCACTCAATATACCGCACCAAATCACAGAATACACTAACTGAAAATGTGTTACATATATCTACTCAAGTTGTGTACACAGCTATTTTTTTGAAAATTGCCCTTCGTCACTGAACATTTTAACATAATTTAAAATGTTAGGTCGTACGTTAATTTGGTTTTGAAGAAGCTTGCAAAACTATATCCTTTGTAGAAAAGCATTGTCAGGTAGGGCTCGAATCAAAGTCAGTATTCTTCTTATAGAAGTTCTGCTAACCTACAAATTGGTACTCAAGATTCGCTAACTAATATGAGAATTTTTGTCTATTTTTTGTAAAACTGCAATCTTGTCAACTCCTTTAGTAACAGGTCTTGCTCTTGGCCTAGTAGGTTTGCTGAAACTCTCATATTCGTTCAACGAAAATTCCAGACGTCTAAACAGATTTTCAGACGGTGTTATGCGATTAGGATAACTCTGACTATTCAACTCACTTCTCATGTATCAAAAACTGACCAATAAAATTACAAGATGTGACGTCTTTGAGCCAATAAAAATGAACTATATTGACAATTTTCACTAGTGAAGATAATCGACAATTTTCACTAGTGGTATAGTGAATATTTTAAACAAATTTGATTTTTATTAGAAAAAATCAGTATTAGTGTTCTGTTACTATAGAAATTGCGTAGTTTCGTGCTAAATTTACTGAAAACTAATTTGAAAAAGTAGTTTGGTTCATTGAATAGTCCCTCGAATGCTATTCTTAGTCAAAGTTAAGTAGAATATTTTTGCGGTGGTATCACTGCTCATGTCCGTTGCGCTTAG
The DNA here is from genome assembly GCA_940337035.1 of Agriotes lineatus. NCBI lineage: Eukaryota > Metazoa > Arthropoda > Insecta > Coleoptera > Elateridae > Agriotes > Agriotes lineatus. The sequence continues at coordinate 136,654 of CALNHX010000296.1, read as the reverse complement.
GATTAGGACTCGTGCTAGCGCACTCGTCCTAATCGAACCTAAGCGCAATGAACATTCGTGATATAACAGCAAAAATATTCGACATAACTTTACTACTCATGGTATTATAAGTGACTATTCAGTTCACCTGTCATCTGTCAAAAACTGACCAATGAAAATCCAGAATTTTTACGTTTCTTAACCAATCAAAAAAATATCAGTGGATATAATTATCTTCCTAGAGGGTATTCAAGTGACTATTTTAAGCAAATATGATTTTTATTAGAAAAAGTTAATATTAGTGTTCTGTTACTATAGAAATTGCGTAGTTTGTTGCTAGATTTACTGAAAACTAATTTGAAAAAGTAGTTTGGTTCATTGAATAGTCCCTCGAATGCCATTCTTAGTCAAAATTAAGTAGAATATTTTTGCGGTGGTATCACTACTCATGTCCATTGCGCAAAAATATTCTACTTAATTTTGACAGCGCAATGGACATTCGTGATACCACAGCAAAAATATTCGACATAACTTTGACTACTCATGGTATTATAAGTGAATATACTATAAAGCATGAGCAGCAGTTGCATTTTTGTGGGCTTCACCAAATATTATAATCATATCTATTTTTCCTTTATTTGTAAACATGTTTTAACGTTTGCGATAACTAATTTCAAAAACACAACTTGCCAAAATTAGGGCGCTTTGATGTCAATTTGACGTATTTGTCCTTTCCAGGGTACCCTCTCACTCTGAAGTACTTTAGGGGACAACGATCTGTCGGTAACCTTGAAAGAACACATACGTCAAATTGACATCAAAACGCCCTAGTCAAAATGACATACACCACAATTTATAGTTTGTTTGACATTACCTACGCTGATCTGTTTTTGCTTTATAAGAAATATAACCATGTAGAATGTAATGACATTTGTGATTTGGGTTGCAGTCAAAATTCGTCATGGACTACAAGTTTCATAGCCCGCCCTGTATAAAGCTGTTAATGGTTTCCATGTTCAAAAATAAGTACTTTTAATTTTTCATCAGTGTCCCTGCTTTGCTAAAAAAAATATTTATTAGGGTCTACTCTAATCATATGGGGATCGAGTGTCATATCGCAAGGAAACTAATAAACCCAGCAATGCTTTTAATTTACGCACCGATTAGTTTAACTTGCTAATTTAAACATGAATAATTTATGCACAGTAGGCAGCCATTAAATAATGCTGAATTGCTAATTGTCTAAGCAACGTGCGGTGGCTACGCCGCGCCGCAGCCTTTGTCTCTGTTTTATTGGCTTTGCTAATAATTTACACAGTCTGCCAAATCACATGGCAAAATAAATTGTACGAAACGAACCTTTTAAGACTCACAATCGTCGAAGTAATCATATGGGTCGAACTAACACGTGCAAAAGCAACCATGCGCTGCAGAAGTGAAACAGGATGGAATAGAAATGGGGTTGCCGGCAATAATTAGGATTTAACAGAGTGGGAGTTAGATATAAGCGCTTATGGATGATGAACATTTTAATTAAACTCGGATATTGTTGATTGGTGGACGCGAAATAATTAAACGAAACAAATGCTTTGCATATACCCCGTCCCTGGCGTCAAGCCCTAATTAAACAATTCCCTGTATGCAATTGTCGTAATGTTGAGTGTTTCTTTTCAGATGGTGGACTTTGTGTGGCGCTATGTTTCAGCCCTAGTCCTGGTACAAGTCACTGCCTTTAACATGATGTTGCCGCCTGTGTGTCCCCCGGAATGCATCTGCCTTTCTCAAACTCAGGTAATTATGCTCGTTAGCTTGTTAAGGACAATTAAACTGCTATTTATTTTGTGACACGCTAATTGCAGCCTCTTGCCACTTCGGCCAAAAAAGAGTAGCTTAATTAGCTCTCAATCTTCTCTGCGCTAACATTTTCAGCATCTACTTTTTGCTTCAAACGTTTGATGGAGCGCTTTGAGCGCCTATAAATTTATCTCCTGTATCAAGCAATGTTAATGGGAATCTGCATGCAATACATTTTATCTCCTGTAGGACACTGATTGGTGCAATTTATGGACAAGTGAATGCCAGCAACGATCGGGCTTCCGATTACCTAACTACATAGAACAAATCTTGTAGAGTCGATTATGTGTACACTAAATACTCTCCAGTTATTGGATGTAGTCTGACATTTAAGGCTATCCTTGAAAATTCTCGTCGAATGCAATTGATAAAAAGAAAGTTACTTTTTAGTAAACAGAATGTGTTGCACTACCTGGGGTGTAGAAACCGCTCTGTTTGAAGCTAGTTTCTTGTGATAAACCTCTCCACATTTCTATAGTTTCTGCTGCTTTTCGTTCGTTGAATTATGTTACACTTAAAAATGTATCTACGACAGGTAACAGAGCCAATTATGTACAAAGGTAGCTTCAATGGGACACGGGCGGGCTTTTTATTCCGGAAGGTTAGTGGTTTGTACCTAATCGTCAAGTCGGTAGAGACATAGTCGAAGTATTTATTAATGATTTGTAGAGCGCCATTGGGTCGATTGTTCTATTCTAAATATGGGGCGACGTTCCCAATTCAAAAGGGCGAAACCGCTGAAACTTGACGAGAAAAGCTAATCCACGAAGACGGTAATTTGGCACAAGTCGACGTACTAAAAATTGGCGCAATACGAAAATCGAAACGGATCACTTTTAACGACAACGGAACCTCCAACAGATTTAAGCACTGTAGAAGCGTGAAATCCGGAGATAAACGGACAAGCCTTTACAGCAAAAATATTAATTCACATACATACGTCCGGTCTCTCAACACGATAACATTCCTACTCAAGGGGCAAGATCATTGACGTGCGCTTGGAATTGTACCCTGTCGTCTTATCTCATATTTGGTCTACCTCTCTGTCGATTCGCATTTGGTTTCTCGTCTATAACTCTTCTTGCTGTAGTTTGCCTTTCTTGTTTTGTGGATATGCTCATATCAGCTCAATATATAGGCTTTTGCGATTTTCACTATATTTTCGCCTTATAGTGTTCCCTCAATTTCATTGTTCGTTAATCTTGTATATTCTCCTTTGCTAATTTTCTGTAATCTCTAAATTTTTCGTACTACTTTGCTATTACTTGTTTTATAAGACACCGTCTCTTTTACGTAAGTAGCAATACGACGTAAGGTAGCTTTATACAGGGTGTATCAGAAATAAGTACCGTGAGTTGGAAGGAAGGTAGATCTTCGCCAAATCATAAAAACGGTTAATTGCAATTTCTCCTCCTGTGGGTTCTATAGGGTGATAACGAGAGTTCAAAGAGTATATATTTTATTAAAAACATTTCCTTATGACAGAGTTATCGATTTAAAAAAAAAGTACATATTAGTTACTCCTACTGACTAATTACGATACTTTATTTAGCCAAATTGTAACAAGCCAGAAACGAAAAATTGTAGGTTTAAAGATCACTTCTTAGGCCAAACCTTTTAATGCCCTGTATTTCAAACAAATTGTATTGTTAACTATTCTCCGTTCAATTTCCCACAAAAAAAGATACTCTTGAATTAACTCGCTAAGTTTTTGTGCCCTTCCCGTAAGGAATCAATAACATGTTGGTGTAAGTAGCAACATTTCAAGATTAAATTAGCGAAATTAGAAGTATTGCGCTGTGGGGAAAGATGATACTGACGTTTTATTATACAGTTCAATTCTCCGTCTCTGAATTATTACAATTTGTAAAATTAAGTATAGTACCTCGTCAGTAAAAGTAATTAAATATGTATTTTGAATTATAGCTATTTATATATCAAGGGAGCAAAGTGTATAATTTCCTCCCATGGGCAAAGTTTGCGGCCCGACGCAAAGCGGAGGGCCGTAATTGCATGAGTGAATTTCCCCCCATGATATATATACAGTGTGTCCCCGGATTGAGTTCACTATAGGTATAATCGACAAAAAATTTTACAATTTTATTTTAATGTTTTGGAATCCCGCCCTGCTTGGTTTGAAAACAATTTTAAGCAGAGTTTTAATTTTTAGAAATTGAGTTGGCCATGAAAAATGTGAAAAAACTATTTTCTATTTAGGTAAACTACCCTTTTTGTTCGTGATACCGCAAAATTTTGTTAAGAAAAGTTGTTGAGAATAAAAAATTATGGCCCTGTACCAAATTTTAAAAAGATCTGTCGACTTAGATTAAACCGTTATTTTTTAGATTAAACAAATTGCATTTATTAAAAATAACGGTTTCATCTAAGTCGACAGATCTTTCTGAAATTTTGCATAGGGCCGTAATTTATCATTCCAAACAACTTTTCTTAACAAAATTTTGCCGTATCATGAACAAAAAGGGTAGTTTATCTGAAAATAAAATAGTTTTCGCTTCCCTGTCAAGGCCTACTTGTTTTTCAAAAAATGAAAATATTTTTAAAATTTTTTTCAAACCAAGCAGGACCGAATCCCAGAACCTTAAAATAAAATTCAGAAATTTTTAGTCCATCTCACCTCTTGTAACATCAATCCTGGGACACACTATTGTATTTTCTTTTCAGGTAAACTACCCATTTTGTTTATAATACAGCAAAATTTTACTAAGAAGAGTTGTTCAGAATGGGAAATTATGGCCCCATACAAAATTTCAGGAAGTTCTACCTATTTAAATCAAACCGCAATTTTTAATAAATAGGTACAATTTTATCGGTTTAATCTAAGTAGGTAGATCATCCTGAAATTATGTATAGCGCCATAATTTATCATTCTGAACAACTTTTCTTGGTAAAATTTTGCCGTATCATGAACAGAAAGGGTAGTTTACCTGAAAAGAAAATAGTTTTTGCTTCACTGTCAGGGCCAACTTGTGTTTTCCAAAACTGTAAATATTCTAAAAAGTCTCTTCAGACCAAGCAGGGCGGAATCCCAAAACATTAAAATAAAATTGTAAAATGTTTTGTCAATTATACCTATAGTGAACTCAATCCGGGGACACACTGTACATATATGATTTTTTGCCGCGCTAACGAATTCGATTCGCTGTTTTCTTAATTCAAGAATATCAAAATACGTGTGGCATTTTGGGTATATTGCTAATCAGGTCGTCTATGTGAAGCGATCAACAAACAACGATTTGTTGTGAGTGAAAATAGAGTGCTAGTGAAAACAAAAAAAAACGATATTTTGCAGTAGATGTCAAACTATTATAAAAATGTGTAGCAGCGGTGACGACGATTCAGATTTGCCCCCTGATATTGCAGAAGATGCAAATGCTGCAACATGGGATTGGTTACCGGAAAAGTCAAAGGAAAAGTAGCGGTGCAGGAAAATATTGACATCAAAAACCCAAAATTGATTGCATTACTGAAGCGTCAGGTTGCAGGTTACAGGCCAAAGAAACCCGACAATTTCACGCGAGGAGATCTTAGCTAATTTTCATTGAAAGTTCCAGATGAGTACCTACTGATGAAGGTATTAAATACAAAATTGTTATAAACAAGAGTGCCCCGTTTTAATAGTATATTAAAGTATGAGTGGATAACAAGGTTTTTAAAACATGCGCGAGTTTTCGAGCACGACGGTATAGCCGGAGTGCTCGGAATAGAGCAAGTGTTTTAAAGACCAGTTATCCACGAATACTTTACGCTATTTTTTATTATACTTGTAATACTGGAAATAAATTACACACTAAAAACTTAGAAATAATTTTTGTCGTGATAAATCGAAAGGTCATAGTAATATTGCTACTATAGTTACGAGAATTGTTTACGTTTTTGTCGCGTCCACATCCGTTGTTGCATTCAGTCGTGTCAGCAAAATAAAGATACCGATGAAGTTATAATGTTACCTACATACCTTGTTTCCTTGACAACCTTTAAAGCTCGGCGTGCTTTAATCGCCTGTTTTCGCACGCTCAGGTGTGCTTTAAACTGCGATTCTGATGCAGGTATAATAAAAAATGATTTTTATTCGTTACAGCTTGTCCTGGTCATAGTTATCTCGGGTGCCCGTTGTTGTGACAAACTCACAAAATTGAATGTCTGCGATATTGAAGCAAAGACGGAATTTTAATTATTCAAATCCCAGATTCGAAAACAACAAATGCGAGCGCCCTTACTGGTCATTGTCTAAGGAGGATTTAGCTACACTTTTAGTGGATTCTGGGGCAAACATTTTAAGCCTCAAACTTCACGGAGGATGGAAGTCCACGTCTGTCGCTGAAAGTTATGTGGCTTGAGTCAATTGCAAGTAAAGTGCAAGCCTCGAATCAATTATAGGAGAAACATTTGTTTCTCAAGAAATACGAGTAAAATCACCGGCTCCTAAAAACCTAGAAAACTGACCAAATTCCGAAATATTCCTGTGTACTGTGTTACTTAATACATCAAATTTGTTATCTTGTGCGGGTGTGAAAATCCACTCGGCGACCAATTGTACCTTTAATATTGGTTTAAATAAATGTTTCGTAGAATACTGTGAAATCAAGTTTTTTCAAATGCAATTTGACATTTTTGAAATTCTGTCAATTATAGTTTATTAAATGTAATCATTACAGCTAGAGTTTCTATGGAAATTATTTTACCTTTCGTGGGAATATTTGTTTACTTTACCTCTCATGTGAGGTAAAGGCATCCTTTTCTCCCTCAAATTAGGGAGAAAAAGATCATTTTCTATAGAGCGAGGCGAAAATAGTATATTATACATCAAGGTAGCGAAGCGCAGTATTATAACCTGAGCGCATATTAGATTCTGAGAGCGCAGCGCGAAGTATCTAAAGCGCGAAGGTTATAAGAGGATTCGCTACCGTGGTGTATATACTATTTTTTGCACTACCAAACGGCTTAATACCTAAATTTCCAACAAATTTCGAAAATATTTTAATTGTCAACCTGACAATACAGCTCTTTAAAACGTCAAAATTAAAATAGTCATATTTGGTAACTTAGCAATTTATTAGTTACCACGGTGAAAATTGTTTATTCTACTTTCTCTCCCTTGGTGGAGAAAATCAACTTTACGACCTAACAATAGGCCAGTAACGGTGCGTTCGGACACTAGTAGTGCAAAATAGTATATTATACATCAAGGTAGCGAAGCGCAGTATTATAACCTGAGCGCATATTAGATACTGAGCGCGGAGCGCGAAGTATCTAAAGCGCGAAGGTTATAAGACGATTCGCCACCGTGGTGTATATACTATTTTTTTGCACTACCAAACGGCTTAGTACCTACATTCCCAACAAATTTCGAAAACATTCCAACTGTCAACCTGACAATGCAGCTCTTTAAAACGTCAAAATTAAAATAGTCATATTTGGTAACTTAGCAATTTATTAGTTACTACGGTGAAAATTGTTTATTTTACTTTCTCTTCCTTGGTGGAGAAAATCAACTTCACGACCTAAAAATAGGCCAATAACGGTGCGTTCTGAGACTAGTAGTGCCAAAAATATATTATTCAACCTGGGAAAGATTAATACTAATAATGGTTAGGCACTAACACCCCATGAAAGAGCTTGGCCTGCAAGGCGGAAGGTCAGAGCTTTCGTATCCTGGCTTTCACACCCGGAAGTCGCTTGTCAAATTCATGACACGATGTGATGTGGTGAGCATCACGCATTAGACAACCGCATTATTACCCATTGTTCTTTCGAACGCCGGTTTCAAATTATTTAAAGCGATTGGGTAGGCCGCCCGTCAGGCATCGATCTGGGATTTGAACTCCAGACTTTCGCACCGCAGCCCAATGCTCTAACCATTGAGCTACGCTGGCCCAACTTTTTTTAAATACATACATAATATCTATTCTACTGGATTGCGATTGATATTTTTTTATAATGAGTCATTCACCTATTGTCGTTTTTAAATAGGTACATGTTTTGTTCATAAAAAACGAGTTTAATTTTTCACTTTTTCTTCTTTGAACTGTAAACATTTTAATTAAAAAGTTAAGAGTTATTGACAAATTTTCTGTGCCGATGCTCAAGGTCGATGTATGGATCTCTCTTAAAATAAAACAATGTTGTTGTGTCTAATAGTAAACGAATGCGATAAAATTGCGTCTGTAAGGGTCAATATTCGAATGTATTTTTTGTCTCGACCTAACGGTCTCGACAAAAAACCTAACATTCTCAACCTAATAAAACCTTTGCTTTGCGCACTTAATATAAAAATTACAATATTTTAATACATGCATATAATAGAAACAAACCGAACCCATCATAAAAAATAATAAATTATAGATTTATTAACTCTTATAACAAATGTTCTAAATTATCACCGTTAATGTGTAAATATGCATTATTCGTTTGGCAACAATTTTTTTAAGACGAGCCAAAGTGGCTGATGTACTGGATGCGCACGACTATTGGGTTTCTTAATTTTTCCTCGTTTTCAATAGTAATTTGTACGGTTACGGCCAAATAAAAACGACCACCATTTTGACATTCTATGTCATTTTCATAAATTTTGGTAAATCAGGCTTTTACTTGACAGTACCTTGACAATTTGAATTCTTAATATGTCATTTTTAATTTTTATGTTTCTTAGGTGATTTAATACCAATTCACAATAGAGTAAAGTACGGCCCGGTTTTATTTGGCCGTAACTGTACAACTAGTTTTGAAAGTCATACTTTTTTTCATGAATTTGCAGTTTGATAACGAGAGCGAAGCCCGAGTTAATCAAGCAAATTAATGAAAAAAAGGACTTTGAAAACATGTTGTACACGTAGTTTTTTTGCAAAGTGATCTCTTGGTCAAAATTTATTCGAAAAGGACTTTGGAATTGACGACTGTCAAATTGACATTTCAATAAAATAGTTAAAAGACGTGTATTTTTTCGCGATTTTTGCGTTAAAAAAATTGAAACTTTCAATACGAGTTTTCGTTAAAAAAAAGACGACTTTCACGATCACTATGCAAAAAATGGCGTTTGGTAGACATTTTCCTTAACAGTACCATACAAAAAAATCTAATGCGGTAAAATCGGGACTTTGTGGAGGCCAAGAATGCACCGAAATGTGAGGAATGTCATTTAAGTAATTGCTCACATTTCGGTGGTAATGCGCGGGGCGCCATTATTTTGGAACCACATTTGTCGTTGAACGTTTAGTGGAAAGTCTTCTAGTAATCCAACGAGTACATCGTGCAAAAACCGTAAATATCGTTCACCTGTTAAAGTTTCATTCACAGAAAACACTATCTGAAAATGTATTACAGGTATCCAGTGAGGATACTCTTGGAGATAGTAATGACTGTTGTGTCTGTTTACACCAACGCTGTTTGAAAATATCGTTTCGTCACTGAACATAACATAATTTATAATGTTAATTTGGTTTTGAAGAAACTCACAAAACTGTATCCTTTGTAGAAAATTATTGTCATGTAAGGCTTGAACCAAGGTCAGTTGATAGGGATGGGATGAATTTGCTTTCAATATTTTTCTTATAGAAGTTCTGCTAATCTCCTCGTTCATACTAAAGGTTTGCTGACTAACATGAGGGTTTTTGGCTACTTTTTGTAAACTCCAATTTAGTTAACTTTGGTACTGATAGGTCTTGCTCTTGACCTAGTAGGTTTACTGAAACTTCCACATTCGTTCAACGAAAATTCCAAACGTCTAAACGTACAGTGAGCGCCAAAAAGCATTGGTCAGTTTCAATACCTAATAAAAACCCATACACTTCACCTATGGAATCAATGATAATTTCTTCATAAATAGGAAACTTGGGAGTTTTGTTTCAAAGTTTGACATCCTCCGAAAGTGACAGTTGGGTGTGCTGTTTCACCGTCAAAGATTGTCGGGGCTCATTTTTTCGAGGAAATTGGTGAAACGGTAACGGTTACATCTCAAAGACATTACATGCTTTAAAGATCTTTTTATCGCAAATAGAGGAGGAGATAGTTTCAACAGGACGGTGCTACAAATTACACCGCAAGAATTAATACGAATCTCCTACGACAATCGTTTCCAAATAAACTGATTTCTTGCTATGGTGACCTTCATTAGCCCTCGAGATCGCAGGACATAACCACTCCTGATTTTTTCTTTGGGATTACTTGAAGAGCAGAGTATTTACAAGAAAGATAAGAAATCTGGAAAAGCTTAAAATGTTTATTCGGGAAAATATTGAAGTTATACTGCAGGATATGCGGCAACGTGTGATGAGAGATTTCGGCCACCGTTTAAAAGAGTGCATTCAACAAGAGGGGAGTCATTTAACCGACAGCATTTTTCATAAGTGAATCTCCCATTCTTAGTCTTTAAGAAATAGTTCTGATTAACTGTGTAATTTAAGCAAATAAATTGTTATTACAAATTGAAACTGACCAATGCTTTTTGGCGCTCACTGTATCTTCAGACGGAGCTAAATAGGCGATTAGGATAACGCTAAATGTATGAAGTAACTACTAGCAGCATCTGCATTTTTGTGGGCTTTGGCAAATATTATCATATTTGTTTTTTTCATTTTTGTAAACCTAATTTTAAGTTTGCTATAACTAATTTTGAAAACGCTAACTTGTCAAAATGACATACACTCCAATTTCTAATTTGTTTGACATTACCTATGCTGATCTGTTTTTTGCCTTATAAGAAATATAGCCATCTAGAATGTAATCACATTTGTTATTTGGGTGGCAGTCAAAATTCGACAGGGCTACAAATTTCGTGGCCCGCCCTGTATATGTACAGCGCTTTCGTAAAGTAGTGGATAAATTCGTTAAAAATTCAATTAACAACTTTTTATTAATACATTTTTATTTGCTCATTTTTTCAAATAAAATCTATGTTTTTTTAAAGGCAACCCCCTCTTTTTATTGCGAAATTTGAAAGAACGCATCTTTTTACTTACGTTAAGCTGCTTGTTGAGTATAGGTTAGATGACCAAAAATTAAGAAAAAAAATTTAAAGTTGCAAAATACTAAATTTAATTTTAGGAAGTATGATTTTACGTTCTTATCAATGGCAGCAATCAATAAAAAACAGGTCGGTTATCTTAGTTACTGCCAGGCAGCCAACGGTGCACAATGTGATCATTTAATTTAGTTTGAACTTATCGTTGCAATTAAATTTAGTATTTTGCGATTTTAATTTTTTTTCTTAATTTTTGGTCATCTGACCTATACTCAAATTGCAGCTTAACATAAGTGAAAAGATACGTTCTCTCAAATTCCTTAATAAAAGACGGGGGTTGCCATTAAAAAAACATCGATGACGTCATACCTCCTACCGGGTCAGCCTGTATGTAGAGATTTTATTTAAAAAAATCCGAAAATTAAAATAAAAATCGACGGGTCCCAACGTTTTTTCCAAAAGTTATTCCTTGAATTTTTAACGAATTTATCCACTGCTTTACGAAAGCACTATATAAGAGCCCTACAAGCAGAACCACCTTAACTTACAAGCCGTAGCATAGGTACACTGGCAACGTCGCGTCGGGGGCCGAAAACCATTCAAGCATTTATGGTTCATTCAATATTTAGTTCATTTAAGGAAGTTGTGGCACTTTTTCATGTAGTGAATTTGACAGGGGAATATCTTGGAGGACTGACTAAGAATGTTTTAAGTTTGATTCACAGCAGCGGACTAACAGTAATTTATTTGTCTGATGGTACCCGAGTTAACGTAAATATGTTCGAATTATTATGCAAATATTTGAGTCCAGGCGGTGCTAATGATGGTAACTGTTTCAAAGTTACTAATCCATACGTTCCAAATATACCATTTTTTTTATGTATGATACGGTATACATGTTTTTAAAATTATAGGACATAACTGGTTAAATCAAAAAGATGGAGATAAAACATTTATAGGTATTTCCTTCTTTTGACAATATTGATGATTGTGATTTACAGAAAGCTTACTTCAGTGATCTCCGTAACCTTTATGGAAAACATAGTAACGCTGCTAAATTAATTGCGACTGCTCCTAAATTAAATTACAAAACTGTATATCCAAATAAGTTTGGGAAGCAAAAGGTTAACCTAGTAGAAAATGTTTTTCATGAAACAACAATTGCATCTTTACAAAGTAGCAGTCTAGATAAAAATAGTACAGTTACATTTTTTTAAATTATAAATAAATGGTGGAGAATTATTAATATAAAAAGTAAAATGAAGGGGTTATGTAAACGAGATAGCAATCAGTTGCCATTTATCAGCACTGATGATCCACGGTTTGAGTTTCTAAACAAATTTGTGGTCTGGTTGGAAAATGGAAAACCCTGGGGAGTAACAGCATAACATTAGATACTTTTAAAGCCATAATTCAGAGCACCCGGGTATTAATCGAAGTATTACAATTTCTCCTTGTTACAGTAAAAACAAGTTTATGGTCTGACAGGCAAATTTCAATCTGATTGTATAGAACGCCGGTTCGGTAGATATCGCCAACTTTCTGGTTGTAGCTATAAAGTGTCTGTACAGATGGTTATGGACTCAGAAGAAAAATACGCTTAAAGAGTGTTTTTGGTTTACATTCTTCGCGGTATGGCAAAGTATTATTCAATCCAGATTTGCTTGTTAATACGAACTCGGATATGGATTATAGTAAGTGTGGGCTTGATATTGATATAAAAATGTTCAGTGATACTACTTCTATGAACATTTCGAACAACTTTGATTTGTCAGTAATAATATATGTTGCGGGTTATACTGCTAGAAAATCATTAAAACAAGTAGATTGTAGTATGTGTCGTAGCTTACTTTCTGATGACACTGAAATAAATGATAACTACTTTAACGATCTACAAAGGGGTGGTCTTGTGATTCCATCTGAATTAGTTATGAATTTAGCACTTGTGGCATTAAATATATTTTTCTGCTTAATTAGCTCTAAATATGAAGATTTATTTATTCGATATGGTGAAAATCATAAACTACTGTTAGTTATTCTAGTGACAAGATTTGCTGAAGGAGATGATTATGCACAAATTTGGTTTTTAGAAAAGCCATGTACACATCAATCGTTTCCTTTATTAAAAAACTTATTTAGATTTTTTCTAATATGATCCTAAACAACTACACCATATAAAGGAAAAGTATAAAAGATGCACATTCTAATGTCAATAAAAAAACCAATTCAAAACCTATAAGGGCAAAGATAAAGAAATATCTGAATAAATCTGATTCTAAAAAGAATAGAAAGCTATCTACATATCAATCGTTTAATATTTATGTATTAATTTCTGTTTTCCTAACAATTAATTGGCAATGTAATAGCATTAGTATATTATTTCTTTTTATTGTACCCTATACGTATAATTGTTAAAATAAATATATATAAACTTACTTGTTCATATATTTTACTTACTGATTTTATAGAAATTATTCGTTTCTCTCACATTTAACAAGTACGAGTTTGCATTCGCGCCATTTTCTAGGCCCCCTAATAGCGCAAAGTGCGACGTTGCCATTTCAATGCTCCGGCTTGTAAGTTAAGGTGGTTCTGCTACAAGCCGTGTAGGCTCATGGCTTTTTATACATTCTTTGCCATTCCTTTCGCTTTGTGGTTCCTTCTCTCCAGTTCTTTACTCCCAGCTGATGTAAATCTTTTTCTATCTCTTTCTTCCACCTCGCCTTTGGTCTGTCTCTTCTTCTTACTGCACCAATTTCTTCCGTCAAGTTTTTTGTTCGGCGCTCGCTTCTTATACACCCGCATTTTTACTTTTCTCGGCACTTCTTTAGTAAATTTATGACTTGTAAAAATGTCTAAAAAGCATTTAAGCTATCTGAAATATACGACGACATTCAAAGTTGCCGAACTTACAGCAATAGCTGCAGTAATAGAGTGTAAATGAAAAGTAACACGTGCGGATCGTAAATCTTTAATATCTCCAGTGAGAACTTCGAATTCTTGTAATTTGCTTTTAATCGCCTTTTATTGTTCTGAATATGCTCCTTCTCGAAACGCTATTGTATTGAAAATATTAATTTTAAATCTTGTTTAGAAGTACTTCTATTATTTCTAGACCAATGTTGTACATTTACCAGATGCAAGATTCGTGTCCATACATTGCACAGCTTAATGACTTTTACTGCTTTGTCAATTTCTTCCAAAGTTATTTCTGTTACTGCTACATAGCTTCATCTTGTTTTGTATTTCCAAGTTAATCCGTTTATTTATGCACTGTTTTCCGACAATTTCACAAAATGGTCTCGCCATTTCTTCATTATTTTAAGTATTTTCAGTTAGAATATTTATAATCTGCTTTAACGTTGTCATGTTTCTATATTACCTTATATAACAAATTTTATAAGAAGCCTGCGTAGGAGCTAGGCTTGCGTTAAGCAGGCCCTCGGTTCGAATCCCGCGAGGCCGGAATTTTTCCGCAGCCTTGGCGATTGGAATGGGGCTCGGTGAGACCGCTCACAGTTGGCACCAAATTAACTGCTCTACTCAGAACACATTCCTTCCGCGTTTTAAAAACTACTTAACCTTTTTCGTTCACTATCTGCAGCACAAAATCATTATTTGGAAGATTCAGTTGATGCAGAACAGACCCAATCAGTAAGCACAAGAGCAATGATGTCGCTTCTATAGTATGCTTGACTTGGACTCATGTTACATATGTTCTGCTTAAAAATTGATCTGTAGGTTTCCATACAGATGATGCCGATAATTAAGTTTTTAAGGTACTGACACTACTGCTACATAAAAAACATAGAATGTGTAAACAGATTATAACAGGTTCACATCTTTTTGCATGAAGGTTGGCCATGGAAGTTTCCACAATTTAGCTGTGTAATAATACTTGATTGTGTTTAAACGAAATTTAGGTTTAGGTTAGAAAAGACGACAAAGCCATTCAAATGCAAAGTTTCCACATTTAAGCAGAACAGAAGATAGGTATTTATGTTAAAATTAAAAAATTAAGAATGTTTTTGGACGATCCCCAGTTTATGGCTAAGCGAGGGCAGCGAGCGAGGCACATAAACTAGCCGAGTCTAAAAGTACGCTTTCGTGGGAGTTACGTACATTATTTTGTTTTCTACTGCTTTGGAAACGTTTTTTCTAGCTATAAAATGACGGTTCAATCGAGGAAGTTGGGAAAAGTTGAAGAGGTCATAATCATACCGAAAAGTGGAAGTGTCTATTTTGATTTCGACCAATGGCAATAATTGTTTGTTTTTGTTGCTATGGTTGTTACTGTAGAAAAGTAAAGCTTAGCAGTATAAAAATGTGGGAGTTTTCGGTTGCTAAACGCTGCCGAAATTGATAGCTCTTCGATGCAGTAGAACAAAATAGAACATCAGTTATCTTTATGTATGTATCCAGTTTCAGTAATTCTGTAGTTGACAACATTTTTAATGAAGTATATGGAAGGTTTTACAATATTTAGGTTTTAAATATTTCTCCCATGTACTATCAAAGTAGGTATATGTGTCAACATTATTTTATTCTATGAAATAAGTAAATTTGTTGGAAGTTATACAGGTTAAACAACAAAATAAAATGTATGATTCAGTTTAATTAAGTGCAACTTAATCAAATTCCAATGTCAGCCTTCATGCAAAAAAATGTGCACCTATTATACAAGCTGTAAAGGAAAACGTCGGACATAGGGAAAAGGCAATGTTAAAAATTGGGAAGGATAGACTATATATCTATGGTCCTGCAACATAGCAAAGTTGTTTGTTTTACCACGCCAACAGTTAATTAATCTTTGTTACAGAAAATATATTTTAAAATAGAAAATTTTGCATAAATAGTTATTCATTTTATGAAATGGACTTACTCAGAACTAACAATATTTTGAAGATACACTTGGCTAAACGTCAAAACAAATAGAATACTTGTACTGTCATGTTAACATAACAATTATAATAACATTTTATACCGGTCAAAACGAGACTTGATCCTTCGTAATTTTTAACATTCCATTTCCTTATGTACGACATTTCCATTTACACCCTGTATACATTTCTATTGTCTTACTTAATTCATCCAATGTGCAAAATGCCTGGTGCGTATTAATATAATTTTAAAAATAAGATTGCAACAAATGAATGGAAAGGTAAAATAAACGTCCAAATATAAACGCTGTAAACGCACAAGTAAAGCAAAACAGTTCTAACCAAATAGACAAGTAGACTAAATGCGAGAGGAAGGTAAACTGTGCGCGCAAGCAAATTTTGCCACTAAGTAATTCCTTGTAAAATACTAACAAATAAACATTTCTCATGTAAAAAAGATCAGTCTAAACTTTGTTGTACAATCATACAATTAGCATTAAAAACATCTGAAAAGCTAAGAGAGAATACGAAAATAGAAGACATGAAAAACATGCACAAATAGTGTATTGTACAATGTGTGAACTTAGAAAATTAACTTGGCAAGAGGATATAATAATATAACAAGCTAAACAAAAATTAAGGACGGGGATATAGAGCAAATTAAAAAAAAATACGAGAAAATAAAACTGCAAATGGAAATCATTCAAAGATACACGCATACTATTTTTCTTCAAGTTGTCTAGAGAGCAACTCTTTTATCTTTAACATTTGGTTTTCTTTGACCGACTTTGTTCTTTTCCGATCCCTATGGTATTAGAGTACTCGAGGGCTAGGAATCTCTATTTTCTTTAGCTGTATACTCTTTTTCCTATACCTTTGGCTAGAGTACATGTTCTTAGAGGGCATACCAATATCGCCAGATAAATGCTAAGGAACTCATAAGAACCTAACATCAGTTTGGCTACCAGCAAGTTTTTTCCGTAATGGATTGGGCGACGGCGATTTCCTGGCGACATAAACCTGGGATTCGGTGACTAAGAGAAACAACCCCAACAGAAACATTTTGGTCCTCCACATTGAGCGTTGGGGGTGGGGCCAGCAACTCCATTCCTGGAAAAATGTTTTCACCGCTAAGAATCCTAGCAAGAGAAATGACCCGGACGGACAAAATAAAAGACGACTTGGCAAACGAAAACGGATAATGAGTATGGTTACATGGAATGTGTGAGGTTTACGTACCAAATAGATAGAAGCAATGCAAGAAATCAAACTATTTGAAATTGACATTGTAGCTCTCGTGGAAAGAAAAAAGAAGGGTAAAGGACCGGAATGCATTGACGACTATATTCATTTTTATAGGGACGTGGATCCTGCTGAAAGAGCAACGGCTAGACTTTCCATCCTCATGCGATAGCGACTAGGTCAGAAGTTGGAAAGCCATAAACAAGAGGTTGATTAATATGAGATGAACCTGAAAGTACGAGTATATGATGTAGTTGTAATTGGGGTGTATGCTTCCACAGAGGACGAAAGATGACTATATTGAGTAGTTAAATGATGTGCTAAATAATATTAGTAAATGCAAGGAAATCACTTTACTGGTGATTTTAATGCACGCATAGAATGAAAGATACACGAAAAAATTATTGGATCTCTTTACGCAATTTGAATGGGTCTTTCAAACATAAATATGTCCTCACGTATACTTGGATTCAACCTGCTCGAAAATTGAAATCCATTCTAGACGTGGTGTGTAAACAAGTAACCAGGTTACGTATAGAAGATGTCAGAACTTACAGGGGAGCTGATTGTGGCTCTGATCATTTCCTGTTTAAAGTTAAAGTTGTATTTCCTTATGCTAGGTACTAACTACTGTAACACAAATTGAGATGACGATAACAATGCACATTCTATAACGGCTCTAAGATACAACGTACCTAGACTAAACTAAGATTCAACGTCTTTTCTGTACGACAACGTTCCCCTTTACAATTTCTGGCCCGCATTAACAGCACTTGGCATAAGTGCAACGCTCACCAGTGCAGTGAAAGCTTTATATACTGGCGTCATCAATAGCGCTACAGTTTGATAACACCTGTTATAGGAATTACCTGTTACGAGATAGTTATGGCAAAGTTGTATCGAGAGATAAAAGAAAACTGATCCTCAGCGGGCTGTGGAAATTCAAACGCATGAAGAATATGTTGGTGGCACTGTACGTCAATGTCAAATTCGAAGTTAGCAGGTGAGCTTTTGCGTCAGTCTGTGTCAAAACTGACGCAAAACCTAAGCTGCTCACCTCGAATTTGACATAGACATACAGTGCCACCAACATAATCTTCATGCGTTTGAATTTCCACAGGTTGCTGAGGATCAGGTTTTTTGGATCTCTTGATGCAATATATTGCTCCAACGCTATTCAAAATATACTTAACCCGGTATACGTGTGTTTTTTTTCCTAATTGGCAATTATTACTTTATAATCATAATGTGGCAATATCTGTTAACGTCATACCTTAAAATTAAAATAAAAAATTATTAATTGAATATACAAAACTTTATTTTTTACACCATGTGTAAATACAACTCAAATCGTTAAATTCAAATCCAAAAAAGATATAATATAAACTCTGCTTCGATCTCTAGTTTGTATCCGACTCATCCGAAACTTGTAAACAATTAGGGCAGGTATATGTGGTATGTTCCGTGCAAATGGCCCGTTGGCAAGATCGCAAAATCAAAAATGTTTAGAACAACAACAAAAATATAAAAGTAAACGTGGTTAGTCGCATAATGGGCGATTTGCTCACACTAGCGCACGCACCTACCAAACTACTTGTCACAATTGCACTGTGCCTTGTTTTTTTCATGAAATAATACCACTAGCCGGTGCTTGACGAATAGGGTGGGGATTAAAAAAATTGGCGGGATCGTACCTGTCATTGCACTAAAATGGCGAATTAATTTGTAAAAACGTGAGGGAATCGCTCATGTAGCGACCAATGCCGGGTTAAATACCGCGCTAAAGAATTTGAAAAGAAAATGCAGAAATATGAGCATATCCGTAGAGACTAAGTTATTTACTTTATATTATGCTGATTATCAGGTCATCAACGAGGCTCGGTGTTGTGCAACTCGGAAAAAATAATATAAATTTAGTTCATTATACTCTGTCATGTCTTTTAGCCGTGCATGTTTACGTTGGCTACCATCTGTTGGGTCTTTCATTATTATTTTCAGCGGGTTAGCTTTTTGCTTAGTATAGCATAATCAAAGTATATGGCTATTCCTTTGTTATTTTTAAAATCAGGTCTCTCACTTTGTTCATTTTCTTAAAACTTCATCATTATTTGTATGCTCTTTCCAAGATATTTTTAGAAGCTTTCACTTTCACACAAGTCCAAGTTTCTCGTCCATACAGCGAAACAGAATAAGCGCATTCTGTTAAAAGTTTTCGTAACTTGATTTATTAGCAATTTGATTTCGATGTCAAGGTTCAAATAAAGTGTTGTCCAGCATCTCAACTACTTGAATTTTAGTACCGTCTCAACTGGCTCTGCATAAATAATTGTACAGCAAGCTAAATCTTCTACGGATGATAATACATTTTCCTAGTTGAACTAATTTTCAGGATGTTTCTCACTCACAATGTTACTTATGAGTCGTTGCAGTCGTTCTATCGACTATAATCGTCATATTATCTTCTACGAACGTAGGTTGTTGATTAGTCTTGCATTACTTCTTATTCCATTTCTCATCCAGCAGAGTTCTATTGAAGATAAAATATACAGATAATAGAGGTTAAATAGAAAGTGCAGGCAGTACACATCCTTGTTATATGCTAAGTTATATAGATATGTCATCGGCTTCATTTGCTACTTTTACTGTAGCCTTTTGGCCCGAACACAAATTTTTTACTAGCTGGATATCGTTATCGTCCATTCCTTTTTCTTGCAAAATTTTGAATGATTTTGAGTATTTAACACTATGAAATTCTGTTTCATATTCGATGAAACAAATGAAAACGGTATTAGAACAAAATTATTTAAATAAAACAACCCATTGGCTCACCATGAATTTACTAAAAGTAATAGCGCTCATATAGGTATTGTTATGATATCATAAGAGTGGATATAGTTTGATGATAAACACGATAAAAGAATTTGGTAAAGCATTGTAGTCAGTCTTTGCAAAAGTTTAGAATATAAAAGGTTATTTGAATTAAATTTTAAATAGAGATTATATTTTAAGAAATGAGAATGGAAAGAATAAATTTCATATAGTTTAATTTATAAAGTAAGATGTTAAAAGATAGAAGTTATTTACTACTGATATCAGATACGACAGACCAAATTAAAATATTAAAAGATAACAAAGTATGTAGGTAGCAAATGTATATTTTAATATAGTAAGCATCAATAATGAAAATACGGTAGTTAGGAAAGTTGTTTTGAGAGTAAGAATAACAAACTCATAAAATGTATACAGAATTTTGAAAACTCCTTTTTGATATAATAAAAAATTTGAAATTATGCCTTATTTGTATAAATATTTTGGTGGTATACAAATAACAGGGCTTTTAACAAATCTACGTGGTACAAAAATATGAGAAAATAATTTTGAAGTGATACAAGTACGTAATCGGTGAAGAGATTGTGCAATACAGTTAATTAGATAGAAATAACCAGAAAACTACAGTATTTGAATAGATTTGTATTGAGCTGCTTTATTGGAACTGATACAGTTTATGGGAAGGAGTGAAAAGGATTTGACTGGTGTGGATTACTGCAAGTGTAGGAGCCGTGATGAAGGACTGATGTATCTTCCTGGGAATCATTCTGAGTGATTGGTGGTATTTGGATATTTCATTTTCATGCAGAGGACAGATCATCGTGACAATTAAACCTGAAAAGAAGTAATATTAGTTGGAGTACATCAAGGATATTTTACTGGCAGAAGAGGGTTGTGAAGGAGTAATATAAAAGTCGATAGGTGCAGTCTTGGTAAAAGGAGGTTGGATTCTTCAAATATTTGGATATTTTCTGGAGGATTTAATGGCTGTAAATTGGTTTGACAGTTAATTGCAGTTGGACGTGTTCGTGTGGTGACTAGTTGCACAAGGGGATCTGTGGTGCTGGATGTGCAATTAGTAGAGTCAATAAGGTTGGTTAGTAGTTTAGTCTAGAATAAAAATGAAGTAGATGAACAATATTTATTACTTGCAATAATTAAAAGAGTTATTACTTACTATAAAAGATAGAGAAAGTCATAATAATATTGAAAACAGTGTACGTTGGTCGTATCTGATTACAAGTAGAAGAATTATTTTGAATTCATTCAAGATAAGTGACATTTAAGGTCATTTGACAATTGAAGTTTATTCTAAATATGACAAGTCAAATATAAGACAACTAGATAAAAGAACCTAACCCTGATGATTGAGTTTTCATGGCAATAATTAAATCATTTGAAATTAATTTTTAAATAAGAAATAAATATTCACAGCTAGCAGAGCAGGGCAATTGAATTAAATATTTATGGTACAGAAACGTGAAGTCATTGCAGTATATTATCCCTGCGGTAATTTAAAAATTATCAATTTAGAAACAGCGAGTTCCTTTTTCCAAATAAAATCGTTTGCCAGTTACTGTCGGTGTAAGTAAGTAAGCTTTAATTAGCTTTACTGCAGTGAAAAGTTTTAACAGATGAAAAAAGACGCACCTTACAGGGTTGTAGGTCACAGCTTTTATAAGACTATCACAGTTTTAACCGATGATCTTCACTGTCGAGTTTCCATGAGGTAGTAAATGAGATATAATTGAGTGGACTGCAGTTCCAAATTACACTGTAGAAAAACTGAAGAGTTAAAATGTGATCCCAAATTACACAGTAGCTAGGAATTTCAACATGTGCTGTAGTATTACCCCTTAATAAGTTGCTTCCGGAGGAAGAGATTATAATAGTGTAACTATTGGCAACTGAATCCAAGCGCTACGCCACCATGCGGTAGAATTTTGAACTGTGTCAATGAGGTCGAAATTTAAACTCGCATTGAGCTAAATGGTTTAAGCTAATTATTATTTGTTGGCTTATTACAAAGTTACTAATGCGAGAAACGTCTTTATACTAGGGAATATTTATTCTGGCAACTTTCTCCTCTGACTCAGACCTACAACTACCCCGCTAATGACTATTTAAATTATTTTACTTTTGTTTTCGAGCGCAGCTGTAATACCTTGGTACATGCCTACATTTACCTTACTTGTTCTTGTTTTTACTAGGTTTGTTCTTGCTGAAGTTCAGTGTCTTGTTTATATTTATTAATTTATTGTTTATATTTTTAATAACGGGATATCTTTAACGTAAAAATGGATAGTGTACGTGAGGGAGCTAGATTTTCTCCTGTACCAAATAAATCGAAACGATTTTATTGCGTGTATGGTTGTAAATCATTATCAAAACGCGATACAACTGTGTGGTTACATGTCTCCTAAAGAAGGAGAATTTGTAAAAATTAATAATCAGAAAGCAGATCGGCGAAAGGAATGGATTCGTTTACTTAGAATGGGGAAAAAGGTTACAGAAAGTATGCATGTCTGTTCTCTGCATTTTAAAAAAGAAGATTATATTCTTCCTGGTGAGTACAATACTTATTATCGTAATGATATAAATTAAAATTTATAATGCAAATCCAATAACACAAGACGTAAACGCCAAACAAGTGTTAAAGTTTTGACAGTCCTTTTAGTTTTCTAATTACTTTATAATGTTGTAGACATAGCTGCAAAGAGAAGGCAGCTGAAGAAAATTGCTGTTCCAAAATGCAATTTACCAAAATCTTCAAATGCCGCCCGCTAAAGCAAAACCTTCAGATATGAATAATTTTATATTAAACCACAATTTTGTTTTTTTAACGTGTCTTAACTGTTCAGATACATTAAAGTTGCTACAGTGTGCTTACATCTACGACTTGCTCCAGCTTTACAGGAACACGTCATATTTTCAATTTTCCAACCGTTTGACTGACTTCTGCGGCGTGTAACGAACTTATTTATTTGTACTATTGATGACTAATACGTGACTATTAAAGAATAATTAGAACATCTTTAACTACATTCCATAAGACTTAAAATTCCCCAATAGTTGCTGTGTGTAACAAATACTTACCTAGTAGAAATAGAAACTTTGTAAATAATGCAGCATGACTTAATAGCCATTGATGTACTCACGGCTGGTGAAATTATTTATTTCTATCAAAACAGCTCTATTAAAGTCCCATTTAAACATCTTTAATTAAAATGCATATCATGAAGACTTACAATTTCTCAATATTAGGCCCGTAAAATTATTTAAGAAAATACTAGAAATCTGTTAAATGCAGCATTGGTATATTTACGCACTACTGATTAAATTATTTATTTATGGTAAAACAGCCCTATTAAAATCCCGTTTACACGTCTTTAATTAAAGTGCATACCATGAAAGCTTAAAATATCCCAGTATTATGCCCTTAAAATTATTTAAGCAAATACCAAAAAACATTTAAAATCAGCGTTTAAGTAGGGAAATACATAGGCTTTAAGAATCGTACCTACTTAGAGCTGCCATTTAACTAAGCTCCGCCTTCAGTTCACTTCCCAATAGGCGTTCTGGTCCACTTTTTGGCGGGAAATTCATATTCCGTGAGGGGGTGGTCTAGCGGTAGAAGTGGCAGACTCGCGATCAGCGGCCTCGGGTTCAAACCCTGGGGTAGGCAAGTTTCTTTTTATTTGCGCAGAGTTTTTCTTTGCGCAGGTGGTGGCGTCATTTTCTGCGAATCTGGACCGGATGTTGAGGTGGCGTCATTTCTCGGAATTTGCATCAGATGAAAATAAGAACTAAATTATATAAAACCAAATAAAAGCTATTAGGCCACAACAATATATTAGTAAAAAAGAAACTCTAATTAATAAGGATGCTATACACAATACCCAACGGTGAGGGACAGTTCATTTTTACCGCATAAAAAACTTATCTAGATTGCTTAGAAACCAGGTCCAGATACCTGTTTAATGGAAACATTTTTCTTGAATTTCTAAACGAATCTAAAATTTGGGTCTTCCGTAAAAATCTTTAAGTCGTTAGGTTGACTGTGTCAAGTTTCCACGAAAAAAACTAAAGCTCCTACAGGCCAGATTCTTGGATCAAGTAAATAATACAGCAAAGCATAACAGTTGGTTTTTGCAGTATAAGACATCCGCAAGCCAATCCTAAACTGGTAGTTTTAAATAGCAGAATTTTATAATACAAAACGGAGCGATAAAATAGTCGTCTGTTGATCATGTATTTGTAGCCACCCAGCATCTTTCAGTTTTTATAAGTTATCCTATCATCTCCTTTGTTGCAGGTGTTAGTAGAGGTTATATTTGCTTGTCGCCAGATGTCAGACCTGTCAAGACTTGTGGATGTGAGCGTCTGGGAATGTGCAAGGTTGCTAAAGATAAAACGGATGTGATTGTCTGAGGTTTCTGCACAGGTCTGCGCGGGGTCTGCGCTAGGGTTTTTGTACATGCTTGGCGGTAAATTCAAATTCTGCGTAGGTTTTGGTGAAAAATTCAAATTCTGCGCATTATTTTTACGGCGAATTTTAAATTATGATCAGGCTTTTGGCGGGAAATCTGGGAATGTGCAAGGTTGCTACTAAATGTATGGTTAAAAAATTTGCTTAAAATTGACTGAAAATTTACAGACACTGTTTGTAAGTACTGATTGTAAATATTAAGTGTTTCTCTTGTAAATACACAAAGTTTAGAAACTGGACGATAGTTATTTATTTCGCTTTTGCTGTTGGATTTATGTACAGAAGGACAGCATTCCCTCACTTTAGCAATAAGCAAGTTCCTAAAGAAATATTATTTGTTTTTAATATAGGTTCGAAAGCACTGCTGGCAGACAGACAGACAGACAGACAGACAGGTAGACAGGTAGACAGCTAGACAGGTAGACGGGCAGGCAGGCAGGCAGACAGGCATGCAGGCGGGCAGCCAGGCAGGCAGAGACACATGCAGGTAGACAGACAGAGGTTGAGAAATTGTACGGTGAGGGGGATTGACTGTCTCATATAGATAAACTCGAATTAAGATATAGTTCATTATCGACTTTGTCAATTGTTCCGGACACCTGATTTATGGAAACGTTTTCGCGACACAAGATTGGGGGCAACAATATATAATTATACTAAGAAAATTTAAATTCTGCATAGGTTTGGTGGTAAATGCAAATTATGCGCAGGTTTTTGCCGGGAAATTCAAATTCTGCGCAGGTTTGGCGGTAAATTTAAATTATGATCAGGTTTTTGGTGGTAAATTCAAATTCTGCGCATCATTTTGACGATAAATTCAAATTCGACACAGGACAAATGAACCAATTCAGATTTGACAAAGGGGCTATATTTGGGCATTTCCAGATGTTTAAGAGGCTGTGGGCGTCTGAACGAATTTTATTGTCTTGGAGATGTCATTGTCTGAAAATGATGATTAATTTTTGGAGAGCTAAAAGTCTCATTTGAAATTTTTACAAGATTCCTACGATGTTTGAGGCTAAAAGTCTAATTTTTGACATTTTTACAAGATTCTCTCTCGCTTAATCAAGTTTCATAAATATTACGTGTTTTTCCAGTACATTATGAAATATACAGTTTCGAAATTGCGCCGATAATTATTTATTTCAACCTGTTTCACTCTTACAAACATTCGAACATATAGAGTAAGACCCATACCCTCGAATAGGTTATCCTATCATCACCTTTGTTGCAGGTTTTAATAGAGGCTATATTTGCGAGTCGCCAGATGTTTAAACAGATGTAGGCGTCTGACCGAATGTTATTGTCTGGACATCTGTCGAATGCGGCTAATGAGGGTCAATGACCTCCATTATGTGAGCCGGATGTAATTGTTTGAGAAATATGCAAGGTTGCTAAAATGTATGGAGTGTTTGTCTGAGAAATTTACACCGGATGTAGTTAATGACCTTCCCATTATCAGTGTCTGCAAATTTGGTAGACAGACAGACAGGTAGGCAGGCATGCAGGCAAGCAGACAGACAGACAGGCAGACAGACAGACAGACAGACAGACAGGCAGGCAGGCAGGCAAGCAGGCAGGCAGGCAGGCAGGCAGACTAGCAGGCAGACAGGCAGGCAGGCAGGCAGGCAGGCAGGTAGGCAGGCAGACCGACAGACAGACAGACAGAAAGATAGAGAGACAGACAGACAGCCAGACAGACAGACAGACAAACAAACTGATAGACAGACAGACAGACAGATAGACAGACAGGCAGACGGACAGGCAGACAGACAGACAGACAGACAGGCAGGCAGGCAGACAAGCATGCAGGCAGACAGACAGGCAAGCAGGCAGGCAGGCAGGCAGACAGACCGACAGACAGACAGACAGGCAGGCAGGCAGGCAGGCAGGCAGGCAGGCAGACAGGCAGACAGACAGACAGACAGACAGACAGACAGACAGGCAGGCAGGCAGACAGACAGGCAGGCAGGCAGGCAGGCAGGCAGGCAGATAAGCAGGCAGACAGACAGGCAGACAGACAGACAGACAGACAGACATACATTTTAGCAACCTTGCACATTTCTCAAACAATCACATCCGGCTCACATAATGGAGGTCATTGACCCATACTCATTAGCCGCATTTGACAGATGTCCAGACAATAACATCCGGTCAGACGCCTACATCTGTTTAAACATCTGGCGACTAGCAAATATAGCCTCTATTAAAACCTGCAACAAAGTTGCTGCTAAGATAACTTATTCGAAGTTATGGGTCTTACTCTATATGTTCGAATGTTTGTAAGAGTGGAACAGGTTGAAATAAATAACTATCGGCGCAATTTCGAAACTGTGTATTTAGTAAAGTACTGGAAAAACACGTGATATTTATGAAACTTGATTAAGCGAGAGAGAATCTTGTAAAAATGTCAAAAATTAGACTTTTAGCCTCAAAACTCATCGTGGGAATCTTGTAAAAATTTCAAATGAGATTTTTAGCCCTCCAAAAATGTATCATCATTTTCGGACAATGACATCTCCCAGGCAATAAGATTCGGCCAGACGCCCACAGCCGCTTAAACATCTGGAGATGCCCAAATATAGCCCTTTTGTCAAATCTAAATTGTTTCATTTGTCCTGTGTCGAATTTGAATTTATCGTCAAAATGATGCGCAGAATTTGAATTTACCACCAAAAACCTGATCATAATTTAAATTTACCGCCAAACCTGAGCAGAATTTGAATTTCTCGGCAAAAACCTGCGCATAATTTGAATTTACCACCAAACCTACGCAGAATTTGAATTTTCTTAGTATAATTATATATTGTTGCCCCCAATCTTGTGTCGCGAAAATGTTTCCATGAATCAGGTGTCCGGGACAATTGATAAAGTCGATAATGGACTTAAATCTTAAATCGAGTTCATCTATATGAGACAGTCAATCCCCCTCCCCGTACAAAATCTCAACCTTTGTCTGTCTACCTGCATGTGTCTCTGCCTGCCTGGCTGCCCGCCTGCATGCCTGTCTGCCTGCCTGCCTGCCCGTCTACCTGTCTAGCTGTCTACCTGTCTAGCTGTCTAACTGTCTATCTGTCTAGCTGTTTACTTGTCTAGCTATCTACCTGTCTAGCTGTCTACCTGTCTACCTGTCTGTCTGTCTGTCTGTCTGTCAGTAGTGCTTTCGAACCTATATTAAAAACAAATAATATTTCTTTAGGAACTGGCTTATTGCTAAAGTGAGGCAATGCTGTTCTTCTGTACATAAATCCAACAGCAAAAGCGAAATAAATAACTATCGTCCAGTTTCTAAACTTTGTGTATTTACAAGAGAAACACTTAATATTTACATTCGGTACTTACAAACAGTGTCTGTAAATTTTCAGTCAATTTTAAGCAAATTTCTTAATCATACATTTATTAGCAACTTTGCACATTCCCAGATTTCCCGCCAAAAACCTGATCATAATTAAAAATTCGCCGTCAAAATAATGCGCAGAATTTGAATTTTCTACCAAAACCTACGCAGAATTTGAATTTACCACCAAAACCTACGCAGAATTTGAATTACCGCCAAACCTGCACAGAATTTGAATTTACCGCCAAGCATGTGCAAAAACCCTCGAGCAGACCTGTGCAGAAGCCTCAGACAATCACATCCGTTTCATTTTTAGCAACCTTGCACATTCCCAGACGCTCACATCCACAAGTCTTGACAGGTCTGACATCTGGCGACACGCAAATATAACCTCTATTAACACCTGCAACAAAGGAGATGATAGGATAACTTATAAAAACTGAAAGACGCTGGGTGGCTACAAAAATATGATCAACAGACGACTATTTCATCGCTCCGTTTTGTATTATAAAATTCTGCTATTTAAAACTACCACTTTAGGATTGGCTTGCGGGTGTCTTATACTCAAAAACCAACTGTTATGCCTTGCTGTATTATTTACTTGATCCAAGAATCTGGCCTGTAGGAGCTTTAGTTTTTTCGTGGAAACTTGACACAGTCAACCTAACGACTTAAAGATTTTTACGTAAGACCAAATTTTAGATTCGATTAGAAATTCAAAAAAATGTTTCCATTAAACAGGTATCTGGACCTGGTTTCTAAGCAATCTAGATAAGTTTTTTATGCGGTAAAAATGAACTGTCCCTCACCGTTGGGTATTGTGTATAGCATCCTTATTAATTAGAGTATTTTTTTACTAATATATTGTTGTGGCCTAATAGCTTTTATTTGGTTTTATATAATTTAGTTCTTATTTTCAGGGCTTTATTTTAAAAAATTTATTTTAATCTTACCTTTTGCCTGCAGTCTTTAGCATGTAATTGTAATAATCTTGAGTATTAGTCGTGCAGATTTTTCAAATGTATTATCTGCTAATATTTTCTTTGATTTTTCCAAATTTAAAATCTTTAAATATCTCTCTACCAGATGGGATTGCAAATGTCTTATACTGCAAAAAACAACATTTATGGCGTGCTGTATTGTTGTATTTATAAACCTCGCGTTTGTAGTTATTGAATGCTTAATAAAAAGTTTAGTTAAAACATATAGTGCTGTGGCGTCGGATTTCGTAAATATACTACCATAACATTCTTAAAGCCAAGGTGCTAACACAAGAACAAAGAAGGTGTCTGTTTTTACGAGATTGATATGCGGAAGTTGCGGAATCGGATATACTGAAAAATGTCGGGTGGTACACACGGTTCTTTTATCGCTCTGTTTTGTATTATAAAGTTCTGCTGTATAAGACTCCACTTCCTACTATTTTTAGTGCCGGAATATGTATAAGATTGGCTAAAACTACATCAAACTTTTCACTTGCTAACTGAAGAATATTTTTTACTAATATATATTGCTGTTCGATATTTGACAAGGCCCGGTTTGGCAGCTGCATTACAAGTTTCTGCTTGTCTGTCTGTCTGTCAGCAGTGTGAAACCAATGAATTGTTTTCTCGTAATTATGCAGTACTCTCCGCCTGATAGCAGGCAACCTTCGTTGTTTCTCGAACAATACAATCCGCAATTGAAACAGATCTAGTGGAAACACAGGTTTCTATTTTCTCTTTGGAAAGTTCGTATTTAAAATACCGGTTCAGGGCTCTGTATTATCGGCACCAACAACTTCCGCCGTTGTCATGAGATGGCGTTAGGGAAGCGTCGTTTTTGGTGAAAAGTTGCTTGCTAAGATGTCTGCCCGCTAAATTGTTTGTTTGGACAATCTTCGAGGTGCATCGTCTCCCATGTAGGAAGCTGAACTGAAAGAAGGGTTCGTAAAGGACGCCCAAAGAACCTAGTTGTTGTGGCAGCCGCTATTTTAACATCCTTTCCGTCGATGGGCCAGAAAAGTTACCAAAACCTCTGTTAGTGTAAAGCACATTTTTCTGTTAGGCGAATATCAGACTTTTCTGGGTAAGCACGCTTCTCTCTCTTCTTATTCGACCACTAATTTTGGTTGTGTTTACTCAGCTCCTTGCTTCGGGCTGAGATCCTCCTTGCTTTGGGCTGAGATCATCCCAAAGTCGATGGCTGTAGTTCTTCGCACACCCCTCGGAGAGATTTGAGGCAGTCCTGTCCGCGGTGGCTCACAGCTTCCCGTAGGAGCAGCCCCCTGGTGTTTGGAGTGACCTCTTGAGGCCGAGTTTGGTTTGAAACCTACCTCGATTATTTTGCAATTTGTTATATGAACTCTCAAACGATTTCGTTGTGCGGCATTGTAATATGTTCGTTAACTGCTAGGATGCACTGGAATTTTCAATTGCCTGCGTTATCTTGTTTAGCAATTCATATAGGGTTCTGTTATTAGCGGCTTCACCGCAAGTAATTGTTGTAATCAAGGGTCACACGAAGTGCGAGCTTCGCTGTGCTTATGTTAAAGTAAATTCGCCGAAGCTCATTTTGGATTGAAATTTCGCTGAGCGAGTGGCAAACCTAGTTGCGATAGTTCCATGCTCCTTCGGATTAATTAAAATAGCTGGAACAATATTCAGCAGTGCTTATTTCCATAAGGCAGACAGATCTGATTGCTTACGTGGGTATCCGTAAATTATTAACTTGATACATATTAAAAAAATGGAACGCAGTACAACGGTAACATTCTCTTAGCCTTCGGTTTGCTATTAATCAATGTGTTTTGGCCTAATTTAGTGCTGAAAGTAAGCTCATTTAGAAATTAGTTACGAGGCCGTCAGCCTAGCTGCGATTTCGGATGCACCCGATTGAATTTATGAAATAAGTAATATTGTGATATATATTTGCCTGCTGTGATATATATTTATTTTGTGCTAGTCTTGTCTGTGTACTTTATGCCAGTAATTACAAAACAATTTTATGCCTCCCTGTTATCCGATCCATTAAATCTTAGAAATATTATACGATTTATCACCCTGTGGGTTTTGTTTTATTGTTTACGTTGCATTGCTATCTTGAGCGAGTTTAGTGGTTTTTTTGCTTAAACGAACTAGTGGAACATAAGGCTGCAAACCCCTTGGCGCCCTTATCCGTTCGATCTGTAGTTTTTTTGAAGGTAAGTTGCCCACGACCCTTCTCCTGAGTTAGTGCGAGCATGTTCCGATTTACCATCGGCAATTGTTGATGTAACAAAATGGCGCCCGCTGTGAAGGCAATTTTTTGAGAAACTTTTCTAGTTAGGGATCCCGTAATTACTGGCAAATATTTAGTTAGGATTGTTTGACGTTATTTATTGAGTATATTACTGGTTATTGTTTATACCTTAGCCTTGTTACTCCTTGCATCCTGTTCGTCTTGGCGAATTTGTTTATTTCAGGATATGTTTATAGGAGTCTTGTGCGAATTTGGGAATTTGGTTTGGAATATTTTTTTGAGCTGCGAAGCACCGATTGTTGAATATTTGTACGGCTGGAATTGTTGTGTCGTTGTTGCGAGATTTGTTAGAACATTCTCCATCCGTGCATAGGATTTTAGGGTTTGGCATTTAAGCCATTATTTGAGATTTAGGGATTCGTATGGTAGGACTTTCTCCAACCTTACGAACGTTTGGATTTTTGCTTGGTAGCATATTTGGCATTCGAGCCATATTTTTTTTGGTACATTAGGTGCATGATAGATTTTGGATTTTGGCATTTAGGTATATTTAGGTATATTGAGGTACATTTAGGTGTAATTGGCGATTTTGGTGAACCTTTGTTGGTGCATGCTATTGTTAAGGTATAAATATTTAATCGATTAGTTGAAGTTAGTGTATTAAGTAGTCGTTTGTATTTATTGATTGTGATCATGGATCCTCATCGTCTAGCTCGCGACGAACTTATTTATGAATTATCGGTTAGGGGTTGTACCAGCTTGAAGGGAGAGACTGTTGCTACTATGAGGAAGAAATTAAAGGAATTTTTAGGGAAAGAACAGTTTGGGGAACTTCCACTAGCACCTAATTTTGTGGCCGATGTTGCGAAAGAGATTGAGGTCTGCGATAAGAAGACCACTGAGTTGGCAGACTTTATTAGTACGATTAGGTCTCCGGAACAAAATGAGTTTAGGGTTGTCTCATCCAAACTTCGACATTTATATGGACGTTTGAGTAGGTTGGTCGTTTCAGATAAGGAGGTCGGCCTTGAGAAGTCGATCAACAAGGTAGTAGATCAACTGAATTGCATTGAGGACAATTTAGACAAATTAGGTCAACCTGCGGGAGATCCTTTGGTTCCAGCAGGAGTGGGAAGTTCTGCCGCTGCTGTTAATGTTACTCAGCCGCCTTCAAGCAATTCTAATGCTAGCTGTAAGGTTGTACCAGTCCACAAGTGGGGTATTTCTTTCAGTGGGGATAATACTGGACTTAGCGTAAACGCTTTCATTGAAAGAGTGGAAGAGTTACGGGTCGCCCGAGGAGTCGCTCCAGCAGACTTGAAGAATGCCATCATCGACTTGCTGTGTGGTAGCGCATTGATCTGGTATCGTTCTGTTAGGGGTCAGATCAACTCGTGGGACGACTTTATTCGTTGTTTGAGGGAGGAATACTTGCCGTTCGACTATGAAGTCGAACTGTGGAATGAAATTAGGGCGCGGGTCCAGGGTCCTCAGGAAAAAGTTGGAAATTATTTCGCTTGTATGGTGAACTTGTTTTCTAGGCTATCTCACCCACCATCAGAGCGGGAGAAATTAACGGTGATTCGACGTAACATCGATCCATTTTTCATTAGGGGGGTTGCTTTACAGGATTATCATAGCGTTTCGGAATTATTGCAGTTGTGCAAGAAGTTGGAGGCTACTAAAGATCTGGCAACTAGTTATCGAACCCCTACGGTCAATAAGGTTGATTTTTTGGAACCCGACTTAGCTTGTCCATCTGATGGTAAAACTCCCAAAGCTCGTGTTGAATCTATTGATACTGTGGTCCCAGCGAGGAAATGTTGGAATTGTCTGGAGACTGGTCACAATTTTACTAGGTGTTCTAAACCTCGAACGAGACGTTTTTGTTTTTCATGTGGCGCTACAGGTGTAGTGAAGAGTACTTGTCCGAAGTGTTCGGGAAACGAGGCACAAGGTCGTCGGGTAGCCGGACGTCGATCTTAAGAGGGCAGTCGGCAAATTCATCGTGGAGTTCGAGTTCTGTTAATTTTCAGGGCCGGAGGGCCAGAGTTTTTAGTGCTTTCTCTAATCGAAAAGGGGATCCTCGTCCTTATTTACAGGTGGAGGTTTATGGAATATCATTCGTGTGTCTGTTGGATTCCGGGGCTAGTCGAACTGTGATTGGAGGAGCCGGTTGGAGGAAATTACAGGACATAGGACTTACATTAGAGAGCAGTTACTCTTCGGTTACGGTAGCTGATGGTCGATCTTGTACAGCGCTGGGAGAAATTTATGTACCCTTTAGGTTGAAAGATAAGGTCAAGGTTATTAAGGCCGTAGTAATTCAGGATGTCGCCGAGGACATCATCTTAGGCATTGATTTTTGGAAGGGAATGGATCTGGTTCCGCACTTTAGGAAGAATACTTGGGATTTTGGTAATAAGGCGGTCGTC
The DNA here is from genome assembly GCA_940337035.1 of Agriotes lineatus. Lineage (NCBI taxonomy): Eukaryota > Metazoa > Arthropoda > Insecta > Coleoptera > Elateridae > Agriotes > Agriotes lineatus. The sequence goes on along the minus strand of CALNHX010000296.1, from coordinate 103,413 downwards.
AACGCCATCCGCATGAAAGAGGACCTAACCAGTGGGGAGGCTCAAGCCTTAGATGACTTGGTGGCACATTTTTTCCAGCAGATGAAGCCAGGCTTAGGTTGTGCCAAAGGGGTCAAGCATGTTATCGACACGGGAGATGCCCTTCCTATTAAACAGCGTTACTATCCGGTGTCACCCTATATTCAGGAAAAGATTGACCAGGAAATTGACACCATGTTAGAGTTGGGAGTCATTGAACCTTCTTCTTCGCCATGGAGCTCACCAGTGGTGATGGTCAAGAAGTCCAGCGGGGAATATCGGTTCTGCGTAGATTTCAGGAAGGTGAACAGCGTGACCAAGCGGGATGCGTACCCTTTGCCGTATATGTCCGTCATTCTTGATAGGCTTTCTAACGCCCAATACTTATCGTCCATTGATTTAAAGTCCGCTTATTGGCAGGTGGAGTTGGAGGAGAGCAGCAAGGAGAAGACAGCATTTGTCGTTCCTGGTAAGGGGCTCTACCAGTTCCGTAGATTACCGTTCGGGTTACATAATGCCCCCGGGACTTTTCAGCGTTTGGTAGACCAGCTGTTGGGTTCTGACTTAACACCTTACGTGTCAGTTTATTTGGATGATATCATTGTGGCCACCCCTACCTTCACGATGCATTTAGAGATTCTGCAAAAGGTCTTCACCAGATTGTTACAGGCTGGACTCACGGTCAATCCCGAGAAGTGTGAGTTTGTGAAATCGCAACTGAAATATTTAGGTTATGTCATCGATAGGCAAGGCTTGCGAGTAGATCCGTCTAAGGTTGAGTGTATGGTGAATTATCCTACTCCAAAGTCTAGTAAGGATGTCCGGCGTTTTGTAGGGCTCATCTCGTGGTATAGGAGGTTTGTTAGAGATTTTGCTTCTCGTGTGGCACCACTTCATCGATTGACGCGGAAGTCGGCGACCTTTAGCTGGAATCCTGAGGCCGAGGCAGCATTTCAAGACATAAAACAGTGTCTAGTTTCGGCCCCTATCTTGACTTGTCCGGATTTCAAGGAACCTTTCACCTTGCAGACCGATGCCTCACAAGTTGGTTTAGGTTGCGTACTCACCCAGAAGATCGGAGGGGAAGAGCGTGTTATTGCCTATGCTAGCAGGAGTTTGACTCACCAGGAGAAAAAGTTTTCAGCAACCGAGCTCGAGTGTCTCGCTGTGGTATGGGCTATCGAGAAGTTCCGCCCGTATGTGGAAGGAGTCCAATTCCATGTTGTCACCGATCTCCATTTTCTATTGTGGTTATGGAAGCTACAGAATCCATCAGGTCGTTTAGCTCGTTGGGCGTTAAGGTTACAGGGTTACGATTTCACGATTAGTTACCGTAAGGGATCTGAGAATGTAGTACCGGATGCGTTGTCTAGGGCTATAGCAGCAATTGAGATTCAAGAAGCCGACCAGGACCAGTGGTATACGAAGCTTAGGGCAAGAATTGTCGAAACCCCCCACAATTTTCCCCAGTGGCGTGTGGAGGGCAATAACATCTTTAAGTTAACGCATGCAGGGTCTCCTAACTTGAATAGGGATTGTGATTGGAAGCTGGTGGTTCCAAAGTCTTTACGTGCTAAAGTTTAGTGGAGAATCATGATGAGCCGACGGCTGGACACTTTGGTTATTTCAAAACTCTTAGGCGTGTTTCAGCTCGTTATTACTGGCCAAAGATGAACATCGATGTGGCCCGTTACGTTCGTAGATGCCCAGTGTGTACTTCCCAGAAACCCGACCAGAGGAAACCTTATGGTGAAATGCACAAGCGTATTCTTTCTCTTCCTTGGGAGGTTATCTGTACTGATTTGGTAGGTCCGCTTCCGGTGTCAGCTAAGCGTAATCGGTTTATTTTGGTTGTTGTCGATTGTTTCACGAAGTATGCAATGATGTTCCCTCTGAAGACAGCTACGAGTGCGGCGGTGGTTAAACATCTTGAGAATGAGGTTATGTTGGTCTTCGGTGCTCCCGAGAGGATAATTTGTGATAATGGGAAGCAGTACGTCAGTAAGGCATTTCGGGATTTAGCCAAGCGCTATGACAGCAAGATTGTGTATAATGCCAATTACCATCCACAGGCAAACCCATGTGAACGGGTGAATCGAGTCATCAAGACCATGATACGGTCCTATGTTAACAACGATCATCGAACATGGGATGAGAAGTTACCACAGTTGGGTTATGCGTTACGTACAGCGGTACATGAAGTTACAGGTTATTCCCCAGCCTATTTGAATTTTGGTAGAGAACCGTGTTTGTCGGGGAAGATGCATCGACTTCGGGACCAGGGCAACCAACCTCTTGATTTCCACGATCGGACCGATCTTAACGAACATCTTAAGGGTTTGAGGAGCATTTATGCTACTGTTAAGGCGCGTCTCGATAAGGCTTTCCATACCAGCACTCAGCGTTATAATTTGAGGCGTCGACCAGTTAGTTTAGAGTTAGGTCAGACTGTGTGGAAGAGGAATTATACCCTCTCGAATAAGGCCGATTACGTGGCTGCCAAGCTGACTCCCAAGTTTATCAAATGCCGTGTTAGACAAAAGGTATCGCCGAATGTGTATGAGCTGGAGGATTTTGAGACTCGTCGGAGTTTAGGTTCGTGGCATGTACAGGATTTAAAGGTTCATGAAGATGAGGATTTAGAGTGAGCGTGTTTTAGGGTGGTTGGTTGGGCACGCAGGGAAGGTCACGATAGGAAGCATTGTCATCTTGCTTTTCCTTTTTTAGAGTATAGGGTGGTTGGTTGGGCACGCAGGGAAGGTCACGATAGGAAGCATTGTCATCTTGCTTTTCCTTTTTTTAGAGTATAGGGTGGTTGGTTGGGCACGCAGGGAAGGTCACCATAGGGATCATTATCATCTTGTTTTCCCCATTTTAGAGTATAGGGAGCTATATCATCTTGTTCTCTCCGTCTCTTTAGCATTAGGGTAGCTGAATGCTTGCGAATGTGAGTTTTGTAGGTGTCGTTTGGTTAGCACCTGGTGTCTTGCAATATTTATTTAGGTTATGTACCGTTTACGTCATTTGAGGGATTTTGGGTTGCTTGACACTAGTCCTTGTTGGATTTTGGGTTAACATTCGCGAGTAGTTGGTTGTTCAGTGTTAGGTTTGTTTCCGTTAAAACGGAGTTATCGTTCACAGATTCTTCTGGTGAACCTTTTTTTTTGCTGTACGATTAAGTTTCCGTTAGTGAGGGATCATTGTTCACAGATTTTCCTGGTGAACGTCTTTTGGTTCGTACGAGCGAGTTTCCGATAGTTCGGGATTATTGTTCACAGATTTTTCTGGTGAATGATTTAGTTTGTGTCGAGACGATCAGTCCTTCATTCTTCGCCTTCTTTCCTTCCGACATTTACCTATCCCTTTTCCTTTTCGTTCAGTGTATATGGTCTTTGGTATGAATGTGGTGGGCCCATGAGTTGCTTTCCTATTTTTCTGACTTTCTCTTTGATCTGGTATGTTTGTGACTTGAGCGTGAATGGAGTCTTCGGAATGCATGAGGTAAAGGTTGTAGGGACCTTTGTCCCCTCCGTACGCGGTGTGGGAGGGACCCTCAACCAGTATGATTGGTGAGGAGCATAAATGTGGCTCTGCCTGTCGCTTCACTGATCTCCTTCAGATCCTCTTTTCCCGGGGTTACCTTCTCCTCACAATCGTCAAAAGAAGAACCCTGATCGTTCTCTTAGTTTGTTTTTGTAGTCCTATTTCGGTCTAGCAGTACCATAACTGCCGGGGTATCTTCCACCTCGGGTTTTTTTTTGTTTTGGAAGTATTCAAGGGGGCGGGTACTTGGTGTGGTCTTGGGATGATGTTTGGGGGGTCTCGGGTCTGGGACCGCTCCGCGATGGGTCGTCACGGGTCTGCTCACCGGCGCAGCACTCTCCACCTCGCAGCGACGAGTAGACTCGATCCCTGTCGTGTGGGTCGTTCTGGCTTCGAGGTCCTCTGGGTGTCACCTCTGTCCACACCAGTAGTTGTTGTTCTGAGGTGCGGGTTTTCGTGGTTTATATGGTTGTAGTTTGGATGTTTGAGGGTCAAACCTCTTTAAGAAAGGGGGGAGTTGAAACCAATGAATTGTTTTCTCGTAATTATGCAGTACTCTCCGCCTGATAGCAGGCAACCTTCGTTGTTTCTCGAACAATACAATCCGCAATTGAAACAGATCTAGTGGAAACACAGGTTTCTATTTTCTCTTTGGAAAGTTCGTATTTAAAATACCGGTTCAGGGCTCTGTATTATCGGCACCAACAACTTCCGCCGTTGTCATGAGATGGCGTTAGGGAAGCGTCGTTTTTGGTGAAAAGTTGCTTGCTAAGATGTCTGCCCGCTAAATTGTTTGTTTGGACAATCTTCGAGGTGCATCGTCTCCCATGTAGGAAGCTGAACTGAAAGAAGGGTTCGTAAAGGACGCCCAAAGAACCTAGTTGTTGTGGCAGCCGCTATTTTAACATCCTTTCCGTCGATGGGCCAGAAAAGTTACCAAAACCTCTGTTTGTGTAAAGCACATTTTTCTGTTAGGCGAATATCAGACTTTTCTGGGTAAGCACGCTTCTCTCTCTTCTTATTCGACCACTAATTTTGGTTGTGTTTACTCAGCTCCTTGCTTCGGGCTGAGATCCTCCTTGCTTTGGGCTGAGATCATCCCAAAGTCGATGGCTGTAGTTCTTCGCACACCCCTCGGAGAGATTTGAGGCAGTCCTGTCCGCGGTGGCTCACAGCTTCCCGTAGGAGCAGCCCCCTGGTGTTTGGAGTGACCTCTTGAGGCCGAGTTTGGTTTGAAACCTACCTCGATTATTTTGCAATTTGTTATATGAACTCTCAAACGATTTCGTTGTGCGGCATTGTAATATGTTCGTTAACTGCTAGGATGCACTGGAATTTTCAATTGCCTGCGTTATCTTGTTTAGCAATTCATATAGGGTTCTGTTATTAGCGGCTTCACCGCAAGTAATTGTTGTAATCAAGGGTCACACGAAGTGCGAGCTTCGCTGTGCTTATGTTAAAGTAAATTCGCCGAAGCTCATTTTGGATTGAAATTTCGCTGAGCGAGTGGCAAACCTAGTTGCGATAGTTCCATGCTCCTTCGGATTAATTAAAATAGCTGGAACAATATTCAGCAGTGCTTATTTCCATAAGGCAGACAGATCTGATTGCTTACGTGGGAATAAGCGTCGACGCAGTTACCGTGCATACGTCCTCGTCACGCAGTGCTAGTTTAAATGCGATTAAACACGTTAAAGAAACTTAGAAAGAGTGAAAGTGTGTGCAAAAAGAAGTGAAAGTAGTGCTGACTGGAGTGCATACCTAATATTTGCGCAAGAACCACCCAAACAAGCGTAATTAGCTGAATTAAGTTAAGCACTGATACTGATAACGCGAGTGTAAACAGTGAACAGCTGAGCAGAGCAAGGCCGTGATCATTGACCTCCGATCCCGGTAGAGGTGAGCGCGGGACAGGATAGATAGAGGTGAGTGCGAAATAGACTAAAATGTCGGTGCCACGAACGCAAGTAAAATGCGATAGTGAAGATTCTTCAACGGATGAGGGAAAAAGGAAGAGATGGGGAGTTGAAGACGACGAGAGCAGCGACCATGCAAAGAAACCTAAAAGTGTAAGTGGATCCCCCGACAGCAGGAAGCTGCATAGAACACCAGGAAGATCCCAGCAAAAAGAAGATACCAAAATAGATCAAATACTAAATTTGCTCCAAAACTTAACATTAGAGGTAAACCAGATACGCACAGAACAACGAGCATACAACAATGAATTGAAGCAACTAAAGTTGGAAAATGAGGCCATAATGAAAGAGAACAGCAATATAAAAAAGAACTACGAAGAGATCAAAAACGAACTACGAGATACAAATACAAGATTAGAACAACTAGAAAGAGATAAGAGACGAAATAATGTTGTAGTAACAGGATTAGTAATTAATAACAGTAACCCGGCTGAATTAAAAGAAGGAATGGTAAACTTTATACAACAAGAATTAGGGGTTGATGTTCCTATTAAAACAGCCTATAAAATAGGACCAAAAATGTGCCTAATACAATTAGAGAGATTTGAAGACAAAGTGAAGATAATGCAAAATAAGATGAAACTGAAAAATAACAGAGAAGCAAAGATATTTATTAATAGTGATTTATCCAAAAAAGGGAGAGATATAGATAAACAAATCAGAAAGCGAGCAGAAGAAGAAAGAAAACAAGGAAAAGCTGTTAGAGTTGGCTACCAGAAGCTGATCATAGAAGGAAAAGAATGGAAGTGGGATACGGGAAAGAATTCACTGGAGGAAGTAATCATTAAAGAAAAACCAGTACTTAATGTCCCAAAAAACTGATTGCAATACCCACGGAACACAAGAAGACGGAAATGGCGATGGAAAAGGACGTGCAAAAGGAAAACATGAAATGTAAAGAAGGCAGAGGAAAACCAGGAAAGATCATAAAAATGGGCACATGGAATATAAGAAGCTTGAATGATAAAGAACATGAACTCGTAGAAGAATTCGAAAGAACAAAACTAGACATACTAGCAATTACTGAAACCAAGAAAAAAGGACAAGGAATGATAGAATTAGAGCATGAACACATACTACTTTACTGTGGAGTAAACCCAGAAGCAAGAGCAGCAGAAGGTGTAGGTTGCATAATAAATCAAGAGCATGTGAAAAGGTTAAAAACATGGGAATTCATTTCGAGTAGAATCTTAAAAGTAGAATTCCAACTAGATCAGCGAAACAAGATAACTTTAATAATAGTCTACGGACCAAGTGAGGATGAAAGAGTAAATAAGAAAGACGAATTCTGGGAAGAAATGACAGCAACAATAGAAAATATAAATGATAGAATAATAATATTAGGAGACTTTAACGGCCGAGTTGGGAAAAGAAAAAACAACCACGCAATTGATGTAATTGGTCAACATGGCGAGAACCACAAAAACAACAATGGAGATAGACTTATAAATTACTGCGTAGATAACAACTTAATCATAGCAAATACATTTTATAAACATAAGAATGTACACAAATTTACAAGAGAAGTGAAAAGCAGAAATGAAAAGTCAATAATAGATTACTTTCTCATCAACAGAACATATAGAAAAGAAATCTTAGATGTCAAAGTGAGAAGGGGACCAGAAATTTACAGTGACCACTACGTAGTGATAGCAAAAATCCGAGTAGACATAGAAAAGGAAGGAAAGTATGTAGCGAAAACACACCCCAAAAAAAGCAAAGAAACTATTAAGACATACAAATTACAAGAAATAGAAACAGCGAACAAATTTAGAGAAGCCACTGAAACAAAGATACAGAATGAACATGTACAATGGGAAACCATGAATTTAGAACAATTGTGGTGCCAGTTCAAAGCAATAATTCTCACAACAGCAAGAGAAATATGTGGAACAACAGTTATAAACAATTCCAAAAAACAGACTAAATGGTGGAATCAAGAAATACAAAAACAAGTAAAAATCAAGAAGAACAAATGGAAACAATACCTTAAACGCAAAACAGAAGATAACTACGCAGTGTACAAACAACAACGGATAATAGTAAAAGAAATGGTATTACAAGCCAAACAGGAAGCATGGAGAGAATTCGGCGAAAAACTAGAAGCAGACAGCCACACAAACCAAAAACTATTCTACAAAGTGTTGAAGAATTTAAGGAAAAGTAAAAACCACACACTACACCACGTGAAAGCAAAAGACAGTAGAATAATGACGGAAGAAAACGAGATTATAGACAGATGGAGAGAATATTTCCGAGAACTTTTAAACCAAGATGAACAACCCCAAACACCAAACGAAGAAGAAACTAACCTCACATTAAGAGAAGAACAAACAGATATACAAACCGAAGAAGTAGTCAAAGCAATCAAACATATGAAAAAAGGGAAAGCAGGAGGTCATGACAAGATAAAAGCAGAAATGCTGAAAAATTTAGGGATACATGGCATAGAAATGCTTACAAAAATCTTCAATAAAGCATGGAACAGTGGAGAAGTACCCGAAGACTGGAGGACAGGGATAATTCTACCAATATTCAAGAAGGGCGATAGTAGAGATTGTTCAAATTATAGAGGTATCACACTACTAAGCGTGGTATCTAAGGCTTATGAACACATATTGGAGAAGAGATTAAGAAGAATAATAGAAGAACAACTAGAAGAAACACAAAGTGGTTTTAGAAAAGGGAGAAGCGTCCAGGATCATATTTTTAGCATAAAACAATTAATAGAGAAAAACAGAACAAAAAACACAGAAATATACATGGCTTTCCTAGACCTTGAAAAAGCTTTCGATAGAGTACAGCAAAAGGAAGTCTGGAAAAGCCTAAAACAAAAAAATGTGAACCCAAAATTAATAAGAGGAATAAAGAGCTTATACGAGAACAACAAAAGCTATGTTATAAAAGATAATGTACAATCCGAAACATTTGAAATAAATGATGGGTTACGGCAAGGTGGTGTAATGAGCCCAACACTATTTATAATAGTAATGGATGACGTAATCAAAGCAACAGCAACCAAAACCAAGAAGACACACATAGGTTACAATAGATTAACACCGGTAAGCGTAACAGATTGTGCCTTCGCTGACGATATTATGATATGCGCCGCAAAAGAGAAAGATCTGCAAGAAAATCTACTGATATGGGAAAAGGAATTAAAGAAGAGAAATATGAAAATAAACACAAATAAAACAAAAGTAATGATGATAGGTAAAGAAAAGAAGAACATCAATATTGAACTAAACCAAAGCAAAATAGAGCAAGTAGAAGTATTCAAGTATCTGGGAGTACAGATAGACAGAGAGGGAAATATGGAATCTGAGATCAACGAGAGAATTACAAATGCTGCAAGAGTATATCATAGTTTAAATAAGCCGTTTATAGGTAAAAAAGAGATAGATAAGAAAACGAAATTAACAGTGTATAAAACAATCTTCAGACCTATCCTAATTTATGGAAGTGAGAGTTGGGTCTTAACAAGGCAAATGAGAAGCAAAATTCAAGCTATCGACATGAAATACCTAAGAAGAGTCAAAGGCATCACAAGATTAAATCGAATAAGAAATGACGTAGTAAGAGAAGAACTACAAATTGAAGCAATTAACAACATATTAGAGAAGCAAAAACTGAAATGGTTTGGCCACCTGTGCAGAATGGGGAACAGCAGACAAGTTAAGTGTATATGGGAAACAGGGGTACAACGAAGCAGAACAAGAGGACGACCCAAAAAGACTTGGAATAGCGAAGTAGCAGGAATATTGAAGAAAAGAAACAAAACATGGGCAGAAGCGAAACAGTTAGCTGCAAATAAAAAAGAATGGACAAAATTTGTGCATACAGTAAATTGAAATGTAAATTAATGTAACACACCTTACACCTTAGGGTAAAAGGTTTTTTTTTTGATTATATATATATATATGAACTCTCAAACGATTTCGTTGTGCGGCATTGTAATATGTTCGTTAACTGCTAGGATGCACTGGAATTTTCAATTGCCTGCATTATCTTGTTTAGCAATTCATATAGGGTTCTGTTATTAGCGGCTTCACCGCAAGTAATTGTTGTAATCAAGGGTCACACGAAGTGCGAGCTTCGCTGTGCTTATGTTAAAGTAAATTCGCCGAAGCTCATTTTGGATTGAAATTTCGCTGAGCGAGTGGCAAACCTAGTTGCGATAGTTCCATGCTCCTTCGGATTAATTAAAATAGCTGGAACAATATTCAGCAGTGCTTATTTCCATAAGGCAGACAGATCTGATTGCTTACGTGGGTATCCGTAAATTATTAACTTGATACATATTAAAAAAATGGAACGCAGTACAACGGTAACATTCTCTTAGCCTTCGGTTTGCTATTAATCAATGTGTTTTGGCCTAATTTAGTGCTGAAAGTAAGCTCATTTAGAAATTAGTTACGAGGCCGTCAGCCTAGCTGCGATTTCGGATGCACCCGATTGAATTTATGAAATAAGTAATATTGTGATATATATTTGCCTGCTGTGATATATATTTATTTTGTGCTAGTCTTGTCTGTGTACTTTATGCCAGTAATTACAAAACAATTTTATGCCTCCCTGTTATCCGATCCATTAAATCTTAGAAATATTATACGATTTATCACCCTGTGGGTTTTGTTTTATTGTTTACGTTGCATTGCTATCTTGAGCGAGTTTAGTGGTTTTTTTGCTTAAACGAACTAGTGGAACATAAGGCTGCAAACCCCTTGGCGCCCTTATCCGTTCGATCTGTAGTTTTTTTGAAGGTAAGTTGCCCACGACCCTTCTCCTGAGTTAGTGCGAGCATGTTCCGATTTACCATCGGCAATTGTTGATGTAACAAGTGCTTTCGAGCCTATATTAAGAAAATCGAATCTAAAATTTTGGTCTTACGTAAAAGAACACAATATGCAATTAAATGGTACTGTTGCTAATAGCGGTATAGAAATATCCAAAAATTTTTAACTGTAATTATAAATTCATTCTTTGTTCCATGTTAGCGATAAGGCCGTATTGTATTCCAACTTTTTAGCTTGCTTACTGCCCGATGTAGTTAAGCTTTTGAAAATAAGGTTTGATGAATCCTTTGTTGTCACGAATGTGTGAACACTGATTTCGAAGCTCAATGTTTCTTTTAATACTTAGCGCCTGAAGTTCCTTAGAATTGTCCTTGTAACCTGAAACGTGAGGCTCATGGAACTTTTCGATATGCGGTATCAACAAGCGGGGCTTTCCCCCGAATTTTGCTAAGTCAGATATGACCTCATGCTGCGTGTAGTTGCTTTCTTTGATAACCAAGCTTTGTGTGAAGGAAATAAAAATTGATAACTCCTTAGGGAATGATGCATTTAAAATTAGTGGTTTTGGAGTTCAAAGTTTTCTTCCGTTGTGCTTCTTCTTAGTGACGGTGGTCTTGAAGGTAAGTGATTTAACGACAAGGTCACCCGGCTACTCGGAGGAGGCTTGGTAAACAACAGGCTGAGGTGTTCAGCAACGTACCTGGAGAACTTCTCCATAGGCTACGTGTATTGATCTTGGTTCTAGACACGTTAGCCACCCCTAATCAGAACCAAGTGGCGCTCAGGCATTTCTTTTTCTTTTAAGTAAGCTATAGGGTAAGTACCCCGTCCGTTTTTCGTCTGAGTCTTCGAACTACCCCATCCCGATTGAGCTAAGTGCGGGTAACGGGAGCAACAACATCTGTTACGACACATTAAGATTTGTTTTCTGGTAAAGCCGGCGAACCCTGTAGTTTGTACCCGATTTTTGACAGTGATCTTGATGAATGTCGATCTGATGAATTAAAACCGTAACAATTTCTCTCAATGTCTCTAAGACCCCAACACTTTTGTATTATGTTAAATACTGTCTACCGCTTAAACAGTCCTCCAGTGGGATGGAACACATTCGAGAATGTTTCTACGATCTTGAGCTTCAAAAAGTTAAATATCCAGACATACATCTCGTTGAACGCGTAATAAAACAAAAACCTCACAAGGTATTTAAAATGGTTTGGATTTTCATATTTTGAGTGTTGCATCTTTTTAGCTGGAAATAATTCGATATATACTATTAGCCACAATGACTCCATACAATTAATTCGGTTTATTTTTTGCAACTTTGCACATTTCTCAAACAATGGCTTCATTGTTTAATTGCGCAGAAGATAAGCAGGCAGGCAGGCAGGTTTTGACAAGTCTGACATTTCCAGACAATTACTCACATCCGGTATAGGAATCTTGTAAAAATTTCAAAATTAGACTTTTAGCTCCAAAATTTATCGTGAGAATCTTTTGTAAAAATTAGACTTTTAACAGCGTCAGCAAAAATTTTCAAACAAAAACAGCATTCAATTTAGCAGTTGTGCTGAGTTTTTCTCAAACAATGAGTTTCATTGTTCAATCTTTACCGCCTTTGCACATTTTAATCTCTAGACAATAACATCCTGTTTATCTGATAATGGCGGTCAGCAAAAATTCCTCCAGACAACAATGGCTTCATTGTTCCAATTATTTTTTGCAATCGTGCAGATTTCTCAAACAATGGACGTCATTGTTCAATAACATCCTGCAACTGCAAGACTGGACCTGACTACATTTTCAAACTCCCATCTGATTCAAATTCCGAGAAATGACGCCACCTCAACATCCGGTCCAGATTCGCAGAAAATGACGTCACCACCTTCGCAAAAAAAACTCTGCGCAAATAAAAAAAAACTTGCCTACCCAGGGGTTGGAACCCGAGGCCGCTGTTCGCGAGTCTGCCACTTCTACCGCTAGACCACCCCCGCACGGAATTTGAATTTCCCGCCAAAAAGTGGTCCAGAACGCCTATAAGTACACTACTAATTATCAAGTTTACACTTTCCACTTTAATTTACTTTATTGAAAATAACCATTTTTTCAAGGATTGCGATAAATGGGGGTTAATATACAAATAAAGTAAATGCAAACTTTGCTAAATGTTAAATAATACAAACAGTTGCACTCGAGAAAAGCCACAAGAATTGAAATGTCCGACTCAATTGAAAATTCATAGGGGTATAAGACTTTGTATTAATCCAAAAGGTCCTATGCAAATGCCACATTGGAATTTAATTTTAAGAAGCGGGACATCAAGTAAGTTGTCAAGCATTTGTTACAATAATAGAAGCTATGAGTACGTGGTTAAAATGCTAAATATGCATCAGTTCCAGTTACGCTCTACCAATAAATAATTGTTGCCTACTTTAGTACTGCTAGATTTCCATAACTTGAAGATATATATTTACAAATTCTAAAAAGTTTACCAGAATATAATTAGTCACCACATTCCATTGTTTCTGTCACAGTATAAGATAAAGTGAACACGTGATATATGGGCATTTTACTAGTAGAATTCGTAAGTCATCAATCTGGTGCAACGGAACTTTCTAAAAACGAGGTAGAGTTTGTTAAGAAATCAATCAAACGGTGTATATCCCCGAGACACAGAAATATAAATGTATTTTTTACTTCTCTATTAAATGTCGGTTAGCAGTTAATCAAAAAACTCCGTCGCATTTCTCTCGGAATAAATTCGATACAGTTCCCGATCATGACGGCTCTTTCCATTTTTCGTCCTGAAACTTTGGAAAACTGTGCGCGAAGTGGCTGAATTGCACACTGCCAATATTTCAATTCTGGTAGCGCTTTAGGGAAAAACGTGCAGAAAAATATATCCATTATCAGGATATGCAAATGTTTTGCTAACTTATATTGCTGGATATGTAAGTTGCGAAAGTTTTAAGACTTCTCGGGTAGTCTGGGATTTCTTTTATTTTTGTCTGGAACGTGCCTATAATTTTTATGGCGTCTTACATTCTGTTCGATATTTACTTTACAGGCTCCGATGTACCCTTTTGCATACATACATAATTGGCGAAATGTCATTACACAAACAGAACTGAAGTCTTTTAATGATATTTCAGACTGCGTGGTGCAGATTAATCGGATCTTACAGACGTTAGCCGTTAAATAATATTGTAGGGTGAGTGCCATTTGTGGCCATTTCAAGGAGAATTTCAAGTTTTCATTCAGGTAAAACCCGTTTTTTTTTGTGAAACAAAATCAAAATTGATCTATATTGTTATTTGACTATGTTATAATGGTCTTTATGTATGTAAATGGTTTTATGTTATAACAATACTTATTTTATGCTTTAGCTATTACGTCTGACTTCTATTATACTTTAGTTTATTTTTAATCAATTCTCTTTTAAAATGAATTTAAGTAACTCATTATCATTATTATTAAATATCTCTAGCTCCGGGAGAAAACATCAGGTCGACTTCACTTATAATCAAGACTGCTTTTATTCCTGAAAATTCACTTTTAATTCCGTAACAATTTGTACGTCTGTCAATGTCACTTCAAATTCTCAAGTGCAAAATCAATTACAAATACTTCTTCGTTACACTACTTGCCATTCAACAAATATTAAATAGTAAGTACTCCCTTTTATAATTACCTCACTTCACTCTTTCTATGTTTTATTTTCAGTTTATTACATAAATACCTGTAGCCTGTCACCTGTCTATGGACCTTGATAGGCTCCTTTACCAAGCCAAATGCATTCGGTAACCTGACAGAAATCTCCTAATGTCCACGCAAATCCCAGCACGAATACAACCAACCACCAGGAACCGCAAATCCTTCCCAACCAAACACGACAAGGCACATACCACTTTCCTCCAACAGAACTGCTCAAAACTGATCAGAAGCAAACACATTCCACGTCCTTCTTCCAACATTCACAAGCCGTTGGCAACCTAGTATCACGAACCTCGACTAGATGCAAGACACAAAATGTCACTTCAATAACAAGCTTGGCGTAGTACAATTCCAGTAGATGAAAAAGCTTCTATCCACACCACAAGACGCTCACTCTGCTAACAAACTTGATGTGAACCACCTCCAGTAAAACCATTCCTTGCTATGCAATTCATATGATGTAATTAATTGACAATAAACTTAGTTCTGCATCCAATTCCAGAAATTGCTTTTGTAGATTATAACTGTATTACATATGGCACTCTCACCATATCCACACTTCTCTTTACCATCACCACATCTTCAAATCTTTTAAAATTTAATTTTTTAACTCTTCTCGTAAATTTTAATTTGCATAACCCCTTCTAACCAAACAGATTAAAAAATTATTTTATAAAGAGTTTATTTTAGAAATTTTAGCCGCTTGCAAACATATTACATTTTTTCAGTCCAAAATTGTTTTACGTTCTAATAATAATTCATATCTCCGTAGTGAAATTGTTACGCATATTTTTCAAGTCTAACACTATTTTGAATGATATTTCTGGAACAAGTATTTGATATTAATCCTTCACTTTATTTCAGATAATAATTAAATTATATTAGAACCTTTCTGTTTCATATATAGCATCATTTAATTGAATGTTTAATTCTATTTCGTTTCTTTACTAAATACTTATTAATAATTTTGATATCCTGATACTTAAATTCATCTTTGTTTTAATACTGTATTAAACTCTTTTTTATCTGATATCAAACCTTTACACTAAAACCATTAGAATATATTATAGTTTGAAACAATAAAGAAGCCTACCTGCGATCGATTACTAATAATAATCTATGGTAGTATAATCGCAGATCAACCCCCTTATCATTTATACACCACGGTAGCTCTGAAATGTTCTTACTCACCGCAATGACCTAGCTAGCTTCAAATTCGATGGCCTTGGGTCGCAGCTTTCTATCATCAGCTGAACTGCTGCAAGCTCTTTTAATAATAGTAAAAAACACAGGGCGCCAGAAATCACAGATTTCGAGAAATAAATAAAATTACAGCAACTATTAGGTTTATTTACTTAATAATTAATAGTTGCTCGCAACATCGTAATTAGGTCTGTAAATTGTTTATCACAAGGTTTAAATACAGTATATAATACAGTATATTACTAATGCTGAAGATGCAGCACGCACAAAAAATATGCGAACCTCTTTTGGGCTCTTGGATTGAATGTGATCACAACTCAATGAAGGAGTAAGCTTACCACTGTCATATGTTTTAACCGTTATCTCGGTAATGATAGTAAAATGGCGTGCGGGTACTTTTTACAAAATTCTTAATACGTATTCATTTAGCAAAACTTTAAATTTGTGAATTGTAAATTTGGGAACAATTAATACATTATGTTTTAAATTTGTAAAGCATAGATTTATGAACAATTAATACATTACGTTTTAAATGTGTAAAACGTAGATTTGTGAATTATTAATACATTACGTTTTAAATTTGTAAAGCGTAGTTTAAATTTGTAAATTGTAAATCGGAAGCGTCGTTACAATCGATTCAGCCAACAATTCATAGGCGGACGTGGTTATCAACAAAAGTTGAAACAAGACTAACCTGGGTGGTGATAAAAAACGTTGCCGGCAAGCACTGAATTGGTCCAGGATTAGCTTAGCGTAAGCCGACAGCAATCTCGAACTCATGGCCGAATTTGATAATGGAATAGACGTGCCTTGTACCATTTGGCAAGCTCAAGATGACATTCCAGAAAGGAGTTGCGGGTCCAAGTTATTGATTAGGGTGTTAATTAGGAAACCCAAATAAAGAGTCGTCTAAAAACGGCATCAAAGAATGGCGTTTAAAAGTGACGTTGAAAAATGACGTCAAAGAGCTAATAAAAAAACGGGAAATTACTAAAATGAATATTAAACAAGTAGCGTAGACATACCTGATTTTAGTCATCAGCTCACAAACGAAGTTAATTAAAAATTGGTGCGGTAGCACGCGGGAAAGCCTTCGTAGAAGCAAGTTACTTCAACCGAATGCAAAAATCAAATGCCCGCAAAACAACGGAATAGCTGCTCGCTGACGCAAAGCGATAACAAGTGAATTTCGGAAAAACCAAATCCAGCACTTTTGCGCGGACAAGATTTGATATCGTTTGAAATACAGCGAATAATAATTCAAGTGGGAATATACAGGCTGGCCCGGAATAATTGAATAACTGGCGAAACAATTAGGCGAAGCGAAATATTGTTTCAGGTTACCTTGTAATAAAAATACATTTTCTAAAAGAATTTACGTTATTCTGTAGGAATAAATGTTTTTAAAATATATCACTAAAAAAACACTTCACCATTTTTGGTTACTTATGGTTATTGTGGTATTTTTGTTACCAAATGTGGCCATTTTGTAATATATCTACAATTTTAAAGAGTATTACATTGACAGGATGAATTTATAAAGTAAGCATGTATACTTACGTAAATTCGCTTTTGTTGAAAAACAAACAGCATTCAGTTGAACCCGATAGAAAACCCACGAACAATCTAAATCTAAAAAAATAGAATTTGCATCTAGTCTTCTATTATTCGAGTAACGTTTTCTTCATTGTGTTCCAATAAGGTTCTACTTCATGTCATTGCACTGACATTAATATAAGCTATCACTTTTTTACTATTATGCCAGGAAATAATTCTTCTTCACATACTTATTTTTCGTCACTTCAAAATTGTCGTGCTGGCTTCTAATTTATTGTCTTTCATCAAGATCGTTTTGCTTTTCTAACATGTTCACAGTAACACGTTAATTAACTGTGTTGCATACTTTCATCATTTCGTCAGTTACCTTCTGTATGTACTATTTTGTTTATTATTACTTTCATTTTCGTTAACATCTTCGACTTTTCTATTTTGGTTTTAGTTTATATATGTCGTCTTTTAGGATTTAGTTTTAATGCTCTTCTCTTGGTCACTTTTCTTTGTCTGGCTTTTTTCTTCGCTTCTGCGATTGCTAACCTCTTGTCTGTCGTCAAACCACATGGCAAATAATGTTCTTGTTTTAGTTTTGTCTTTTTGTCTTTCTTTCTGTCTCTGGAAAATAATAATAATAATAATATTGCTATTTTCTAATTAAATAAAAAGAACTACATAAGAGACAAACGAATAAGCTTTTGCAGTATTTTTATTAATTTTTTTTGCGTGGAGGTCGTTATAATGTTCAAACTTATTACCTTAAACTGCTTTTTATTATTATTATTTATGTTTAGTGTGCTTGAACTGTTAGGTCATTAGTACAATTATACCTACAATTAGTAAGTAATATATGATACATATGACAAGAAGATGAATAAATAATTACTATAAATTGAATGAGTTGCACATTTGGATAAAGGTTATAATGGCAGATTGGGTTTGCAATGCTCTTTAGATTGTTGTAGGTAGCTGGGAATTCTGGTTTTCATTGTTGTACTTCTTACAATCGATTAGCAGGTGATCCGTAGCTAATATGGCAGCACAAACTTCACAGTAAGGGCGTTCGGTTGTTAGATTATGTTCGACCTTGTTAATTTCTGAAGCCGGTTCTGCTTTAAAACCGGCCCTGCTTTAAAACCGATCTTGTAATTTAAAGTCATTCAAGCTGCGGCAGCGAATTGCCCGGGCTTGTTTGTATTGCATTGTTCCTCACGAGCCTATTTAGTTTCTTTGGGACCTTGCAATTCATTGTAAATCATTTACAACTTACATATCCGTCGAAATTTTGGTATCAGGTCAGGCTTATTTCTGTTCAGGGTGACGTAATCTATACTCGTACGCAGCTCAGCTGCTTTCTTTCGTAGAATTCTTAACGCCGTTAGGGACTTTTGATACTATTCGGTCTCGCGAACAAATTGTCAAAAGGAAGAAAATTTTAGTAGAGCTCTTGTTAATCTGTGCATTATATTTCTGACTTCAGATCTTAATACTGCTTTCCTTTTCAAAGACAGCTTTGTTTCAGTTTATCGATAAGGCACCTTAAGTGCCTTGCCTCCCGTAGCACACTGCAAGCTCTTTGGAAATTAGTTTTGATTAATCTGTGGTGCCCAAGTAATAGGGCCACGTTCTGTAAAGCCCAAACTTTCTTTTCGATTAATTTAACTTCTGAGTTTAAGACATTTGATACCCCTGGACTTTGCTGACTTGGCAGGTCCAAGTATGTGAGGCTTTCTTTGTGCTTTGTTTGAATCGGGGTTTCCCCTGAGTTCATGATACACTGTTTTCTTTCGTGTTGCAACAGGGAGACGAAAGATTCAGCTTGGATTGGTAAAAGTGAGATGGACTCTTCTTTAGCGCGGGGGCAATCTTTAAGCTCCGCGATTTTAAAATTAATAAGTAACGAGCCTTCAAGCAAGCGAGTGGTGTAAAAATCGTCCCCCGTCGCTCGCGTCTTCCGCGGGCGGCGGCGGTTTTAGTCCCGAATTTCGCTTTCATTAAGAACTTTTGTGAGTGCCCTGTGGCCAGTGATTGTTAAGAGGCTAGTGGCAAGTGCGGGCGTTACTTGACGTAAACCTTGGTTCCAAGCGCCCGTTATCGTGTCCTTTGCCCCTTTGGACTTTGGGGAGGACAGTTTGCCTTAGTGCAAATCCAAATAAGGCGTGTGTATATCGTGCCGAAGTAATTCCTCGTACTGGGGATTGTGCCGTTGCAAATTTAGTTACGTCCTTCTTTCTACATCGCCAATGGCCACCGCGGTTAGTTGCTGTTCTCATGTGGTGAGGGTGCAATAGCCTTCGACTCTTTCGCTCAACCCCTTTGGGCAACCCTGTTCTACGTTCGCTGCGGGACGTAACCCTGGTCTTTGTGGACGCCGTCTTCTGCAGTCCTCGACCTTCTGCAGTCACCGCTTGGCTTTTGGCAAAGCCCTTCAACAACCCTTTGGGGAGCTGTATTGCTGCAAGCGGCCACTAAGCCTCTCCAGGAGCCGGTCCAGCCATCGGTCATCGTCAACGCAGTAGGTGTTCTAGCTATAAAAGGTAGGATCTACCAATGTATCTTTGTCTTGCTTCCTGATTTAATGTGTCGCGAAAGTGCTACCGAATTGTAAGTTTACTGTGCCTTGCATGCTGTGGGACTTTGCGCCTGCGAATTTAATTTCGTCAAATAACTTCGTCATTAAGTTAATTTTTGCTTGGGTACCCCGCCAATTTTCAGTTAGGGTGTATGTTACCTTCTTATGGCCAACTTGTGGCCCTGTGTGTGTCGATTTTCATTCATTAAACAATAATATAGTCACACTTAGTTTGTTTAATTGACTTAAACCTGCAATCTGTGGATCTTCAATCCTAATGTGGCAAAAAGCCAAGTGTAATCAAATGTGAAGCTAGAACACGTGCTTTTATTGGAAAAGCCATATAGTTTTTGGCTTGAGTAAATTCTTTTGAGCCCCTTTAGGGAGGTGGTCATAAGGTAAGTCATTAAGGCCACCTGGTGCTGACCGCCCGACTTGGAGGGAACCTAGTGGACGACGCTTCGCAGCGTGCAGCTAACCCAGCGCATCTTCAGTAGAGCCTTGTGATATTTCTCGTTTTGGGTCACGAGGGCTGTTAATTTATCAAAACGAGTGGCGTCCTTAGGCAATTCTTTTAAGCAATCTTTAGGGTAAGTGCCGTCGGTTTTTCTTTGTACTCTCGAACCACGCCTTCCCGTCTGAGCTAAGTGCAGGTAACCGGAGCAACAAAATCTGCTCCAGCACATTAAGATCTGTGTCCTTTTTAGTAAAGCCGGCGAACCCTATAGTTTGTACCCGATTTTTGACAGTGCTCTTGATCAATGTCGATCTGAGCATTTAATACCGTAACACGGTTTTCTGGAGCAAGTAGGAATGGGTTAGACGGCGTCCAATTGCAAGTCTCTCAAGGATAATTTGTTGTCGTCTGTCAGTGTAGAATGTTGTTACTAATCGATTTCCCTGTGTTTTATTCCATTTTTCCTTGATTTTATCCACAAAAATATTCTGTTTACGTCATTATAAGCAAAAAAATTAAGGTGATCTTTTCAAGATGCAGCTCTCTTAGCATGTTTGTCGGCTTGTTCATTACCAATGATCCCCGCGTGTGATAGCACCCATACAAATAGTAGTTTTTTGGTGCAGCGAGCTATATTTTTCGGTCCTTGGAGTACACATATTGAACGGGTTCCACGGCACTTCGAAAATCAGATAACAAAAGGTAATTTCCTGTTCTTTGATCAGGTATCTATTCCAGGGTCTTTAAAATGACAGTGATTTCTCCTGTAGATGAAGGTTGGAAGATTTGTTTTCGTATATTGTCTGAAATAACGTATTGAATATTGATTGATATGCTGGATTTTAGGAGAGGAAGTAATTAAAGACTCGTAATTAGCGATAGTAATTCTCTTCTGCGGTGAAGTGTAAGTTCGTTTCCGTGGTAAAGGACTTTTCTTGTTAAAGACACCTATAGCTATCCTTATGGCGGTATAGTTTAACTACTAGCGATATTAATTTATTATAACTTGCTGGCCAGTAAACTATTAAGACATAATTAATTCTTGAACGAGTCAATATTCTGTATTTTAGAAGATATATTGAGGTGTCAGTGCCCCACTTGTAATTCGCTAACGCTATTAGAATGATGAGCTTCATTTTGTACTTATTTTTTAATGTTATTAAGATGTGCAGACTAGGTTAACCTCTTATCAAAAGACATTCCAAACAGCTTAATGTGGTCGTTATATTGAACTGCTTTGTTTCTAAGCGTTAATTGTGGGTCTTGGTTACTGCAGTCTTTTTTCCGAAAGTGTATAGCTGTGGCCTTGCAAAGCGAAAACTTGAGTCCTGACAGTTTTGAACATTGTTCTAAGCTGGAAATTGCCTTTTGAAGATGATTCTGATTTGACGTTAGATTTCTACCCTTGGAGTATATTGTAACGTCGTTAACAAATAGATAAACGTTGACTGGAGACGTGATATTAGATTAAGTCGTTTATTACTACTTACTCACATACTACTTGGCTTCATCAGTCCTTAAAGGACCATAGCCTCCCTCTCGGTTTACGGAGCCTGGTCTTTTACAGAGAGCGGCGGCTGCCCGCACCCCAACCCTGCTGTTATAGTCAGCAAGGCTGGCTGTTCATCTCATCGCTGTTTGTCGCAGTCTGTTGTTGTTATCATTATGTATGCTGTTGCAGTTTTTCTTTCGCGTCTCTTACAATCCCTGCCCACACCTTTCTGTTTTTCGCTTTCTTCTTCCAGTTCTTTATTCCGAGCTCTTCTAAGTCCCTTTCTAAAATGTCAGTCCATCTTCTTTTTGGTCTTCCTTGTGTCCTCTTTCCATCAATTTTTTCCGTTAGAGTTTTTTTTTGCACTTCGCGTATCCTCCATGCGTTGCAAGTGTCCTGCTCAACTCAAACGTCTGCTTCGCATTTCATTGGTAATGCTCGGGCCAATAAACATGATTTTGAGTTCATGGTTCATTCTTACTCTCCACCCGTCATTCTCTTGTACCGGACCGTATAGTATCCGCAAGATCTTCCGCTCCCATGTCTCCAACATCTGTTCTTCTTTTCTTGTGAGGCTCCATGTCTCTGCTGCGTATAACACTACGGGTCTAATTACCGTTTTGTACACTTTTATTTTAGAGTTTGTTGAAAGCGTTTTTTTACTTTAGCACATTTTGTAGGGCGTAGAAGCACTTATTTCCTTGCATTACGCGGGCATTCACATCTCATCGTAATTCATTTCCCCCCATAATTAACGACCCTAAATATCTGAAGCACTCGACTTTCTCGAAACAATGCCCGTTTATGCTTATATTTGTAATATTTTCGGACTTCCTAGTGTTTCTTGTTGTTATCATGTACTTAGTCTTTGTGGAATTTACCCTTAAACCCTGTGCTGCCGCTGCTTCCTCGAAATATTTATACATTTCTTCTAGCTCTTTCGTGTTTCTGCTAATGAAATCTATATCATCCGCATATGCTAGTACCTGCCTGTTGAAGATTGTGCCTCCAGGGTTTATTGTTAGGCTTCGTACAACCTTTTCTAGCACAAAATTGAAAAGTGTTGTTGAGAGAGCGTCTCCTTGTCTCGACCCCACCTGTATTTTAAATTTTTCTGAAAGTTGGTCCTGAATTCTCACTTTTGCTAAGCACATGTTCACTATTTTAAATAACTTCGGCGGTATTTTAAACTCTTGTAACCCTTTGTATAATTCGCTTCTTATTATGGAGTCGTACGCTTGCTTAAAATCAATAAACATTAGGTGTAAGTCGGTATTAAATTTATAGAATCTTTCTAAAGTGTGCCTTATTGTAAAGATCTGATCCATAGTCGATCGGTTTTTTCGGAACCCACACTGATAATCTCCTACCGACTTTTCCATATAAACACTTAGTTGATTCTCAAGTAATTTACTAAATATTTTGTACCCAACGTTTAATAGTGCTATGCCCCTGTAGTTCTCGCATCTCGTCTTATCCTCCTTTTTATGTAGTGGACATATGATGGCAACCTTCCATTCTTCTGGAATTTCTTCTTCTTCCCAGATTCTTTTCATGATGTCGTATATTTCTCTTACAATTAGTGGGCCTCCGTATTTTATCATCTCTATCGTTATACTGCCCTGTTCTGGTGCCTTATAGTTCTTCATTTTCATTATGGTTTCTTCTAGTTCTTCATATGTTGGTGTTTTTGTTTCGATATCCTCTTCTTTCTCCGAAGCCCTTTCCCTTGCATTCTGTTCACTGTTATCTTCTGTACCCAATAGCTCAACGAAGTAGTTCCTCCATTTTTGAATAACCGCCTCTTTGCTTCCTAACAAACATCCATCCTTATCTCTACATAACCTTGTTCTTGGCTGAAAACCTTTCTTTTGATTATTTACTTCCTTATAAAATTGTCTTATATTTCTACTTTGTCCATACTCTTCCATTTTTTCCAGTTGTTGTTGCTCGTACAGTCCCTTTTTTGCTCTGCAAGTCTTCTTTGCTGCTTTTTTTTCATAGTAAATTGATTTATCTTTTCCTCCGTATGGTCCCTCAACATCTCCAACCTGACTTTATTTCGTTCCTGCACTGCTTGTTTACAGTCTTCGTCGTACCAATTCTGATTTTTTCTTCTTTTCTTTTCTCCCACCGTTTCTTTTATTGTTATTGTTATTGCTGTGCTCACTTTTTTCCACCTTTCTTCGACATCTTCCGGTTCGTCTCCTTTTTCATTTTTTGCCATTTCTATTCTTGTTTCTAGGGCTCTCTGATATTCGCTTTTCTTTTCTCTATTAGCAATTCATTCCTCGGTATTATACTGCATTTGCTGTGCCCCATTTTCTCCTCTTTCTTTAGATATCCTTTGTCTTATCTTTGCTATCACCAAAAAGTGGTTAAAATTGATGTCTGCGCCCCTATAGCTTCTGCTATCTAGTATATCTGATGTCAGTATATCGTCTATTTGGTTTCTTGTTCTTGTGTCCGGGGATATCCACGTTTCTTTGTAAATGTTTCTATGCTGGAATCTCGTACTTCCTTATCATCCTTCTCCTTGTTACAAAGTGTAATAGCCTGCTTCCGTTGTCATTGCTTTCCTCGTGTAAACTATGTTTGCCTGCTACCCTTTGGAACACCGCTTCTCTTCCCACTTTCGCATTTAGGTCGCCTAACACAATTTTAATATCATGATTCACTATTTTATCCATGTTTCTTTCTAAAGTTGCGTAAAAGCTTTCCTTTTCCTTGCTTCCCTTGTCCTCAGTTGGTGCATGTACATTAATAAGGGTCATATTAAAAAACTTAGCTTTTAATCTCAGAATCGCCATTCTCTCAGTGAACGCTTTGAAAATCGTTCACTAATCACGAAACCCTCTCCAAATCCCCCCTTCACCGCCCCACTATAACATATTGTATATTGTGAAGGTATTTCTTTATTGAGTAATTGTATTGAAAAGCGCTGGCCGATTTACTTTTCGTAAAGCCGCCTCTGGCGCGACACGGCCCTGTTAACGCGGCGTCGTAATTCGAATTTACTTGGGCTTATGCTAGGGCTCCGTGATGCGTGAAAATTCCTTGTAAACAATTCATGTCACGCCCTAGTCGCTTTGTTCGTTTTATAATCTTGAGGCTACCCGAGGTATTTATAGTACAGTTAAACTCAGAACCTGAAAACAAACATAGATATTGGGGTTCCTTTCCTGATAAACATTTCCGTTTTGTATACTAATTGCGTCAGGTTTTCCGACTGCTCGGCGCCGTTGTAATTGCAAATTCTTCAAATCCGTATGCATCTAATCACTTTTGAACAACCCTTCCTTGTTTCACGCACAAAGAAATTAGGTTCTGGGATTACATTTGTTTTGGCGATAGCCAATATGCTGCCCTTGAAAACTTCCTGTTATTGACTTCAACGCCAGAAGTTCGTAACTGGCCTGGTAATTTGACACCGTGGGAGTCATTACGACTGCAAGAAATTCTTTGGAATGTTCCAGGCCCCTTTCGCTCTTCTTCAATACGCAGTAAGCTGCTTTGTTTCGCAATTCTTTGAGCATTAATGCAATCTTGAAAGGGAAGATTTTCTTTAACGGTTGCCAGAGGATAACTTTACGGCGGCGCGGGGTGAACAAATTCAGTAGTCACCGCGCGATTGGGTTTTTTAAGGCAGTTTAGCTTAGACCTTTGCACGACTGTTTTACCCTTGTTGGGAGTTAAAAAGTACGCGCGCGGTGGGCAATTGAGTTTATCGTAATAGTTCAGTGTTGGTAAATAGCCGAGTCGTCTCCTTAAGTTGTTTTACTTCCCAGGGGAAGATAGTTGCACCATTTGCAGATCCAATTAGAGACGACATCTTAAGCTTGTGATTAACGGTTTCCCGTACCCTTGTGGGGAAAAACCTTTTGCGTACTGCATTTTTGAATTACCGACGCTGAGTTTATCGAAATCGACGGGAGGCCCACCGCGTGTCATTGTTGTATTGCCCTGGTTGCATTCTTTGCAAATTCCGATTACGTTGTGCCATTCCGAAGCCTGGAATAAACCAACTCTATCGCTCCGGTTCTTCCCAGTGAGGGGCCCGCATCATTTTAGGCGCCGCTCAGCGCTAAGCAACCATCAGGCCCGGCTTCGGCCCTTTCTGTACCTCTGCAACGCCCTGCCAAGCTTCCCCGTGGACGAGTTTTTAGCAGAAACTAACGACTTGCTTACAGCTATCAGGTAGGAGCTATGTATTACACCAATTGTGTTCTTGTGCCTAATTAAGGTGCGACTATATTTGTTGTGTGTTTTCCGGGAGTTCGTAAAGATTGCGCACGTTCACTTAAGCTGAAGCCTATGATTTGATTTGTTTGTTGTTAACCAGGGGCTTCACCCCTGTTATCTATTTCGTTTTGTCCAGTGTGTAACAACATATTTAGACAATAAGGTAACTTTGCTTGGGAGCCCCTTTTATATTCATGTAGGGTGTGCTTTTCTTTTTACTAAGCTTGGATTCGCCTCCGGGTGATTATTATCAATGTAAAGATTTGTGTAAACTTTAATTCTTTAAATAATAAACCCATTAAAGTCAATTTGATTATTTGTTGAATTCTGAACCCCTTCTGGGTCATCATTTAATTCAGTGTGGCAAAGGCCGAGTGTAATTTGCAATGTAAAGCTGAAAGTACGCCTTGTTGATAAGCAAGCCCCAAGCTCTGGGCTAGTGTTAGTGTTCTTTTGTCACTATTTAGCAAGGGTGTGCCTTAAGGTAAGTCGTTTGTTTATGGCCACTCTTGGTGTTTATTCTGAAGACTCGGTGGAGGCTTGGACAGCGAGGCGAGGACAACCGTAGACCTGGGGGGACCTCCTCATAGCTTCGTGAAGTTCTTGCTTTATTCACGCAAGCAACCCCTTTTAAAAGCAAGTGGCGTCCTTAGGCAATTCTTTTACGCAAGCCATAGGGTAAGTACTACGTCAAGTACTCCGTCGGTTTTCCCTTTTGAGTCTTCGAATCCCACCCCAACCGATTAAGCTAGCCTGAAGGTAACTGGAGCGATGTCATCTGCTCCGACACATTAAGATCTGTGATTTCTAGGGAAAGTCGGCGAACCCTGTAGTTTGTACCCGATTTTGGACAATCAATACGACCTATGTCGATCTGATGAATTAATACCGTAACAATATCCTTCATAATCTATAAATCCCCATCCTTTCACCTCATTTCTTGTATAGCAGTAATATCCAGTTTGTAGCTCTACATTTCTTTTATTAAATTTTCTAGTGTTCCTATCTCTGCTAACGTTCTTACGTTCCACGTTGCTAACCTAAAATCCTTCCTCTGCTTCTTTTTATTTCCATTTTGCATAACCAATTCATCGCCTTTATCGTCGTCATTATTGTCCGTCCTTTTCCATTCGTTTAATAGTTTTTTTGGTTAGTTTTTGTTATTTTTCTGAATTGTTGATTAAGCTCGTCGTCCTCTGGGACCGTTCGCTAACCGTACGCTTCTTATCGTCGTTACTTTCATTTCCTACCCTTGCAAAATATTCCGTTCTGTACGCAGTTCCGTTTACAATCAGTTTATCATTTCTAAGAAATGCTTTATGCCCTAGTTGCCTAGCTCGTTTTAAGTGAGGGATCAACCCTGTTCTGTCCTGCTGGACCCTTTTTGTATAGTCATCGTTAATCCATATCCTTTTAAGAGTTTTGCTTGCTTAAATACTTCCATTTTCTTATCCCACATTAGAAATTTAACCAGGATTGGCCTTTCTTTGTTTGGCTGGAAAGTCCCCAGTCTCCGTATTACCTTTACATCTGCATTTACATTACTGCTTACTTTAATTTTTCCAGCAGCTCTTGAATCTTTCCTTTCGTATCCTCTTGCCTTTCTCCCGCAGTATCCACTACTCCTTGTATTACTACATTCTTTTTCTTTATTTTCTTCTCCACCAATTCTAGTCTCTCCTCCTGAGCCCTAATTATCTGTTTTAATTTTTGGTTCTCTTGCCTTAGCGCCTTTATTTCTGTTGCACTCTTGTCTATAATCTCCTCCATCGATGTCAATTTTGCGCTTATTTAAGTAAACATGCTCTTTATTTATTTCATTTGGTTCTTCTCATCTTCGCTTTCCGATCCGTTGTCGGAAACCATCCTTGCTAGTGGTATTTAGCTAAACCGTTATTTCGCCTTTAGCGTATTTATTTACTTCGTTTATTACCACAAGAAATAGAGCAGCGCTTAGAATGGATTCTTGCAGAACACCAGTTTGTTGAATCATGGTACTGGAATAGCTGCCGCTGTGTTTGACTTTAAAACGTCTTTCTTTTAAGAAATTCTTTATGAATACTAATCTATTACTGTTCAAGCCGTGGTCAATTTTGTACACTACGGTACTGTTTTAGGATATATGGCATTAGTCTCTGTTTTACCGATCGCTACATGAACTGCTTCAATTACTACGTTGGTAAATTCTAGTACTACATTGTTTATGTTATCTTTCATATCTATCTGACCAAGTGTGGACTCACTATATGAAAATTGATACCAGTTAGCTTTCTACCGTTTCCACTTTGGTGTACGGATAAACTGTTGTACAGGAACATTTCCGAATTCAATTTAAATCGGAAAATTATCGCTGCCAAAGAGATATTAAAGGGCTTTCACGTTAAATCGGTTGTTAGTTGGCTGAAACAGATGGTTAGGACAATGGAAGACAGAGCTCCGGTAGCTATTGTCATATGGATACATGAGCCATCGTTTAGTAATACTAAATTGAGATCGTCTAGTATTTTCTCTACGACGTTCCCCCTTGTGTCTAATTTTGACGAACCTCTAAAATGATGAAAGGAGAAGGACGTTTCGAACACAGACTCGAAAAATCGAGTTTTTGACTATTAGGAAAATAGATACAGCCATTTTTTTAGAATGGCAGGTGGTAATGGCAGTGGCTTCAATGATGGAGTTTATTGGTACCGGTTAGCATAAATACGAGTTTTTAATGTAGCATCAGCGCCATCACTCGCTATGTTCTGATGAAGACGATTTTTGAAATATCAAAGATATTCTTAAAACAGTACCGCCTGGTCTTTTTGGACGTTGGTCTCTTGAATGTAGAATAGATCGGATACATAGCTAGATAATAGCAGCTTTATATTTTCTAAACGCGAGTAATATCAGTTTACGTTACATTGTGTTATATTGAATTTTATTAGGTAGAATGGGTTGAACCGGAATCCAAGTCAGCTGTTTGAGTCTGTAAAAGTTTCTTTTTGATTTTAGTACATCTGTTTTTAATACTTCTATGTTTAAGATGTGGATATATATTTGTTATCATATTAATGATGCCTATAATATCTTGACTGTAGCTAAGAGCCACACTTACAACATCTTTGTCCGGCACTATAAGCATTTTCTAGAAAGTTTTTAATAATATTATAGTTTAATGTATTTTGAGTGCTTTCAGCGTTGATTACATATTCAGCTAATTTCAGTTGCTCCCCAAGAATCAGGTTTAAATAAAAATCGTTTTGCGAAAGTTTAGATTTATTTGTTTTAATTGCTACTTTGAAGTGTTAGTCGTTTTCTGGTTCACTCTGTGGTGTGGCGAGGTTTTCCGTTATGAAATCTTCTTTTGGGGTACCAACGTTTTGGGGATGTGCTATTTCGTTTACAGTTGAAGTGATTAACATAGTTGCTGTTTTTCGGCATTGGCGACGTTTGGTCCAAACCTATCGGCCACGCTACATTGTACGGCTAGATGTTCAGCTTGTCTATATATACAGCAAGACATTCCATCTGTAGATATGAAAATTTTGTACAATGATTCATCGCGTTCTACAAGAATGATACCTGGTGGGTCTGGCCGTTCATCTGAAGCACAAATCTGGCGTATAAAACTGAGTATATGAAAAAATCCTTCATGGAATGATCCTGCGCATAGGAATATCATCGGCGATACCAATTTTATATCTTTAGCTATGAGTATTTTCTAATAACCTCGTGTGGAATCGCTGATGACACATTTGAAAGCACAACCTAAATTGCTGGTGTTACCAATCTTCATATTTTTAATAAATGCAGTCTATATTTTGTTGTTGGTGGAACTTATGATTTGATCGACGATTGCTTTACATGATAGGTAGGGGCAAAACTAGTTTTTGAAATATCTTGCAAACAAAGCAAATGTGATTTGGGTTGCTAGTCTTAGATAACGCTTTTATGAACGCTATCTGTGGAAATACTCTAATCGTATCTATAACAATTACTGATCTCTTTTATGAAACATTGTAGAATTAGTTTTAGTAATAGTTGAAAAAGTACGTTGGTTTTCAGAATTTGAACTCAATGTTTGGCCCAAACAGTTTGGATCAAGATAGAGAGAACAATGTTTGGGATAGCGCTTTTGGAATTTTTCGTTTTAGTGGAAAGATGGTGGGACTGACCTGAGACAAGCTAAACATCTATCCCGGTGCAACACTTATTTCGCTGACCATAGTGTATGGGAAATCAATTTTGGGAAATTCAAACTGTATTATGACTTTGAATGTGTCAGTAGTTCTTGTTTCGGATGCCGCTACCGTAACCAATGAGATCCCAAATATTGATACAAAGGATATGAATATATGTTCTGTTGACGTGTTTTCCTTGACTAGGAACGTTATTTATTTTCTGATGATAGACATGCACAAAACAGGAGAAGTATCTGTAGATTTTCAAAAGCTTTATGGTTATGCTAAAAAAATAACGGCAAATTGAAAAATGTTTAAAGAAAACTAAACTGCTTAATTGTGAATTCATACCCAATAAAACATTCTAGAGAAATTGGTGAATATACCGAAACGTTTACCAGAGCTGTCACCAAATCCTTTCCTTTTGCAACTAAATAGAAACCCAAAGAACGGCCAGGCAACCCATATATCCTACCTGCATTTCTAGCTGGCACACGTATTTTTAAAATACGTCAAAAGGACGTTGATATAGTTGAAAAGACGTTGAAAATTGAACGCTGAATTTTATTCAGTTGACGTTATTCTCTCCACCTCAATTAAACGTGGATTTTCAGTAATTCTTATTACTGTTTATACAATTATTCCGTTCATTAATCGTGTTGTCTATGACGTTTATTGAGTGTGCTTGTGTGACGTCACTATGTCTTTGATTTTAAGAACGTATTGACCAGCAGTTAATATACAACGCCTTTTAGATTAGTAGTCGACTGATAACGTTGATATGACGTTACATCAACGTGATAATGTTTTTGCATTACGTTTCTATGTCGTTGATTTTAAGAATTGTTTAGACAGCAGTTAGTATTGATATTAAACATGGTGTTTAAAAGAACACGAAAACTTAAGTGTTTTCCATATTACGTTAAAATAATGTTAACACAAAACGCTTTTTAGATCAGTAGTTGGCTCTTAACGTCGATGTGACTTTGATACAACGTGATAACTACGTTTTTATGTCGTTGATTTTAAGTGCATTTAGCCAGCAGTTAATATTAAACGGTGACATAACGTTCCAGAAATACGTAAGTTGTACTCTCAACTAAGGTTGGCAGAGAACACGTGTGCTCAGCGCGCCTATCAGGCGAGATCATTTTTCACACCACAGTGGAATGTTACAGCATGCTGAGAAGAGTTGCTCTCTCCTTTTGTTTGACTATCTGGATTCACTGTTTAGGTCGCCATTTTGAAACAATAAAGAAGCCGACCTGCGATTGACTAATTAAAATAATTGATGGTAGTAAAAAAATCGCAGATCAACCCCCCTACCGTTTATACACCACGGCAGCTCTAAAAAACTCTTTACTCACCGCAATGGCCCTAGCTAACTTAAATTTCGGCGGCCTTAAATCGTAGGTTCAAATCATCAGCTATGTACCCTGGAATGTCTTCAAAAAAGGAAAGGAAATGGAAATGGGCGCCAGAAATCAAAAGATTTCCAATAATAAGAAAAATAAACTACAAGTGACTAGCGTTTAATTAATAATCAATAATAGAAAAGTCTTGAAATGTCAGTAGTAAATTATCAGAATAATTAAAATGCAAATAATATTATAACCAAATTGTGTACGTGAACTGAAGGTTGCGACACGCATAAAATTAAAAAACCCCTTTCGGGTTATTTTAATATTTTTAAATTCAAATTATTCATGGAATATGCATACCTCAATCATTTAATAAAACCCTTTTAGGTTATTGAAATAAAAAAGCGTGACTGTACCTTTTACAGAGGGTCGAAATACACATCAAAATAGCAACTTTAAATACAGCATAATTAAATATATGTATAAAAATTTTAATATTAAACCAGAGCATGTATGAAATTAAACGTTACATGTAAATAATGGCAAAATGTATGAATTTAAATTTCAAATCATTACGGGTTTAAAATGTTTAAATGGAAAAACCAGGTATCAAAGACAAGTTGATATATAATTCCGGAATAGCACTAACTAACCTGGAAACATAAGCTGGACGTAAACGGCAACAACCCTTGTTGAAATCGCCATGGATGCGCCGAAAATTGCTTCGAAGCATCTCCAAAAGGCGGCAAATACGCCGAACCCAGCGGGTGTCGAAAGTGCGATGAGGTTAGCGACTTGGCCTCCGAGATAAACTCGTGGTTGAAACTGATAATCAAGAGCTAAGAAAAATATAATTACTATGGAGATAATAAGACAGAAAAGCGCAATCGTACCTGATCATAATCAGCCCTAGGAAACACACTGCTTATTAAAATTGGTTGAGCGCACGTAATTTGACATAATTAAAATCAAACCTCAGCCGCTCCGGTATCGGCGGGCTTAAGCGAAGACAGCAAGTGCCAGGTACAAAAATTTTGGGCCCACAGGAAGACTCGGACTCTGATAAGAGATAGCGGAGGTCGAGAGGGCATCGTGCAAACGAAAAGAACTTGATACAGGCACAAAATGCGTTGGTTTGGAAAATTGAAGAATTTGAAATGCAAAAGGATCTATAATTCAACTAAAAATATACAGGTTAAGTCTGAAATAATTGGATAAATGGCGAAACAATTAGGCTAAGCCAAAAAATTGTTTCAATTTCTGTCACTGATAAAATCAGGAAGTCTGTGAGTCAAAGCGTTGTGTGTTTATTATTACAGTTTGACATAAAGCTATCAGAATAACTAACATTAAAGAATATATGGTAGGTAGTACGTTTCACGTTCAAATAAGCATATTTTTTCCATTTAAAATTAAACGGTTCTTGACTTTGGGTGGAACTACATAGTGCTGAAGCAGTTACCCGATTTTGTCTATCATATATATGAATTCTTAGTTTTATTCAATTGGGCTGGGCAGAATAAAAATTATTTAGGAAAAAGGTAAAGTTTTTCTTTCGTTAATATTTGACGTAAATAACATGCCAATTTTGTATCAAATAAAACGTCGCTTTAGCGTTAAAACAACTTGAAGTTGTAGTTAAAACGCGACGTGGTTAAGTTCCAAATAATACGGAAACAACAAAAGAATACCCTTAAATGCGAATTACGTTAGTTTTCAAATAAAAAATTCGCAACCTGAGGTATTTGAACAGCGTCGCCTGCGACGTTCACCAATTTCTCACAACCCTAAGGAGCCCTTTTCATACCGTTGCGTTTTAGTTGGCTTAACTTTCACGCCGAGCATGTATTAAGTTTCTTGCCGAAGCGAGGTGCGTTGCAACCAAATTAGGCAATAGCAAATTAATTATATTTTTTCGACGACTGACATCGAAAGTAGATTTTTCCCACTGTCATTTGACAACAGAAAGTTGACATTTGCCGCTGAGCGTGCGTTTTCATCATTTTGCCGCTCGCCGAGCGTTTTGGGTTTCCGCGTGAACAAAATAGGTAGCAACGTCCGAATGTTTCCTTGACAACGCCCGTCATTTGTCGAAATAATCGCGTCACATGTCTAATAGACTGCGCGAGTAATGTTAACTTGATTGTCAATTAATTTTTGCGATAAAGTGAAATTTGATATTTTCCGTTAATAATATGCTCAGTCGTCGAAAAAATAGTATGTATGTTTCGAGCTAAAAGTGCGCTTGCCGCTTTTGCATGATTGCTGGTTTCGACTTCGTCTCAACCAGCAATATTCATGCGCAAGCGGCAAGAATGCACTTTCAGCTCTTAATATACAATATACTATTTTACATCAATAAATCAACTCAGATAATTCTTTCAATAAAAATTTCTTCATTCTTTTTTAAATATATCATACGCAGGATGTATATATTTATGCGCTATAGTTTCTACGATACGTCGATGCTGAAATTTATGCAACACATTCTTCGTACGCTTTGGTTAAACTATTTCTGCAGCATTTGTTAAAAGTAATTTTGAAATTAATTTGATATCATCTAAATCTAGAAAGAATGAGATTTCCACTAATTTAAGAATCATTGAGAAATATTTAAAACTAAGCCTGTAAATGCGATGTACGCCTAAAATTCATAAATTTTTAATACTAAAAAAAACCTTCGGAATAGTAATTTTTGTATTACGTGCGCGAAATGAGTGAGAATGTCAATTTTCGCCGAGACCGTTAGGTCGAGGCAGAAAAGTCATTCAAACGCGCCATAAAAACACGAATTTTGCCACGAAATACAAAAAAAAGATTTTCTGCAACAAAATCATACGTATATAGCAAATAAGTAGGGTAGTATTATTATGTACGTAACGTTTTATATGTGTTGTAACTAAGGAAATGGTGTTCCAAAACCGTTTTTTCACTTCTAGCCGTGAAGAAATATTATTTTTCTACAACCATTTAAAAATGAACAACTTTCGTCACGTTTTACTCCAACCGAAAACGCCAGTTCCGGGACCAGTGATAGAATATCCCGTAACGTTAACTTTCGTCTCTAGTGACGAAAGTAAGTGGTTGCAATTTCAAATATTAAATGCATTCTTCCATATCCAATTGTAATTTAATTTTACAAAGCACAGTGGAAAAACATGATTTAGCACAAAAACGTGTAAATTTACTTTGTATAACGTAATAAATGCAAAATACAGTTATAAAAATTTTCACGAAATTGACAGGATGTCTCATCAAGTAGCCTTGCTCTCGGACGGTAGTATTTTAGTGCAGTAGTAGTGAACCATGGTTATAGAAAAAGTATAGTGTTTTACTCGTCGAAAAGCATTTTCTGCAACTTGAGAACATTATCAAACTCGGCTACGCCTCGTTTGATAAACTGTTCTCTCGTTTGCAGAAAATGCTACTTTCGTCACTCGTTAAACAATATACTATTTTTCACGTGTTAAAAAAAGTTAAACTTCGCGTATCTATAGCGATGCATAAATGTCACGTTTTTTTGACGGCTGTAGAAAATAGTATTCAACATTACAAGCCAGGTAAAACAGGTTTTACTGGCGATAGGATTGGGATGACTGGCGAGCCGTTAGGCGAGCCTCTCATATCCTTGAGCCAGTAAAAATGGTTACCTGGCGTGTATTGTTGAATGTTTTATTTGTTCCTCACTTGTAAATGACTAGAAATTCACCATTTATTCAAAATGTCAAACTGACAAGCAACTAAATTAATCAATATGACACATACTAAGGAAGACAACTCTGGCTTTGCAAGCTATCATTTATCTATGAGAACGCTTGTAAAATATAACTGGCTAGCCAGTAAAAAAATTACTGGCTAGCCAGTTAAGAAACATTTTCAAGGTGAATACAGTGACTTGATAAATTGATTTTTACAAATGAGGAACAAATAAAATATTTTTTTCTGGGTTTTTGCAATCACAAAAAGAATGGAGACCTACACATTTATATACCGCAAGGTAATTACAGATAGTGTACATTTTTTAAAGTTTATCTTCGAATGCACATCCTATGATTGAATTTACAGCCTCGCCCAAATATGCATTGCCCGTCTATTTGAAGGTTTGGGATTTACGCATTTCTGCGACTCGCCGTCTAAAAAGGTCAACATAACGCACTTACTCTTTGCACCTTTTTGACTTGTAGAACATTTATCCTATATCTGTTACATGCAATTTTTGTCAAGGATAAAGCCTACGCTATGTACAAATTATAACTTTTGTGTATTTCTGAGTTCAAGCAAAACTTTACAACATTTTATTTTTTAAGGTGCTCACCCTCGATCTATTTGTCTGAAATTTTCTCGGTTCTATGCCAGATAGATACATAATATGTATGCAAAATATCGTCTTCCAAGAAATATTTTTTTAGTTATACCGCCAACAGGCAGACAGACAAACAGACAGACGGAATTGCGAAAACCTTTTTTTCGTCATCTAGGGACCCTGAAACGTGAAGATCTGAAGAAATCTGTAAAGGTGATTTGATAACATGTCGTCTGAAAGACGAGGGAAGTAGAAATAGCGTTAACAAAACCTTGTTTTAACGTATAATTCAAGTAAATAATCTGTAGAAAAGGCAACGACGTTAGAAGGGTAACATATGGGTGAAAAATTTGTACTAACATGAGGTTCAAAAGACATCGGCTTGGCAACCAAACATAAAAAACACGTTAAAGGGTTGTTAACAAACTTGCGTGTTGTGCATCGTGATTATAACGTCCACAGATAACGATGTTGTGGCTATGGCTTAAATGCTAAAAGACCATCATATGCTGACATAGAATCAACCTATAACGTAAAAAAATGGGTTGATTTTCGCTACAGTTGGACGAAGACATAACTCATGGTCCAAAGTTACGTTTCAACGGGTCTGTGCACACTGGGATTATTTTATTGTTGACCTTATCAGAGAGAAACGCTGACTAATAGCCAAACACTCGATTTAGAGTAGAAGGGACATCCAAGATCAGCGCATATGTTGTATTTTCCGATGACCGATGACTGTATAGTCCATTTTTGGAGGTAATGGTTCTGCCGCATTATGGGCACTCGTAACGACCTGGCGGCGGAATCTTCTCTGACTTTCCCTGAGACCGTTTTACTGATTAGCTATCCGTCTCTAGCGTGGTCTATCTGCTGCAAAACTCTCCCAATCGATGGTTGATATTGACGCTTTTTAGTGCATCGCGGAGTCCTTATAGTGCAGTTTTTGACCAACTGCTTTTCTGGATCTTTGGAAAAGTTCTTCATATAGCACGTCTTTCTTTAAATAGTGGGCAACTAATTGGATGAAGTGGCGAGCCCATAAGAGGCAAGATCTAGTGACTAAGATCTCAGTTGTGCAGAAATTTGCTCTTTTTCGTTGGATATATGATGATACCACCGTATTCCTACAATTTAGCTGAGGTGTCGCTGTTGTAGTCGGTCTAGAGTCTTAAGGCGTTTGGAATAAGGTATCTAACCTTCCTATCTGTAGGTGGACCTTATGATCACTACTAGGCGAGACACTAGTTTTAGCACATGGTAAGATCGCAGTTTTGGAATACCTTACGGCGTAGTTTCCAGAAATATAACAAGGCAGCGCTCATGCGATATTGGATTTCAGCATCGAGGCTCTCTTTGTTGATTAAAACTGTGCCAAGATAGTTGAAAGAATCTATTTGCTGATGATGTTTTATACTTATGGTATCCTGCAGGTTGGAATTTTTAGAGTGTTTCATGTATGTATATATTGAGATGGTTTTAAGGTCACAATTTAGCTCTGTATGTAGTGAGAAATATTTAACAAAGTCAATTAAAGCACAGAGTTGAAATACTTTAATTAATTGCAATCTGAACAGTAGTTGAAGTTATCAAATGCATTGGTAATGAGATGCAAAAGGCATAATTAGAGGGATAAAGGCAACCATAGGCAAAGCAGATTTCAGAGGGATTGAATTTGAAGTTTGAGTAAAAGAAAGATTTAAGATGGCTAATATAAGTAATATGATAGGTTTGAACATATTTGAGCCAGATAAAATGAAATTAAATGATACAAAAGGTTGGTTATGTGCATAATATCAGCGCAGAGTTATTACTAAGCGTACAGGCCAGTGAAAAGCAAGCAATCTGAAAGGTAGATGGAAATCGAAGCTAGATAAGATAAGATTTGCAAAGAGCAATAGAGAACGAGGGCAACTGAATTGAAGAAAATACAGTGACGTGTTTAAAATTGAACTCAAGTGCCAGTGCATTGTAAAAACTAAGTGATTATAGCAGAGCGGTGATTATAAAGACGTGTATGTGATGAGAAAGAACAATTTTTAGGTATAAGAAATAAAGACAATTTTTAGATTTAAGAAACATGTTATCAAATTTGATTCCTTTATGAAAAATTATAACTAAAACTAACTTCCTATAAACAATTACAGATCTCGGTTACTAAGCAACGCGATGCTGTTTTGCCAAATAATAAGAACAACTGCTGAAAATTGACTAGTCTGGGACAAAGGTGTGCTCAGTAAATTGATGTTTTAACACAATAAAAAGTGTTTTGCCAAGTTAAAAAGTATACCATTTATGTATAACAATTACCAGACATCTGTGGTAGTGCTTGCAGAAGTTTCTGCCACACAAAAATTTTAATTTGTTAAACCAACTTCGGCTGTGAGTTGCGGTTCCGACACCTGGGACTTTCGACCTTCGATACTGGGCCACTTGAGCTGCCAAAGCAAGGGTTCTCCATTCTAACGGCCTAGGGAGGTGTGAACGAGCATCCCGAACCAGATTTGCTGCCAGGGAAACGACTTAAAGCGCATATAGCCGTCGGCGTAAACTAGCACTATCCTCGAGCCCAGATCGGCTAGAATTTAAAAGGTAGGAGTGGCATGTTTTCGAGTGTTTGAGAGCCGGGAAAGCTAGTAATCTTCAAGAATACACTTTTCGGAGAAGAGTCATCGTATTTCCAAGCATCCAGATTCGTCTCAGTTTGAGTAATTTGAAGGGCGTCAGTAGAAATTGCGGTTTTGTCAGAAAATTGAAGCCATCACAGGAAGTCTAGAACAAAAGAGCAGCTGGCGTCGTTTGACGTCATATCTAAATAAAATCGATTCAGTTGTTGCTAGGCGGGAGTTTTAATTCGATTTACCTGATGGTTCCTTGCAGAATTTCACTTTTAAATATTAAAATGAACGCTATATGCACTAATGACTTTCTGTAGTAAATCTCAAGTTTGTGAGGTTATGAGTAACCGAATCTAGTAGAGCTGTTGTACTAAAATTGCGTATATGAGCTACGCTTAGCCAAATATTCTCAACAAAATTTTAAATAAAACTCAGATTTGAACCCAACCTGAAGGAGTAGTTTTGTGTTCTTGCCGGAGCTAGGTTAGAATATTATTGCAATTCTATAAAATATAGAAATGGGTAGTTAACTATTTTTATTGAAGTATAATAAATACATTTCATTTTTGAGTAGCCTAAAATATTGACAGGTGAAGTTTTACACAAAAAATACCTTGCGCAGTGTGGTGATTTGCCCTATTTAATTATTCACATTCTAATTAAACCCTTTATTAATACGTATAAGGCATCATTCCACTTCAGTATATGCAAGCCTAAGGCCTCCTACGCCCAGTTATATGCGTTGAAAATGTTCTGAATTGTTTGAGGTGTGTGTGCTACTAAAGTATGTCAATCCCACCTTAATTCAATACCTCAAAAACTATCCACTACAATGACACAATGCCTCCCTGCGCTAATACCTGCTAAATGAATGTCTGTCACCAAAAAGGGGTGGCTTGGGAGTTTACGCTCGTGACCACTCAGGCGCAGATTGGGGTGGGTTTCAAAGAACAAATTACCTGATATTGCAGGTTTCCGAGGGCGCCACGCCGTTGTCTAGCTTCAGTTTTATTACTCCCAGATGAAACTTGTAACGGCGAACCTAAATAGCTTAACATAGAAAAACCGAGACTCGATGCAGCAGTAAATAAAAACCAGAGAACATTACTACACATATAATAACCACAGTGGTTCTATAATATTTGAAGCAGTCTGTACATATGGGTTAAGAACAAATATGCAATGTAGTTAAATAAAGTATACAGCCCAATTTAATATAAATACATGATAAAATGTAATTCTAATTTTGGCTATAATTAGGACCCCAATTTTTAATTAAAATAGTTAAATTAAGAAACATAAGTAAATATGTAAATACAGGACATGTAAATAAGTCCCCAAACGTCGCGTTCTGGGAACACAATAAGTGAACGAGCACCTTGAATTTGCGCGTTCTACACCAGGTGGACGTAACCTTTAGACAGATCTGTGTAAATGTGGCGCTTCCAGAAGCCATATAGGCCTGTAAATAAGCCGAACGTGTGACAGTATTAACTACGTTCAAGTCACAGTAGTACCATAAAGAAATATTTAAATGTTAAAACACAATTGACAGTGTCAAAATAAGCAAGAATGGATCCGTCCATAAAGTCAAATTACAGTTTACATACAACCCATAAAATTTAAATGATTAAAACCTGTTGAACATATCAACTCACGTAAAATCGAATTTAGAATAAAATCCGTAAAATTGAATAATTAAATCTTAATGAGTTTGGCCGCTTCTCTAGGATACTTGTTAACAACATCGAATATAAATACTTCTACATAGGTTAAATAAAATTTACCTGCAACGAGTTGCAGTCGAATGCGCTTGACGCTACAATTAAATGAATAACGGAACATTACACTCGAAGGCAAATTTCCCAAATAAAGTCCTTGAACAATTCAGCTCCTAAACGAGGTGCACGGTGCCAAAACAAATCAGCTGCACTCAGGAACTTGACGGAAAAAGGGCAGCACAAGACAAGTACATAACAACAATTTTTACAGCACCTTAGTTTGATGGTACCATGATACGGTAACAAATCTTCGAACATGCAGCAGGGAGCCTAATTTAACACCTCCAAGTAGAGCCAGCAATCCATTGGCAAGTTGCACCTGCAATTTGGAACATTGAAAATTGGCACGAAGTCACCGCTAAACACGAATTTAATACATCGAAAGCCGTGAACTTAAGCCTTTCACTTGAAAAAGCGAACGTAAAAAATTCTCCTGCGAAGAAGGAAACAAAGGCTACCTACCAGACATCAAAGGGAATTCAATTGCATTAGCAATAATTAGCTGGAGATTTTTGCACAAAACGAAGTAATTTCACAAAGCCATCAAAAATGGACGCCAACGGGCTCAGGAAAAGCGAATTTACTTCTTCCCAAAAATCGATAAACGGGTGTCGCTTTAACACATAATCCAATAGCGATCACCGAAAAATAAAGGACATATAAATCGCTCAATAACGTTCGATATCGACATATTACAATGCTACAGTGACTATATAATCACAGTGTGGCCATACGATGGTCATGTTTTCTATTGGTTGAAGGCAAAAGTGTTCCAAGTTATTGTCATTTTTAACAGTGTATAAAATGTTTAGTTACAAAAAGTTACTAATGTCAAAATAAGACACTGGCATTTTATAACTTGTCAAAAGTTTTAGTGGACTATCACGTGATTAAATCCGCCATTAGTTTTTCCGCGACCACGAGTTTTTCAAATTATAATTGGTTTCTACGGAAAAGAACCATATTTTGACGTTTTTCGCCAATTAGTTATTTACGATATTCAGACCAGTATTAACTTGAACAAACCAGAACATTTAATAGAGAAATAAATATTTTCCTGTAAGTTTTATATTGCTTAAATATTCGTAAGTCAGTGCTCAATAGATTATTGCGGTGTACATTTGCAATTCCAGGTTAAACATGTATAGCAAGTATTTTAGTGTTGGAAAAACTCCAGTATAGCCCGCCCGCTGGTACATTTTGACATGTATGGAATATGAACATAAAGGAACTGTTATGCCAGTGGTGAAACTGCATTTTAAGATATAAATAAGAGAAATACTCATTGGAAATTCAAATTCAATATTATTGTCGACAATTGGACTAACTGCTTGTTTTAAGAATAAACAACACGCACTCAAAAAATTTTTGCACTCAGGCCGGAGTACGACAAGGATGTATTTTATCACCTCTACTCTTCAACATATATAGTGAATATATTATGCGACTGGTACTAGAAGAATGGAAAGGTGGAGTTGCAATCGGAGGCAGAAAAATTAACAACTTAAGATATGCCGACGACACTCTAATAATAGCAGCAAACACGGAAGAATTGAATACAATCATGCAAAGAATAGTAAACGTAAGCAGACAGTACGGCCTAGAGATAAACTCATCAAAAACCAAAGTTATGATAATTGACAGGGCGAATAACAACCAACCACACGTAAAAACTATAGCTGGGTACCAAGTAGTAGAGCAGTTTATATACCTAGGGTCTATGATCACTAACAAGGGGGGGAGTGAAGCAGAAATAAAACGACGAATGGCAATAGCCAGAACATCAACGACGAAGCTCACTCGAATATGGAAAGATACAGCCATAACAAAGAAGACCAAAATGACAATAGCAGAAACACTAATTTTCCCGATTGCTACTTATGCCTCAGAAACGTGGACACTTAAAAAGTCAGATAAACAAAAAATAGATGCTTTTTAAATGTGGGTGTACAGAAGACTTCTACGTATACCATGGGAGGCTCACAGAACAAATAAGTGAATTTTAGAAGAACTAAATGTAAAATTACGACTATCAACGAAAATTCAACGATCGTATTTGAGATATTTTGGTCACATTGTCCGACACGAATCAATGGAAAGACTTATGGTCCAAGGTAAAATTGATGGCCGTCGACCCAGAGGAAGATCTCCCACCAGATGGGTGGACCAAATGAAAAACCTGGTGGGGAAAAACTTACATGAAGCTACGCTATCGGCACAAGATAGGCAGTCATGGAAAGCAACCATTGACTCCGTCACATAATATCACCAAACCCTTCCGTGGGGTAAGATGACTGAGGAGAGAGCTTGTTTTACGGTGATACCCAGGCATTTTTGTACTAAGTACACACAAATCTTAAACTGAAGCTAACCTAAATTCGCACCTTGAGGACAGCCAAGATTGGGTGTGACATGAGATTCTCGTGTTTTGTCTTCATTATCTGAACATTTGTAGAACCTTCTACAAACTGAGAATCACCTTATCACGGGCATGCGTCTAAGCACCAGTGGTATAGATTGGAGTTTAGCCCATGTATCTATTTAATATAATTTACATGTTAATAAAGCACATTAAATTACCGAGAAGATTTCTATACAAATAATGTTATATCATTTGTGTTTTGGATTTGAATTTTCGAATTTCCATTAATTGTAATAAATTGATGAAAACACTTTATGACTCATATTTCTTCAAAATTTAAATCCCTTTGTGGTATTTTATTGTATTTGAAAGATCAGTCATTTTGAATAACATTCTTTCACTTCAGCAAATGAGTTGTCACATTTTTATTTTGACTTTAATAATTTTTTGTTACCAAATGTCGCTTACACCGTTAACAAAATTCTATTTTTTATTACATCACCATGGTTTTCCTCAAAATATTATTTTGACATTGGATTAAAAAGTACCAGCCAACAAT
Organism: Agriotes lineatus; assembly: GCA_940337035.1. Lineage (NCBI taxonomy): Eukaryota > Metazoa > Arthropoda > Insecta > Coleoptera > Elateridae > Agriotes > Agriotes lineatus. The sequence goes on along the minus strand of CALNHX010000296.1, from coordinate 60,705 downwards.
TGAATGGCCAGTGAATGGTCACTGTAACAATGCACGTCAGGTACGCCACCTAAAGGTTAAGATGTCGAAGCTTGAAGAATTGTGAACTACCGACGCTGATTAAGAACTAGGCTAAATGTGCACTTTATATTACCTAACATTAAGGCGGTAGAGTTGCTAAAATTGAAATGTAACAAGTATAGTAGCTAGCATACATCGATCATGTAGCGGGACGATGTTTGGTATTCGGCTTTCAGGTGGGGTACATTGAATTACATTAAATAGGCCTCCATGTGTTCTATATCGAGTAGCAATGCTTTTCCCTCCAGTTTTCGGTTCACAATGATGGTAAACCGTGATATAGATAAATTAAAATAACGGAACCAAGACGCAGCCCCGTCTGACAATCGTCTTAGTTTCTTAAAAATCTGTTGGTTTACCATCATAAGATATCTTCCCCAAGTTATTCTCATCCAGACGTCTATGTAAACTGACAAATTTAGGGGGTATGCAAAATTTACGCAAGATTAACCAGAGCGCGTTTCTGTTTATGAAGTCACAAGGTTTCACCGATGTCAACGAAAGCAATTTATCTGCTGCTCTGTTGCTCATCAATCTCTTCTCGCAGATAGCAGAGACAGAAGATCATGCTTGTAGTGGCGCGCTGTGGTCTAAAGCTGCTCTGAAAGTCCGGTAGAAACTTGTGAATGTATGGAAGCAGTCTCTTCGCACGGTTCTCGTTAGGATCTTACCAGCTACTAACAATAAGGAAATGCTTTTAAAGTTGCCGCAATCTATTTAATCACCTTTCCTCTAGCAAGTGTTTACTATCATTGCGTTTTTGAGATCTTGTGGTACTTTCTCTTGGGTCCAAATAAGATCGAATGGATGTTATAAAGAGGTGATTATGTAATCTCCGGCGCGAGTTTTGTTGTTCTTTAGTTTTATGAGAAATTTTTTAATTTCTTGTTCAGATAGTGGGACATCCAGGTGTTCGGCTCTATTGTAATGTGGAATCAGATCTGAGATAGCCAGATCTATTATGTTTCCTTGATTCAGAGTTTGCGAGTAGTGCTGTTTCCATTGTTCCTTTACCTTTTACCTCTTTAATGACTTGGAAGAAACTTCGACTGTCGCGTTGGTCAGCATAAAATTGTAGTTATCTTGTTTTATTTCTCCAACAATTATTGTTGTTCTTTCTTATTAGCTTACCGAACTATATAACTGCAGAATCGAGAACTCAGCGATCTAGAGATGCGGAGAGCCACCAAGTTCATTACCAGACGATCAGCAATTATACAATTATAGTTGATAACAATTAATATTGTAGTGACGATTAAAAAGTACTCTATTCTTAGAAAAGCTAATACATATAACATTTACACCGACTATTGTAGCCGTTACTAAACCACTTTCTGATATGATTACTGCCTATAACAAAACTCATCTTTCTATAGGTAATGACTTCGACTTCTCTATAACAACTGGCGAAAACAAATTATACATAAAATCTTTGCTGTAAAAGAAGGTCCCAGGACATGAAAACGCTTATCTAGGATTGGGTTATTTTTTCTAGAAGTGGAAGCATGCTCTTATATTAATGTTTCTCAAAGAAGGTAAAAACGCCTAGGACTACAACCACTATTGACGGATCAATTTGGTTGCTACTCTACCAAAACTTTTGAGAAAGTGATCGCCATCGGTTTATCTTATGGTTAGAAGCTAACAATATTATCCCACCCATTCAATGCGAATTCAGAAATGATCACTAACCCACTCACTAGTTATAACTGATCTCAGGAATACCAATTGAAAGAGGTTTTGAGCGTAAACAATTCACTGCCATGGCTTTTCGTATAATAAAATCATTTGTCAAGCTGGGGATTCAGGTTTTAAAGTAAAAATTATTGCATATTAGTGTTCCAGTTTATACAGAAGTCATACTATTCTTATTTTTGGAAAGCCGAAAATGTGCAGTCTTAATGAGTGGTTCAATATTCCTATCAAAAAGAATTCATGCCGGAGCCCCAGAAAGAAGTATACTTGGGCAGCTCTATTTAATATTTATATCCATGACTTATCCCAACAAGACATCGGGGAAATTTCAACATATGCTGCTGATACGGTGTTAGTTATATAAAACGACATCATCACAGTAATTGTAGAACGACTTCAACGGTCTATAAACATCTTAATAAAGTGGTTTCACAATATGGGGAATAACTATTAACTCCACTAAATGCTGCTTTAAAATCTTCAAGCTCAAACGTTTCAAAGACGATGTTCCTAACATAACAGTGAATAGCGGATTAGATGCCCTGTGGTTTATCAGTAACCGGCAACTACACAACATCAACCTATGTACTAGTGCAGTGTACCACGACCAGAAGAACATTCACGCTAAGCTGAACAGTACAAGATAATCAACAACAATAATGATTAACATTTCATTGGTCCAAGGCTCCCCATTGGCCCCTAAATGAAGTATATTAATGCCATGTTAAGTAAGTATGCACGTTTCCAAACCAACTAATAACAACATGTATTGGTGGTCTGGTATTTTCTCTATTTAAAAAGTTTGGGGCAAAGGTGTGCTCCAGTAAATTGATGTTTTAATACAATAAAAACTGTTTTGCCAAGTTAAAAAGTATACCCTTTATTTATAACAATTACCAGACATCTGTGGCAGTGCTTGCAGAAGTTTCTGCGACACAAAAATTTTAATTTTTTAAACCAACTTGGGCTGTGAGTTGCGGTTCCGACACCTGAGACTTTCGACCTTCGATACCGTGCCACTTGACTGCCAAAGCAAGGGTTCTCCATTCCAACGGCCTAGGGAGATGCGAACGAGCATCCCGAACCAGATTTGGTGGTCTGGTATTTTCTCTATTTAAAAAGTTTCTAACAATATCAACCCGTAAATATTTATGGAAATATTAGAGCAAATAAATGTAAACTGTAGAGGCATATGAATAATATACAGAGTGTTCCATAAATATACCGAAAAACGTTTAGGGGTGATAGGGGACATCAAAACAAACGTTTTTTGTTTAATAAACATATGTCCAAAAACGCTTCATTTTTATGATTGGTGTCAAAATTTGTAAAAAAAATGTTCAAGCAAGATACGCAAAACCCTCAAATGAAAAAAAGTTGTGTTTTTAGTTGCTTCATCTTAATCAAGTTTAAAAATTGCAGAAAAAAACCACTGGGTGTTATTTTTTATGCCAAAACACTAGCAGGTTGCCCCGTGATCACGCCCCTGGAATTACTGTATCAACTGTAATAGATCCAAAAGATGCTTCATAAAGTTACCAACAAATCGCCTGAAGCATTTTTTTCTACAAACTTTAACATCTTGTATCTCAAAAACGAAGCGTTGTCGGGCATATGTTTATAAAACAACAAATGTTTGTTTTGATGTCCCCTACCACCCCTAAAAGTTTGTCGGTATATTTATGGAACACCCTGTATAGCTTATTCGGGAGGCAAACAACAAAAACAAGAGTACAGCACAGCAAAACTAGGATAAACATATAATTTATTTCTCACCCTGTTTGGTGCGGTGGAGAAAAACATCTATGCTTAGATTTGTGTAAGTTGTAAGAAAAAATATATGAATACTAAGAAAAAAGAGGCAAAATTACTGTCTTCATGACGAAGCTATAGAACAGTTGATTGGGTTTGAATATAATAGGAAGTAGAAGAACAGAGGATGGTATAAAAGCAAGAGACATCGAACAAAGAATAACAGAAGCTAAAATAACATTTAACAGAAAAAAAGAAACACCTGTGTTTATAACCGGAGAATACCCGTTTATGACTTACCTACATGACTAGAATTCGTGTTATTTTAGATCGCCACCATGGTCGATATAAAATATGCGAAACTGCACCGCGATTTACAAAAACTAAAATACTCGATTAAGATAACATTCATAACATTATATTTAAGCGAGTCACCCTTGTAACTGTAATTGTAACAAACGGTTTAAAAACATTCTTAAACAAATTCTACTTACCCACAAAGTGAAAAAAAGTGCCGAAGACGTTACTGTACCGCTAACGGGGATATGTCCCAAAACAAAATGAGAAAATCAATATAAGTCACAGACCTGAGCGTTGTAGGAGACTTTGGCCGGGTGTACAGAATCGTGGTTCGCCAAAGTTAAACAATATTTGCGGGCTCGAAACTAAAACCAAATTAACCGCTCCTCAGGATGTCGACAGTCAAAACCTTCAAGGTTGCGTTGTCTGAACAAAAAATGGATAGAGGCAGTTTAAATATTTTCTACGAGCACTCCACATGGGATGAACATAAGGTTGTTACAGGAATTCGTTGGGATTCAGGGAGTTGCGATAGACAGGGCGTCGATGACACGGGTAATATATAAATCTTAGCGGGGCACGATACAGGGTCTTCCTGTAAATGTATCCAATTATCGCGTCAGTCCATGTGAAATTCCGACAATCAACAGTAATTACATAAGTGGTGATAATTTTTTGATAATTTTAACTAGATTCACGAATCTTTGTTGCTATTAAGAAATCTCACGAGTGGACGAAGTCCACGAGTGGGATTTCTTAATAACAACAAAGATGAGTGCTAATCTAGTTAAAATTATAAAAAAAATTATTACCACGAATGTAATTCGACGTGATTATTTTTTAAACAGTTCAAGTTGTAGATTGGGTTTGATGGAGCTTCCAGATGAGTGTCCTGTTATTTAAACAACTCCTGCTCACCTACTCCACTTTTAGCTAGTTGTGTTACAGCAGAAGAACGATTTCAATGGTTTGTGAAAAAATAGTCGCTGTAATTTGCTACTAGCAAATAGTCAGTGTAATTTTGATGCTACTAGCAAATAGTCAGTGTAATTAGCTACTAGCAAATAGTCAGTGTAATTTTGATGCTATTGGTCGATTTGAATTTATTTCTCATTACTATTGGCTGATAGGACTGTTTAAAAAATAATCATTGTAATTTTCCTAAATTTTGCACGATCGCGCTTTCTAAACGTCGGTATTCACGAAACAATCAACACATCACACGCAAATTTTGTACTCGACTAGTGATTTGTATCCGAGCCAAAATATTGGGCAAAAAGCAGCTCGTCGGATCGAATTTCTTTGATGGGATATCACTTTTCTTGGAAATTTAAATTGTCTACGAAGAGCGCAGCCGCTAATGATGCTCTCCCACATCCCAAAAATTTACTGTACATTTTTAAACGGTTGCATAATAAGGCGTTCCTAGAAATATCAAATATGTTGGAAAATGATAAATGTTACTTTGTCTCTGCAAATTTATTTTATGATTAAATATTTTATTCCAATTTCTAGTAAGTTCAAGATGATTACTTTTATGTATTTTCTAATATCCAAATATGTTTCAACAATATACATTGCTATAACAATAATAATAATAATAATAATCATGTTTATTCCTTTGAGATATATGCAGTGTGTAAGAAAATGTCATAAACACGCAAGATAAGAAACAACTTAAAATACTAAAAATAGTGTTAATTATATAAACATATTGTAGCTATTTACATGCATTGTGAAGCTTATCAATAGAGTAATATTCTTTTTCAATTTTAAACCGAAGGCTACCCAACAGACAGTCATAGCTCTCCAATAACAGGATAGCACGGAATATGCATTAAAACATTTACAATTTTAGGTCAAACAAGTTCATGCAAAACCAAACATAGCAATAATTAAAAAACTATGTAGACAACTGAATAATTATCGATATAAGCAGGAACAACAATGACGTAATAAAAAATTAAATACAATCAAACTAAGACTTTTCTCACATGTCTCCTGAACGCTGCAAATCGTAAATTAAAAATATCGCAGTTGTTAGCCTGATCCAAGCTGTTGAGAATTCGACTGCAGCGAATGAGCAGCGAGTTGAGAAAATAATGTAAATTAGATTTTTGAATAAAGAATGTATGTCTGTTTCGGGGAATGTATAGGTTAGCGTTAAATTTAATAGGATTTAAGCAATATTGAAAATCAACTAAATTTTTAACAACCTTATTATAAGAAAAGCAATTGAAGAATATTCTAAAATAGGTCTCACTAAGCTATTGAACCAAGCTGTAAGTGAAGAAAGACATTTAAAAACTGTTAGTAGCCCCCCAAAATTTTGATTTTAAAGTGCAAGTGCAGCATTTTTTAGCAATTTAGGTTTAAAAATTTTGTGAAGTCTTGATTTTGCCCCCCCCCCCCCCAAAGTGATGCCTCAAGTTACGCTCATGAGCCCGAAATATGAAGCCTAAATTCTTTTCAGCTCTCTGAACACATATTTCTACGTGAGTATTAAATGACAGCGTATAATTCAATGTAACTCCCAAATCTTTTACGCTATCCATGTAACGGGTGTTCATAAAAAGTTGTCATCCCAGTAGGTTTTGACTTCAAAAACGTATGTCTATTAAAATTGAGAAAAAATGCGCTATCACAGTACTCAATGACGTTTCGTTGTGTTGCAGGAATTAATCAAAGATATAACATTTTGTTTTTCAAAACAACTGGGATGACGACTGTTTATAAACACCCGTTATTTCAATTTTACATTGTTTAAATTCAGACTGCGATCGACATCCATTGGAGATTTTCTAGAAAACGGGATGCAATAACATTTCTCTAAATTTACAAAAATTATATTGATGCTATAATGATCTGAAAATTTTATCAGATTGTTTTGTAAGTGCATAAAGTCTGACACGCCCTTAACATATGTAAAAACTTTAAGGTCGTCTGCATACAGAAAGTATTGTATTGTATTGTATTGTATTTTTATTCATCATAATATACACCTGTGCTTAGATATGTCACAATTCCAGTTTAAATATAAAAATAAAAAACTACAATGCATTTACAGAAATAGTCAACTACAGATAAATACAGTAACAACAAAAATACTAAAGTCAATAAAACAAGACAGTCTTAATTTTCAACAAATCTGAAATCGGAAAGTTCATAGTAGACATTGGCCAGAAGATGTTTTTTAAGCTTAACTTTGAAGAGTTTTGTTGGGGCATTTTTGAGAGTACTAGGAAGCGAATTAAATAATCCTATTCCGAAATTATTTCGTTTAGTGGACGTTAGTCTCTGCTGCGGAACCTGTATATTGCCTCGACTGCGGGTGTCGTAACCATGGGCATCGCCGTTTTTTGTATAATCGCCATAATGTTCTTTTATGTATAATAGATTACAATATAGTATTGCTGACGGTAGCGTTAATATGTTATATTTTTTAAACAATGGTTTACAACTGTCTAACTGACTCGCTCCCGCCAACACTCTCAAGGCTCTTTTTTGTACAATGAAATTTTTTTTAATATGTGTAGAGGTACCCCAGTTTATTAGACCGTACGTCATTACACTATGAAATAATACGTGGTATGCAGTAATGGCAGCATCTAAGTTTACTCGATTTTTTATTTGTCTAATTACATAAATTGTTCTTGATAACTTAATTGAAAGATTGTCAACATGTGCTTGCCAAGTTAGTTTGTTATCCAAGGTAAGGCCTAAAAATTTGACGGTTTCACAGATATTTTGTTTATTTGAAAATAGTAAAGTGGTAGTTTTATTTTGGTTTAAACAAAGCTTATTTGCCTGGAACCAATCTGAGGCTTGGTTGATAATGTTGGTTTGTAACTGATTGACTAGAGTTTCATCTTCTACGTGGTTTGCAAAGGTCGTATCGTCTGCAAATAAAGTCGTGAAAACTGGGATGGCATTAGGCAAATCGTTAACATAGATTAAAAATAATAACGGTCCCAATACACTTCCTTGTGGGACACCATGTTCAATTGTAGACATCTGGCTATACTGACCTTTGCAAAATACACATTGAGATCTGTCAGATAAGTAGGATGACATTAGTTTTAGAGTTACTCCCCTGCAACCGTAATACTCCAGTTTATCTAGTAAAATGCTTTTTGAGACACAGTCGAACGCCTTGCTTAAATCAAGAAATAGTGCAAAGGAAGATTTTTTGTTTTCCAATGATTCTGTTATATAATTAATGAGATTCAGCACGGCTCCCGACGTGTCCCTTCCTTTTCTGAACCCAAACTGTCTGTCCGTAAAAATATGGTTGGTTTCAAAGAAATTTAGAATTCGAACTGCAATAATTTTTTCTATAATTTTGGCCAAAATTGGGAGAAGCGCAATGGGTCTATAATTGGATCTATCATCAATTTCACCCGATTTATATAGAGGTATAATTTTGGCTTGTTTCAATTTATTAGGAAATATGCCCGTCTTTAATATGATGTTTGCAATATGAGCTATCGGGGCAGATAAACATAAAACATTTTCTTTGTACATACAAACCGATTGATTATATAGGTCTAATGATTTTGACTTTTTTAATGTCTTTATAATATCTTCTACCTCGGATTCCTCAACAGCATATAAGAAGAGTGATTGTTCATTGTTTACTGGTAATTTCTTTAGATAAACACTGTGTGAGTACTTTGATGGGGGAATATTTGATAATAAATCGTCGGCTCCATGCACAAAGTAGTCGTTGTGAGATTCTGGGGAAATCACACTTACCACTCCATTGCTATTGATATTGGTTACACCTTTTTTTATTATTCTCCATATTGTTCTTTGTTTATTATCAGACTCCAAGATTTCTTTACTGATTTTTTCATTTTTTAATTTTAAGATTTTTTGTTCGTATTCGTATTTTTTTTGTTTAAATTCAGCCGATAGAAGATCATTATTTTGCAAGTTCAATTTCAAAATGTTTCCAAGACGATTTATTTCTTCCCTGGCCGAAACTATTTCTGGATTGGTAAACATAGAGGCATTTTTACGTTTGTTATTTGTATTAATTTTAATGGGAGGAAAAGATAAATCGTGATAATATGAAAAAACTTTATAAAAAGCATTAACTGCGCAGGTTGGGTCAGACTCTCTATATAATTCTACCCAATCTTCAGTTAAGAGGTAATTTGAAAATTTGATTCTATTTCTAGAACTTTTATTTGGTACGGTTTTGTAAACAGAGGTCGCCCGTTTTTGAATAGTGTTAAATTTAATTATTTGAGATTTATGATCAGATATGTGAAATTCAGCCACAGTTGCAAGTTGTGTTTTAAAATTTGTGAAGATGTTGTCGATACACGACTTGGAATTTTTTTGTACTCTAGTAAAGTCGGTGATATTTTTTTGTAATCCAAAAGAATGGAATATGTTAGTAATTTCGATGCTTTCCTTAGATTTAACTGCAAAATTTATATTAAAATCGCCACCAAACACTAGTTTACTATTTTTAAAATATTTAGATATTAAGTCAAGAACATGAGAAAGTTTATTTTTAAAGATATCGATATTACCACATGGTGAACGATATAAAGCCAACGCAACACAGTTCAAATCAGCAAGTTTAATGCCAGTGTATTCAAAATGTTTTTCACTGTTAAGTTCATTATTGAAATTTATTGATGTAAAAACGTGATCAGATCTAGTAAAAATGCATACTCCTCCACATTCACTCTCCAATCGGCAGTAACAAGAAGCTAGATTGTAATTATTTGGTGTATATAAATGTTTTTCTCCATCCTTAAGCCAATGTTCACTAATCATCACCACGTCAAAATTTTTTTCAGTTAAGATGGATTCAAGATAATTGTGTTTGTTTCTAATACACTGAATATTTGCATGCAAAATAGTAATATTACTGGTGTTTTTATTACAAAAGAGAGGCACTGAATGTTTGTCAATGATAGAAGATACTTGCTCTTCTGAGCACGTCGATCGTATTAAAAATTTCGTTTTGGTGAGTAGTATTTGCCATGGCTTTCCCTGGATTGTTGTAGGCGTATTAGCTGTTGGGAGGAGACAAATGATTTGTAGGTTGCAAGGTCCGCCGATGCAGTAGAAGATCCTATGCCATACGCTTCAAAGTACTTCTTGTATAATTGTTTTAGCGACTCTACGTCTACAGGAAGGCCCTCAGAAGCTAAAAATACCCTTAGAGAAGCATTTGTGAAGCCCTCGTGACAAACTGATTGCGGTTGTTCATGTAGATAGGATATGTACAACCTGACGGCATTCATTATTGCTGGTTCCCGCAGACGAGCCAAAAGGTACCGGCCTTCATCGGTGGCAAATTGCATTGTCAGTTTCACCCTTGGCGGAGTCATTGCATCTACTGTTAGATTTGTTTTCTGGATGCCTGCACTCACAAATTTTATGGGTTGATTTTCTTTAAAGGTGTGTTGTAACAGAAACATGAACAAATAAAACTAAACAACGAGGGATTTAAGTATGACCCCTGAGGCACTCCGGAGGTCACACCCAAGCAACTCGATCTGACTCCATTAATAACTACCTACTACATTCTGCCCTGCAGATAACTTTTCGGAAGTTTGAGAAACACCCCATGCATACCGAAATTTTCGAAAGAACAAGAAGTGTGGGGTGATGGACTTTGTTAAAAGCCTTGGAGAAGTCGGTATACACGGCGTAAGTCTCCAAGCCATTTTCCATACCGCTACTTATTTTTTGAACAAAAGGAACCAAATTTGTCATAACTGAGCGGCCTCTGTAAAAGCCATGTTGATTGCTGTCTTTAAATTTCTTCACTCTAAAAAAATGTTGTTCCAATATAAGCTATTCAAACAATTTTCCAAATGATTTAATAAAGAGATTGGCTTATAAATTATCAACTTTTGTTTTATCTCCTGATTTATGTACATGCCTAATTTGTGCTACCTTCCAAAGTTTGGGATATTTACCTGATGAAATACATTTATTATACTGTAGTGTGACTAGAATAAATATTTATCAATCACACTGTATATAAAATATTAATATTATAATTGCATAGTAATAGGTTGCTTAATCAGTTGTTTGAAAGAGCTGTGTTTCCGCGGAATGTATTGACTGGTAATGATTGTGAAATGTATATCAATTGTGTGAATGTATTAGATATTTATAAATAGATTAAGTTTGTACTTGAAGAAGAGAAATATTCAATTTTAAAAATATGTGCAACATATGCTGATGTCTTTCATTTTGAGAGAGGCCCTTTAACAGTAACAAATATTTATAAACAAAAAATTCGCATACGTGACGACGCAAACCCTGGATACGTCAAACCATATAGGTTGCCACAAGCACAAAAACAAGAAATACATAGACAAACTAATTCAATGTGAAAAAACGGTATAATTGAAGAAACTAGATCGGAATGGTCAGCACCACTATTAATAGTACCAAAAAAGAAAGATCAAAACGGTAATCAAAAATGGCGCGTTGTTATAGATTGTAGACTATTAAATAAGTAGTAGATGACAAATTTCCGCTACCATGCATAACTGAAACTTTAGATTCATTATCGGGAGCAGTTTATTTTTCTCATTTAGATTTATCTCAAGGTTATTATCAAATTGAGCTTGATAAGGAAAGTAGGAATTATACAAGTTTTACAACAGATAGACGACAGTGTCAAATGACTAGATTGCCTCAAGGGTTAAAAATTAGTTCTTCGGCATTTTCACGTGCTGTAACAATTGCTGTGGCAGGTCTAAATTATGAAAGTTGCTTTATTTATCTAGATGATTTAATTGTTTTTGGAAATAATTTACTTACTTACTTAATTCTTCCTCGTTCTACCGCCAGGGCAGTGTAGAGAAAATAATTTAATTACGCATAATCAAAATATTACAAAAGTATTACAAAGACTACTAGACATTAATTTAAAATTAAATTCCTATAAATGTGATGTCTTAAGGAAAGAGATTGCTTACTTAGGTCATGTAATTTCAGAAAAAGGTGTTTCACCGGATCCAGAAAAAATCGAAGCAATTCAAAATTATCTAATTCCTAAAGACGCTAATCAGACAAAAAGATTCGTAGCTTTTGTAAATTTTTATAGAAAGTACATTCCAAAATTTGCCCACATTGCGGCACCATTAAACGCAGAGGAAATGTGTACCATTTAATTGGGATAAGAATTGTCAAAATTCGTTTGAAACATTCAAAAATGCTTTAATAAGCCCACCAATTTTACAATACCCAGATTTTTCAGAAAATAATTATTTTATTTTAAAGACAGATATTTCAGGAGTAGCATTAGGAGCTGTATTGTTGAATAAAGATGATAGGCCAATAGCATACGCAAGCAGATCGTTAAATAAAGCAGAAAGACGTTATTCTACAATAGAGAAAGAATTAGCAGCCCTAGTTTTTGGAGTAAAACGTTTTAGACTCTATTTGTATGGGAGATCCTTTGAAATTTTTAGCAATCATAAGCCCTTAGTATATTTATTTGGTATGAAAAATCCATCTAGTACGTTAATAAAATTATGGTTAGCACTTGAAGAGTATGATTTTACGGTAAAATATATAAAAGGAAAAGATAATATAGCAGCAGACACTTTATCTAGAGTAGAAATTTCTTTAGAGGAACTTAAAAACATGAATAACGTAGTAGATAGTACGGTTTATGCAATAACACGTGCACAAACAAAGAATTTAATTCAGGATGAAAGCGACATTGATACAATTCAAAAGAAACGGATTGATCACCCTGGTCTTGTGGAGTTGTTGAAATGCCTTCATGATTCATTCGAATTACGACTTATAACAGAACGAGAGTTTCGAAATATATTAGTACACGAGGAAATTGTATATCATAATGAATATTTAATATGGAATGTAAGATTGCAAACAATTTGTTTAAAACAGAACCGGCGATCATCGTGTTCACTACGTGAAACGGTGAGAGCTCTGAAAAATATATGTAAGGAATATAAAACTCCAGACTTAGTAATCATAAACAGTGAAAAAGGTGCCTCATCATTATTAAACCGCATATTAAAAGAGCATAATGAAATAAAAAGTGCAGGTATCAAAATATCTGTTATAAGAAGTGTACCAAAAATTATTGATTTAGAAACGCGACAAGTAATTCTAACTGATTTTCATTTATTACCAACAGGAGGTCATGCAGGTATAAATCGTATGTATAATAATATCAAACAATATTATTTTTGGTCAGGTTTAACAAATGATGTAATAACATTTGTTAAAAGGTGTAGCGAGTGTCAAATATATAAACATTCGAAATTAAATGTAGAACCAATGTCAATAACTATAACCTCGTCACATGCTTTTCAAAGAATTTTTTTAGATATTGTAGGACCGTTACCAGGAAATTCTGAAGAAAATCGATATATTTTAACTTTACAATGCTATCTTAGTAAATTTGTTGAATGTTACGCTTTACCAAATAAAGAAGCTGAAACAGTTGTTAAAGTTTTTGTAGAAAATTTTATATTGCGTTATGGTATTCCAGAAGAAATTATCACAGATCAAGGTACATAATTTTTAGCTTCAGTTATTACAAACATTTGCAAAATTTTAAAAATTAATAAAATACACTCTACAGCAGACCACCATCAAACATTAAGTGCTCTTGAAAATTCTCATAAAAATTTAGGTAACTATTTAGGAACTCAAATTTCAAAATATCCAGAAAGTTGGAGTTCTTGGATTTCATTTTAGAGTTTTGCTTATAATACGACAGTTCACACAGAAACACAATACACACCTTATGAATTAGTCTTTGGGAAATTATGTAAATTGCCTTGAAATGTTTCAAATCAGTTAGATTTAGATCCATTATATAATTTCGATGATTATTCGTTAGAATTAAAATATAGATTACAACAAGCATGCCACGATGTAAAAGATAAAGTAATTAAAGCTAAAATGAAAAGGAAAGTTAAATATGATGAGAAATGTAATATTGTAAATTATAGAATAGGAGATAATATTTTATTAAAAAATAAGACAGGAAATAAAATTGAACCTCTATTTAAAGGACCTTATGAAATAATAGATGTTAGGTCCACAAATCTTGTAATTAAAATAAATAGTAAAATGATAGAAGCACATAAGAATAGAGTTAAGTTGTATAATTCTTAGTTGTATATTAAGCAATAATTTAAAAAAATGTATATTTTCATATGAAAATATTTTTTTTTTCCCAAGGGAGATGTAGTGTGACTAGCATAAATATCTATCAATTACACTGTATATAAAATATTAATATTATAATTGCATAGTAATAGGTTGCTTAATTAGTTGTTTGAAAGAGCTGTGTTTTCGCGGAATGTGATGACTGGTAATAATTGTGATGACTGGTAATGATTGTGAAATGTATGTCAATTGTATGAATGCATTAGATATTTCGAAATAGATTAAGTTTGTACTTCGAAAATGTCGAATATATAGCGGTTTTATGTACAGCTAGTTTAGCCATCTGCCGCATCCCAATCTCCATGCAGTTCTATTTTCGAACCCGTCTTCTTCTAGTCCTCTTTCTTCTATGGCTTTTTGAATATCAGTATTGCAGCGCTTTCTTGGTCTTTCCCTTTTCTTTCTATTTGCTGGTTTCCATTTCCAAACTTTTTGTGGTAGTCTCTGTGCGTTCATGAGTCGCATATGCCCATACCACAGCAGCTGTTTTCTTTCAATGGTATGTACTACTGAATTTTGAATTTCCATTATTTCTTTAATGTTTTCGTTCCGCACATGATCCATTAATGTTTTTTACACCGTCTCCAGTACATCATCTCTGCTGCTTATACTCTGTCTTTCATCTTTTCGGTGATTGTCCACACTTCTCCCCCATAGGTAAGTCAACTTTCCACAAATGAACTGAACATTCGTCTTTTTGTTTTATTTGAGATTGTGTCATTCCACAGCATTGAATGTAGTGGTCTATTTATAGTTTTTCCTTTTCTAATTTTATTTTGAATGTCTAGCTCATCTCTTCCGTCAGATGTTAATGTGACCCCTAAATATATGTATTCATTTGTTGATTTTACTACTTCATTGTCTATCAGTAGATCTCGTTGTCCTCCAATCACCATGTACCGCGTCGTGTTCATATTAATTTCCAAACCCCACCCCTCATCGTGGCTGAAAAATTTACGTGTATGGTACAACACAACAACGGTGGGACTTTTCCGAGCTGTAGCTGATAAGGTGTGCGTTGCCATGATGATCGCCAACAGCCGAAACGGATAGGCACCGCAAGAAGAAGAAGAAGAACCCCTCATACTCCTCTTTCAATTTCCTAAACATGTAGTTGATATCGTCTTCGTCTTCAGCTAATATGACCTGGTCGTCAGCGAATAGTAAAATATAGATATATTCTTCTCCAATTTGCACACCCATTGAACCGCACTTCCTTCTCCAGTCCCTTAGTACACGATGTATATATAATTTAAATAAAGTTGCTGAAATGCAACATCCCTGTCGCAGTCCTTTATCTACGATAAATTCTTCATAATAATTATTTCCTATTTTCGCTCGGCTGACAGTGTTTTTGTACAAATGTTTAACATCTATATTATGTATTAAATGTCTAAAATTCAACGAGGGTTTTGGTTGTAATTTTGGTTGAATGAAATCGAATCTGAGGTGATTGCGATCACAGCACAATACAATATATGCACATAAAGACTTAGACAGTATTAAAGAGAATTGTTGGAAGCCCATCGGGACCCTTTTTACTTCCTTTTACGATAAAGGAAGTATTGGATTCACCCCAAAAATTCCAAATTGAGTTTTCAACAGATCTTCACGTTTTCGCGTCCCTTGAAACCAAAAAACATGTTTTTGGTCATTGGTCTGTCTGTATGTCTGTCTGTCTGTGTATCTGTCTGTCTGTCTGTGAACAAAATATCTCAAAAACGAACAGAGATATGGCGTTGAAACTCCATATATAAGTTTTGTGTCCTATGTAGATGCGACAGCAAGCTTTTGATAAAAATCGCATAACCGGAAGTAGGTGTTTACTCTTGTGATTTATTCAGTTTTTTTTCGATTTTTTCAAAAACGGCGTTAACTATTTTTTCAAACTTTACATTTTTATTACATTTTTAATGCGAGATAGGTTATTTCCCAGTTGAATACCTCTAAAATGGGTTTCTTTTGTTTTTTTAATATTTTTTAATATCTCCTATTTTAAATAAAAGACCCGGTATATTATTACATTTTTGAATTCAGCTAAAAATTTTAGAGAAAATGTGTCTCTTGAGCTAACGCTCTATTTTGTACCATTTTTGTAGAATTTGTAATTTTTGAAAAATTTTGAGAAATGCTTAAAAATTAAAAATCAAATTTTTGGCTAATTATAAGATCACTGCAAAAGGAAGTTGTGTGAGTGTATCACATTAGAATTTTAGGGTCAGGATCAAATAAATCTTTTTTAATACTTTGGTTTTAAATACAATTGAAAGTGTAACATTGTTGAGGTTACATAGAGCCAATCTGAGAGTATTACAGGGTTCAAAAACGTTGCTAAAGTATCTGGAAAATAACTGCGAAATGTCATTACTGTTAAAGACTTGTAAATTATTGTATGACAGAGATTTACTGTTTTTCTTATTATTTATAACAGACCAAAAATAAAGGAATTTTTAAACTTATTTCAGCTTGTCAGAGTTTTAATACAGTAATTCAGGTATAGATGCTAAATAAAATCGGTATCTTTTTATTTGCAATGATATAAAATTGATTTTTTACATATACAGGGTCATTTTTTATCGTGTAAGAACTAGATAGGCAAGACAAGCTACAACTGCATGCATTTCAGAGATATCTTAGTAAACATTACATTTTTTTTAGTAAACAAAAATCAGAGCAGTTACTTTAGGTATATTAAGAAACTTCACGATAGTAGTAATGACAGTTGTGTCTATTTACGCACCCATGATTGATAAATGACGCTTCATCAGAAAAGAGAACATGTCTTAAGAACTGGGGATTAGCAGTAACTCTGTTTCTTAAGAAACGGCAGACATTTTCCCGAAGTGGGTATGGGCGATCTTCTTCATTAAGGTGTTGCACTAATGTGACATGGTATGGGTGAAATTGATTTGCTGCAAAAAAATTTTAAACTGATGTTTGGCTAATATTGTTGCAATCGCCCATTGACTTGTATAGGGATTTGCAGTAATTTCTTCTATAACTGCGGCTTCGTTTTCTACGGTAGTGAAATGTTGTTGTCTCACCTTTGGCTTTTTAAATTGCCCGTATTCGCGCAACTTCTTATTTAAACGCCTGAAGGCGTTATCCGATGGATGGTATCTGTCAGGATACGTTTGCTCATATTGTCGTACAGCTAGATCTGCCGCTCCTCGGCATTCTCCCAAAATCAACACCATATCAGTTTTTTCTTCATTTGAATACATTGCGAATGCTATTACAGTTTTGACAAAATGAAATTTTATTTAAGTAACAAAACCTCAGTTGATATTTGGGTTCCCAAAGCTTGCTTAATATTAAAAATAATTTATTATTTAAAAAAGGTAAAGTTCACTATGCATTGCATGCACCTGTAAGAAGTGTTGCCTACAAGTATGTTACACGATAAAAAAAATCACCCTGTATATTGTGTTGGCTCCACTTTGTGGCGCCTATTTAATGTTCTGGTTGACTACTTTATAATGGTCTTTATACAGTGTGAATAATGTAAGAATATACATTGACAATTATATTTTAACATTAATCAATTTACCCACGCTAGTAACAATTGTTGGTTTTGAAATTACCATGAAATAATCTAGTTTCAATTAGTTTCTATAGTCATTGTGTTGTTATTTTGTTTACAAACACCATGATAACATTAAGTAAACGCCCTATGTCTAATTTTGCATAATTCAGCCATGCACATTTTCACATTATTCTCACTATATATTAAAATGGTTTTATGTTATATCAATAATCATTGTACTTTAGCTATTAGATCTGACTTTTTACTATACTTTAGTTTATTTTCAATCAATTCTTTTAAAATTGAAAATTTAGTAACTTATTTGCCCTTTTATAATTATGGATTATCAATATTATTAAATCGCTAACTCAGGTAGAAACATTTTTACTCTTAACTGAAACACAAGTCGGATTCGCTCATAATCTAGACTGTTTCTATTCCTGAAATTTGATTCTCTTATTTCATGACAACTTGTACGTCTGTCACCTGTCACTTTTAATTATGCAAGTGCAAAAGCAATTACAAATACTTTCGCGCTACATTACTTGTCATTCAACAAATATCAAATAGTATAAGCCGTTTACGACTTTTTTGGGTCAGGTGAGGCTATGACCATCTAGTAATTTTGTTGGCAGCACATCTGTTGCAACTAAACTCCCTCATGGAAATTGACACGTTTTGTATTAGGTTAGGTTGTTTTCAGTTTAAGGTTATATTTTCTGAATAGGCACATTGTTGCCGGATATTCTCTAGTCTCCACTAGAGTACCTGTATATAGTAAGAGTAGGGCAAACGATGACATTTAGGGATCCATGAAGCGAAGTTAGTCACAATTTCACAGTCGACTACATTAATATAATGAAGGGATTCATCCTGTGAAGTTAGTTGCTACTGTCATAGGTTATAGTTGACTATAAATTATTTTGTATTTAGTCGTGGTAAGAAGTTGAAACTAAATGTGCTTAATGCCATGTAATGCACTTTTATTTATTAACTAGGAAATACAGTGGTATTAATATTAAGCCAACTTTATATTCATTTTTTGTTCACATCTAGACCTGAGGAGCATATATTGAATAATATTTAAGTGTGGGACTCGAAATAGTGATTCAATCTTAACATTTTATACTTGCTTCCATCTACTTGTAATAACTCCTAAAAGTAAGTATTAATGAAATAAAAAGAAAATTAAGATGACACTAGTTTTCCTATCTAACATGAAAACTAAAGCGTACTCCAAATTCCCTCTGATTCTTTCCAAAATTATTTTCACATATTCTTGGTCGTTTGGATTTATAATTTTCTCTGTCGATGCTGTTGAACCAAATTTGTTTTTTTGTTGGATTTTTGAGTATGCTTACAGGATGTATACCATTTTCTGAAGGGTTATTATACCCCGGCACGCAACAACCGGTCATGATAATTAAATATGTACTTACTTCGAAAGTGCAATAAATCTGACAATTTCAATGTCACTAATTCAAAAAATCGAAAGCACACGTGCCAACTAAATTTTTAAATTCTAATGGGATCCAAAAGGGATCCAACCAATGAAATTATGTTGCCGCATTTGCTCTACTCTTACTATATACAGGTACTCTAGTCTCCACATCCACTCGCGTTCTTTTAAATTTGGTCTGTCCTTTTTAAATTGAAAGTAGGATCGTTTGATGGAAATTTTTATTTGTAAAAAAATTATTTTGGGCATTTTGACTTTTCCTTTGACGAAAATTGAAATTATTTTTTCAGATTTGATAAATCATTTATTTTCTTACGAATATTAAAATACTAAATCTGGCAATGTGGTGGTAACAAAATGTCGAACAGACACTGACAGAAAAAAAAAGTTGCAGCGCTACATCACCGAATCAGTCTAACATGAAAAGAAAAAATCATAGCCAACTCTGTCCCAAAAAGGTTGTGAACGGCTTATAAGTACTTTTCTCTTTAAAATTAACTCACTTCATTCTTTCTATCCTTTTCTTGCTGTTTTTTATTTTAAATACCTGTATTCTGTCACCTGTTCATGGACTTCGATACTCTGCCTTACCAAGCCAAATGCATCCAGAAATCTCATAAAGATCTCCCAACGTCCAAACAAATCCTAGTACGAACTCCGAACACCTGGATCCGCAAAGACTTCCCGGCCAAACACGACAAGGCACCTACCACCTTTCTCCAGCAGAACTGTCAGCATCAAACGCCTTCCACGTCTTCCTACCAAAATTCTTAAGCCACCCACGACCTAGTATCACGAACCTCGACTAGATGCAAGTTACAAGATGTCAATTCAGAGACAAGCTTGTCGAATTAGATGAAAGCCTCCTATCCACCCCATAAAACGCTCACTCTGCTAATAATCTCGATGTAAACCACTTCGAGTAAAACTATTCTCTGTTATCCAATTCACATGATGTAATGTAATTTGACAATAAACTCAGTTCGGCATCTTATTCCAGAAATTTGCTTTTGTAGATTATAACTGTATTACTTAGGTATTCTCACCACATCCATTTTCTTCATCCATATCGTCTTCACATCGTTTAATCTTTTAACATTTACTTTTTTATTTTCACCACGCCAATTTTAGTTAATTCACAACCCTTTTATATACCAAACGGTTTTAACTTTTATAAAGGGTTTATTTTCGTAACTTTAACCACTTACAAATTTATTACATGTTTTTGTACCAAATTATTTTTACATACTTTTCAATAAATAATATCTCGTTAGTAATTTTGTTTAGCATATACAGTGAATTTATTTTAATGGTTAACATACCAGTTTCGTTTCTATGCCAGCATTTAATCATACAGGTCACTTCCATAGTTACCAATGATATCAATAGATTAGAGCGTTTATTTTACGAGTTAACATACGAACTTAAATTATGTACCTACTTGCTAATAAGAAACTTTAATTTTGTTACCGGAATGTAGGTATGCAACTAAAAAGTAGATACGTAGAAACAACTTGTGTGTTGTATCTTTTCTTCAGTGGTATACATTAGGATAACTTGTAATTGTCTTTTTGACAAGTATAAGTTCTATGTTAACTCTTAAAATACACGCTCTAATCTATTGCTCTCATTTGTAACTATGGAAATGACCTATATGATTAAATGGTGGCATAGAAACGGAACGCTTATGTTAACTATTAAAATAAATTCTGTGTATTTTATCGTCTAACGCACTATAGAAACCTTATCATATTTGTCTAACACCCTCACCCACTATGTTCAATGGTATTTCTCGAATAAGTATTTGCCCTGAATCCTCCACTGCATATCAGATAATAATTAAATTAAATTAGAATCTTACTGTTTCTTACATAGCTTCAAACAATTGAATTTTAAATTCTATTTCCTTTCTTTACCAAATACATTTTAATAATTTTGATAGCCTTTTTATACTTAAATTCATCTTTCTAATTTTGATACTGTATTCTTTTAACCTTATTAATCTTATATAAAACCTATACTAAAGATCATTATAATATAGGTAATATTATAATAGTGGTATTCGAGATAAAGTTAATGGGTTTACAAAACAAACAACTAATTAATAAAATTAACAAAGTTATGTAGAAAATTCACAGATAATCATATATCTAAAAAAAATGTAGCCATAAAATTAACAATCAATTAACAAATGTAACAAAATTATTACAAAATCGAATAAGACAATTGTAAAAAAACAGAAGTTAACTACAAAATTAACAATCAATTAATAAGATTAACCAACTTATATATAAAAAGAAAACAAAGATAATTATAAAATCTCCAAAAGTTAGTTATTATTGTCGTACAAAGACTTATTTCTGTTGTTTGCATGCAGAACACTGGAAGGCAAATTGTTCCATCGATTCACGGCTCGATTACTAAACAAATGTTTTCTGGCATAAGTGTTGCTAAAATCCGTCTGAAGCTTACACAAATACCCTATATTATGTGTTATATTAAATTATGCATTGCAGATAGTTAACATCAGAGGTAAATTGACATATATACCAATGACATTCACATTGTCAAAACGACGGCAAGGTGGCACTACAGCGATTTCTCCCTCAGAGCCATTAGATATAGGAGAGTACCGCCACGTCCGACATGCTTGTTCCTTTGTCACATGCGTCACTGTGAGGTTTGTAACACAACTCCGTCAATGTGACATTTATTGGCAATCCGAAATTTTACTTAAAACTGGCAAGACTGTAAGTTTATGTCAAATTAGGGTTTAGTAGATTAGGTTTTGTTTGTTATTTGACACAAACTAACGCAAAACATAACCTGATAACCTCGAATTTGACATAGACGTACAGTCTTGCAAATTTCAAGCAAAATTTTAGACATAACTCAATCAGTTATTGCTGATGGGAACAAAAATGGCGGCGATGGCTGCATTTTTACGGATCAAAGAATGGCGGTACTCTCCTATATCTACTGACTCTGTTCTCCCTAAGTAATTTTTAGGTTATCGTGCTTCTTGCAAGCTTTTATCTGTCACACATCTCAGATTTGAACTTACTTATTGTCAATTTGTTTACAGGTTTTTTTGTAATGTAATATGTAGAAAAGTAGAGATGCACAACATTTACAATTGAACTTACTTGATTGCCTGATTCACTCACTAACTATTTTGGTTTAAACAAATATTTAAACCATAACCTTAATTTTCTTCTTTGCCATTTTCGTAACTTAATTGTTGCAGCTACAGTCTAAAAATACGTTATTTTAACTTACAAGTACAGTCAAGAATTTGTTACTTAAGTCACTCAAAGAATTAAAATCGAATACGTTGGGTAGGCGCTACGCTTGCATTAAGCAAGTCCTCGGTTCGAATCCCGCAGGGGCCGGAATTTGCGACCGCCTTGGCGATTGGAATCGGGCTCGGTGAGACCATTCACAGTTGGTCACCAAATTAACTATGCTCTACTCAGAACCACATACCTAAGAGATAGAGTAACAAGGTCAACACATCACCATGACACAAACCTCACACAATGGTTGCTGCGCAAGCACAAAAGGCGCGCTACAACTTTGTATCCCGAATCCGGGGCAAGTTGAGCGTTGTACCGCCAGATGCAAGCACATAAAGCACCAACCTCTACACTGCAAGGTAAAATGAAGTTATCGATAATACATACGTCTTATGAATTGTCGTCATTAGTACTTATACGACATTATTCATACCAAGGCATGCTTCACCTATCCGACGTTTCTCCTCTTCGAAGAAGTTTTTAACATTTTTAAGATAAGATTTTGGGTGTGCTCACTATAGCGCAGGATTTTTAGTGTAATTTGGACCAATGTCACATTGATAGTATTATAAAATAAGCACTATTTAAAGCCGAGCTGACCAAAACTTGCAGATTTTTGGTTTCTCCCAGTTCCTTATAGTTAAATAATGATAGAAAATTATTATGTCACAGAAAAAGAGCAATATGTAGACTTTATAAGATTCTCAAAAACGTTTCATGAAAAAGCAATAAAAAGAATATAAGAATGAGTCATCTAACCCAGAGTGCCAGCGCGAGATGGCCCACGAACTCTTGATGAGATAACTTGGTTAACATGTGAGGAGTTTTTATAAGAAGGAGAAGTTTTCACTTTTTACGAACAGTTATTTCTTCTTTCGGCACATGAGTTTACTTTACCCCAATAATCGCATAAGTTCAAGTACTTCAAAAAGCCTCCGTGAAACCAGTTTTCATAACGAATGCATTTGATCCAGTCATCTTGTTTTGATGTGATATACTGCTCTTCACAACCTAAGCATTCAGCATTGTTATCTTCTTCAGCATTGACGCTGGACTTCTGTGGTTGAAAATCTGACAAGAACTATCCATCATTTTATGACTTTGAAACTGTGGTTTTTGTGTGATGTTATAATTTTGCTTTAAAATTTTTGGGATGAACCTATTTTCTTTTCTTTGCTTCTAACCTTTTTCGCTGCTCTATGTTTGCGAGAGACATTAAAATTGATGCAACCTATTTACGTCGCTGTTTATTTAATTCACAGACATTGATGTACACTGGGTGTATTTTATTCAACATTGTACCAGGCGTTTCTTTTGAGGTAGTTGTTTCATTATTGATTTGTGACTGTGAACACAAAGGCAAGTTATTTTCAGGTTTTGTGTAGTATTCCATATTTTGCATTCGGTTGCTGGAGCAGTATCATTTCTATCTTCTTCGTCACATTAAAAGGCATTATCTGACATTTCGTCCGGTTTAAATACGTAAATACTCAAATAGTCGAATGTTGTTTTCATTGTCAGTGTGCACAATAGAAACAAATTGCACTTGCAAGAAGCTCTGCATTCAATAAAGCGTAATAGTCACTATCTTATTATTCATTACTGCTTTATAGAATTTATGCCTCCGATGCCTTCCCATGCACATTTTTTCAATACACTGCTCCAAACTAAATAGTTTTCTGTTATTGCTTTAGCTAGCCATATTACATTTAATTTTAACAAAATATTTTTATAGTGAAACATTAATTTTAAATTTCGATTGAGTTATGACTGCTCCATTCACCCCGTTTGCGTTCTTTTTTCCTTTCTTGTTAATTTTTGTGTTCCTACATAACTAAGTTACGGAACTTCTGGCCGCCTGTAACCTGTAATCTTGGTTTCCACTGTACTAGTTGTTTCGTCCATATAGTTTCGTTTTATCTGGCTACATACGCGACCTAGGTCCACTTTGAGATAGCTATTCATTCAGTGTCGTCGTCGACTTTCGTTCTTTTACGCAATTCTTCGTTTCGCATGTGATGTCTCTGGCTTACCCTCAGCGTGACTCGTTCAATTGGACCTTATGTGGTTCCCAACTTATTAGCCGGTTTGACAGCGGGTGTTATAGTTTCGACTCAATAAGTATTTTAAGATAAATTAAAATTTTAGCATCTTTTGCGAAATTTAGTTGATGCATGAGATAACTAACGACATCTTCCGGTTTTTTTTCGTGATATGGCAGAGTTCTACAAATACGAGCTCTGCATGATTATTTCTATTCTGTGCAAGCAACACTTAGGGCCGGTTGCAGAAAGCAACGTTAAGTCTGGTGTTAGCTAACGCGACGTCAAAGTGAACAAAAACGAATCAAATCTCAAATGCTTATGGCAACTAATACATTAGTAAACAAAATTTGATGCGATTTTGTTCACTTTGACGCGACGTTAGCTAACACCACACTTAACATTGCTTTCTGCAACCGGCCCTTAGTGTTTTGGCCAATAAACAATGGAGGTCGTCCCGTTATTCACGTCAGCTTTAATGGTTTTCGTGGCGTCGCGCATCTAGAGCCTACGTGCCTTCCTTGGCGTATGTATCCTTATCAAATATGGTGGGCGCTATATTGTGTAAGGGGCTGGATCTTGACTTTTATCTTGAATTATCTTTTATTGTACTTGCCTTTTAGTTGAGTTACGATCATGCATTCAAAGGTTGAAAAGCATATTACTATGTGCGGCCCTCGTCAGTTTTGAGCTGTCGGGGACCCGTTGAAATTCTTATTCCTTCTGACGAAACCCAAGATTCAGCTATTTTCCTAGTGATGTTGGTTGTGGGTGCTTTTTGCAATTATTACTCTATAGATAGGAGAGTTAGTGAACACAAGTTTCCGTTTGTAGAGATGGGCGCTTCAGTGAGTATTCACTCACGTCACGCACGTTTCACGCTTGCTTTAAACGCTCACGTTCACGCACGCTCACTTTCACGTTCACGGCGTGACCCGTCACTCACTACGTGACCCGAGCTTTTATTTCAAAATTCAAATTCAGATGGAACAGAATGTTCAATTTTAAAACCAATAAAAATCTATAAAGGGCTTTACCCAGAACGTCTCTCGTAAGGGGACATTGTAATACTAAATAATTTTAAAAATCAAATTAAGCTAGGGGAAAAATATCTTCACGTTTCTAATAAATTACGTACATAAATTTTCAACTAAAAAAATATTACCGGCGATCGAATTCCAAGGGCAGGCGGCTGCGTATGCGATTCCAGTTTTGTGGGATATTGCAAGCGAATGCGCTATTCCTACATGCGCTACACAGCACTTCTTGTGTTCGTGCGTCCCGGCTGCTTTAAATAGAACCTTAGAATAGAAATAATTATTAATTCCTAGGCAGGACGCCATTGACTGTACACAGTACACACAACACTCACACCACAACACAGATGCTCATGGGCAGCTTCATCTCTAGATCTTCCACATGGGAGGGCGGCGGGTGGGCGGGGCGGTCGGGGCACCCTGCACTTTTTTATTCATTACTAAATATTTAAAATGAAATTAACTTGAAACGAGAATCACGCCTTGTAAATTTTCACTCACGTTTACGTCCCGATTTTCAAAGATTAGTCACGTTCACGAAGGGACCCGCCGCGACGTAACCAGACTGTTTTCACGTCACGCGCCCATCTCTAGCCGTTGGTTAGGCTCTTGGTTGTGCTATAAGGGTGGTAACCTCGTTTCGGGGTAAGCGGGAATTGGGGTCGTGTGCCTTCTGTTTTTCGTCGTTGTTATATAACAGAAAAACGCCTTGAGGCGGATTAGACCGCAAAGGTTTGAATGTTAAAAAAGTCTTTGGCGCCTCTTCCTTGTTTTTTTCTACAATTTATAACTAGTGCAAAAGCATATCTCCCTAATTCACTATTATTGAATCGAACCCTCCTTCCCGAAGAATATAGCTAGCCAACTTTTTGTTACAGCAACTGTTGTAGCGTAATTAGGGTGAATTTTGCTTGAGTATCATCAATTTGTCTTTTTGAATTTGTCAATTAAAGCAGCCGATATGTGCGGCATGGTTTTAGTGTTGTAAATACCGATTTAGCTCCAACAAGTTGCCACTAGAAAAATACAAGTGTTTAAACTTTTGCTTGCGACATTAATTATAATGTTGCGGCTTTTTGGTGATTGTATTTTGCTTTACTGCAGCTACGCGAACCATTCGTATTCGCCGGGAGAAGTACTAATTTATCAGCTACCTACGTGCATATTTCTTTTACAGCAAGGTTAGTTATCTTCGCTTTATGGCATTTACAGGTACATAAAACTCATGTGTATGAGATATGTGAACGAGCGTTGTAATGCAATGAAATCGCTCAATACACATTTATTTTAATATAAATCTCTGCATTGTTCGTAGATTTTCATTTAAACTCAGCCACGCATTATAGCAAAATAAATCACTCTAAGTAATCTAACGCAGTTTAATCATTTTCCGAATTGCTTGTCACATCTAAAATTCACTTGAAACGCTAGATGCCAGAATGTCTAATATTTTGTTCCCTGACATACCTTGCAGTTAAAAGTATGGTTGAATTACGCTACAGTAAAGTTTTACAAACTTTTACTTGAACTTAATTTGGGTTGTTTCTATTAAAAAGCTTAGTGCAAATAAAGCATACCTTAAAATGTTTTATACTATTTAGCTTTTTTCAACTTTTGTACTGCAGATTCAGAGTAAAATGTTGATCTGTCAATATAATATATGTTTTCGCCATCTTTAAAATTCTCCTCATTTAAAAATGATATTCTGGACAACTGTAAGTTTTATAATAAAAATTTCAAACACAAGAAATCGACTAACCTGTGGAAAATATCTGACAATACTGCATTAAAAAGCATTCTAGGAATTCCAATTTCTTTAGTCAGATGCTTTGCTTTACCTTCAAGAATACCATGCATTCTATAATATATGAAAGACGCATTGATTGTTAGAAAATATTTAAACGTTCTTTAAGCTCGCGCTGACCTGTAGCGTGACCTATAAGTTTGAACACATGTCGATCTCTTAATCTAGTGAACTGACCCTTACAATGTGTTATCTTTATTTACTTTTTAATGAGTTGTTACTCTTAATTATTAATTTTCAGCACATTGGGCCGTCATACATTTTTTAAGGTCCTCGTTGTGGCCCCTTAATATTCGTTGAATCTTCAGGTATAGTGATATTAAACTGTTTTTATATTAAAAGTTGCCCTTTTACATATAGAATGTAAATAATTCTTATTCCAGATAGCTCCTGAAAATCGGGGGTGGATTTACTTATCTAGTTAACTAATACCTGAAAAATTGATATTTTTAATCTCATTCGCATAAGTCACAATAACTTATGTCACCGAAATGTCAAAACAGATTTGAAATTCAAATGACAAATAGCCGATCATTACAATGGTACACAACAATATTAAAACAGTAAGTTTCTCTCAATAGTTCACCTTTTTATTGTCTTATTTCATTTTATAATTATGACTAATAATAAAATCACGCACCTTTGACTTGGTCCGCACAACGTTTCAGACGCCAATAAAACTGCTCCTCTCTGCTTTCTAATCGACTCTTTCAAGCACCTTCCCGCAATAAATGGTCCCACGTACAGACAAAAACGTCAAAACCGTCAAAAATTAGCAACTCCACCTTTTCTACAATACGCAGCCAACAGACCAAACCTGCAAACATCTACTTGCTATACCGCATCCGCCAATCTCTTAGAATGTGCTTCTTTAACCGATGATCCCTCTCTGGAAGTTTCCCTTAGGCCAAACAGCTTGACGTAATCCAATTTGATTAATGTATTATGTCAAATGGACATTTCCAATAACCTTGATCCGTTATACTTCTCCAATGATTCACTTTTGTACAATAATTCTGTTATCCATTAGTTTTTACCACATACTTGTAATCTTCATTAGTTTATGTCTTTATATCTTCCTGTTATTTTAAAAATCTTTAGCGTAGATTTTAATTACTCCATTTTTTATTATTTAAAACATCTCAATAAAAATAGGGCTATTTTAAATATTTTTAATCACACCAAATTCTTCTGCTACATTTGTAAATTTTTTATTTTTCAATAATTGAAAAAAAAATGCGTAACTATATCAAATCCCTTTTTATACACTCTAGTTTTAATATTTTTTATTTTGACCTACTAAATTTCTATTTTATTTCAATTAAGTATTTGTCATTCGTTTCAAACTGCAAATTTTAAATTATTATATTATTTTCGAATCCATCTGTTTTTATAGAAGCCGGGTAGCGCAGTTGGGTAGCGCTAGGCTTGCTAGTAATAAGCAAGTCCTCGGTTCGAATCCCGCGGGGGCCGGAATTTTTCCGCAGCCTTGGCGATAGGAATCGGGCTCGGTGAGACCATTCACAGTTGGGCACCAAACTGTGCTCTACTTAAATCCACAGACCTAAGAGATAGAGTAACAAGGTCAACACATCATCATGACAGACACTTCACACAATGGTTGCTGTGCATGCACATAAGACGCGCTCCAACTGTGTATCCTGAATCCGGGGCAAGTTGAGCATTGTACCGCCAGATGCAAGCACATAAAGCACCAGCCTCTACACCGCAAGGTAAAACGAGGTTAACGATAATACAATACCATCTGTTTTTTCAAATAGCTAATTTCCATTCAACTATAAATTCTCTTTCACTCTGTAATTACATAATATACATTCACATTCCCACCTTACACCTGAATAAATACAAATTGTTTTCAAACATTTTTAATCCCTTAATCTTTTCTAAATTTGATTCTAACACACACACACACACACAGGAGTATATATTATTACACTAAATATTGAATTAAGTTTCAGATTTTGTGACTATGATCTACCGTCTTAATTTCTAAAATGCATTAATTATGTAAGTTTCAATTGTCAAATATATTTCATAGTTGCAGTGTACACCGCAATTGTTGACAAACCGTTTCCAGTACAGTTAAAACTATAACTTCCGTTGACCTCTCTAAACGCTTCCAAAACAACACCAGTTCTGCAAACAGATGGAAATTGATGTTCCTACAGCGATAAATTGCAGGGATGTAATAGAGGTTTCAGAATTAACTTCACTTACTTGATGAGTGTAGTAGGAATGCCGTTTACTTCTCTAGAATTGCGGTTTTGAGCAGTTTAATCCCCGTAGTTCTCTCCCTCGCCCTTCAGGTGTAATGGGGCGTGAAAACATGGAATAGATGACATTTCTTACGCATTGTACGTTTATAGTCCTAACTTTTTTCACTTTATTCGAGATGTTTGCAGCAGAAGCGTCGCGGAATTAAATTTAAAATTAATGGATTTGCCGCTAAAGCTACATAAATTTGCGAGTTCTGGTTGTTTACTCTTAGCTATTGTTATATAGATATGCACCTATTTGCTTACCAGGTTTATTTTCTAGTTAAAGCAATTCTGTTTCTTCGTCTGCTTTTAAATATCATAATAGTATAGTTTATTGGTTAATTCGCAATACGTACTTCTTGTAAGACTAATGTAGTAAATTTAAATAGTAATTCATACAAGTGACCGTCCTTATAATTATTATCTAAGATATTTAAAGGATTAAAAAATGTGTGTAAAAGCCAAAATTTCCAACATTAGCATGACACATTTATAACAGAAACAAAATTCGTTATATTTTACATTTCGAAATATAAAAGCTTTATATGTAATCAACTTCTGGCTCGAAAAAGAAATAGAGGAATCACATATTGACTTATATAGGTATTACAAGATAAAAATTAAGTTAGATAGTATTAAAACAACTCCGACTAAAAATAAAGAAAGGAAGTTGTAAGATGATGTACTTATGTCCCAGTAACTCATTAGATAACAGAGACTACTAAATTTAAATTTACCTCTTACATCTAGTGTCTTCATGTTTTCACCAGAGAGATAGTGATTTTTCAAATCCACGGATCATTGCTATTGACAGGCCCATATCTAACAGTTTATTTAAATCTAGAGGATTTTTAGGTTAATGACATACCTGCGTATTCACTTATTTAAATCTAGGAACTTTTTCTAGTTATATGCACTCCTCGCAGTCGCAGACGCGCCCAAATCTAGTGACCTTTTATAAATCTAGGGAATTAATCTAGTTACATGTACTTTCTTATGGAACACCCTGTATGTTGGTAGCACTGTTGTGTAGACAGGGATAGGCATATGCCTTTACAAGGAGAAAACTTACGAAATTACTTTAAAAATCCCTGGAAACATTTGGATATAACTAGGTATTATACGCTTTCTGCATTTACTGTAAATAATAGCGGGTATAATAATTATGGGAAATATTCATATGTCGGAATACTTGGAGTAAAAAATGGGTGTAAAAGCCAAATTTCCAACATTAGCATGCAGCAAGTAAAAGGCAAGATTAAGATTGTACAATGCCATCGTTTGGAGGAACTCCGGGAAGAATTCGTTCAATTACAAAATTTACAATAAATAGCGTTTTGTCGCTAACACAAATGCATCGACATTGTTTTTCGAATTGTTCGCAGTGAAATCCACTATCACATTTCTGTGTTTGTCAATTTCTACCACAGTTTGTTAAAATTTAGTTGTGCTCAATCCTCTGTTAAGTATGGACGTTGCATTCATAGACTTGCAAGGTTTCCGAGGTGAAAATAAACAGTTTATTCCAAAAGAAGTAGCTGGTATCTCTGCGGATGGTAATCATCTAACAATTTTTGTTTTAAAACCCTCTGAAAAATCTATAAAACTGCCTTATAACGTTAAAAAAAACGTAAAGTGCCTGGAGCATAAACATCACGGGCTAGCATTGTCTTCTGGATCAGTAAACTATGACGATTTTCAAATAGAACTCACAAGAATTCTCAAAGAATTTAAAAAAATATACGTCAAAGGTACAAAAGAGGGAAGTTCTTAATTTTCTGAATAAAAACGTGGTGAATTTGGAGGATCTGCAGTGTCCATCTTTAAAGGGTTTGAAAAAAAGAAACTACAGCAGTACGTTGCCTTAACCACAGTATCCTTTCACCTGTCTGTGCATTGGAAAACATATTAATTCTGTCAAACTGGTGGTGCAATGAATACAAGGAAAGTTCTAAAAGCACTGCAATCAATCCCGAGCCCCTTGATTGTGCAACGACATGGTTTTGCCTGTGATAAGCTGGCACAGTGTTTTATTATGTTAAACTTATTCAACGTTATTTAGTTTTTGAAATAAAAATAAACAACAAATATTTTATATTAGGAACATATATTGTTATTAATGTTTAAGTGAATAAATATGTATACAGATACAATATTATTTTAATAAAAAAATATTTTACCATATTTAACTCTTTTATTTCACATTACGTTACACGAAGTTTCGTCTAAAATCAATCAATCAATCAAGATTTCATAAGAGGATTGGTAGGCAACCATTTAAAAGTGACAGTCATTGAAAGAGAAAGTAATTAACAGTCGACATAGCCTAGTGGGTGGGGTATAAGGATAGCAATACAATGGTAGCAGGTTCGAATCCGGCTTAGAACAGAAACGTTTTTAAATACAGGCAACAATTTAAACAGTGCATAGTGATGGACATCGAAGAGAAAGTATTTACCAGTCGCGATAGACTAGTGGGTAGGGTATAAGGATCGCAATACAATTGTAGCAGGCTCGAATCCGGTTTGGAACAGAAAAGTTTTTTAAATAAAATATGACTTTAGAACGGGCAAGACATAATCTTACAGTTAGTACGACAAAGACAAAGGATAGCTTTCAACGAATACAAGAGAGATAGCATGATTGTGAGAGAGAAAGTGTGTGGCGTTACGTATACAGAGCATCACGTGACTAATTCAAAATCCAAAAATGGCGCGAGAAAAACCAGAATCCAAAACGGCACTAGCATCACGTGGCTAATTTAAAATCCAAAATGGCCGCCGCTTCAATTAAAACAAAATGGCGCCATCTAATTCAAAATCCAAAATGACCGACGCTTCAATTAAAACAAAATGGCATCCTAGCAATAGTGGCGAAATCAAAATTAAAAATGGCCGCCTTGTGACGAAATCAAAATGGCCGACGCCCCAGGCAATTTCATTATTATGACCGCAGGTCTTAATCAATTAAAAGTGGTGAGGGGTAAGTGTCCTTATTCTACTATCCTATATGGATAGTCAGGAATTTGTCTGATACAAAGGTTTCCTGATCCCTACTTCTGAATCCCATAGGAATACGAGCTTTGATATGACTTTGCATAATAGTGGTTTTTTTTCTGGGCGAGTTGGAATCTTCGACCAACGCCAATACATTTTCATGAACTTGAGGGAAGGCTGCTTTCTTTTTGTCCAAATGCGTTTCTTCCAGGTGAGACGACGATTACGATGTATTTCGTGATATTCTGCTCCTGGTTATTTGATGTACCTGGCGGGCAAGTTTTTCTACTTATTGTAAGCATTACGTGAGTGGTCTGGGTCGCATCAGTTCTTTCAGCACTTGTCCTGTGATCAGGTCATAACCGGGGACCTTTCTGGGATTTAAGTAATTAAAATTGTTACTCTTATTTCTTTCATGCTGAATTTATTTTTTACTTGATAAGCTCATCTGGAAGGGCGTTTCGGAAAGTTCGAAGATGTCGTTTTCTGTTTTAGGTGGCATCGCGTCTGGAAAAGGTTTAATTACTTTTACATTCATCGGTTTTTTATAGACCATTAACCAAATTTATTTTAGTATCGTTAAGAGCTTCATTACCGCACTGAGTGCGGTAATGGATATTACCGCACTATTTTTATATAAAGAAATACATTGAATCAGAATTTATTGATGAAAATAAAATGTTGAACAATACACGTTTGCTTATGGCACTTAACGAGACTCGTTTGATTGCGGAAGAACTCGGCTCACCGTCTCGTTTTGGCAATCAAACTTGTTTCGTTAAGATGCCTATAATCAAACTTGTATCGTTAATAGCTATTATCACATTTCATGTAGTAATTTACTACATTCCTACATGCGAAATCGTTTAGTAATGTGGTTCTTTGCACCATAGCAACCAATACAGCCCAGCCACGCCGATTGGTTTTACGTTTCGCAATATTGAAATGTACGAGTCTTGTTGGTGACACCGTACGTCTATGTCAAATTCGAGATTAGCAGGTTATGTTTTGCGTCAGTTGACACAGGCTGGCGCAAATCTTAACCTGCTAACCTCGAATATGATAATGCCAAATGCATAATATCAACTGGAGCTTATTGTGCTTTAGTACATAAAAACGAGTTCGGCTCAGCTTGGTTATGGTTTGTCATTTAATGTCACTTTTATATAAAATTTAATATTTCATATTTCTATATGAAATGCGATAAAATAATATGCGAAACGCTTTAGAAAAGTGGTTTTACTCAACTCCTGTAGCTATTTAAGTACACGCTAACGCACGTACTCAAACCCGCCCTACTTGTTGAGTGAAACTTCACTTTTCTAAACTTGTTGCTTAATATACCATTGCCAGATGGTTTGCAAATGCTACTGCTTTCTCTTTTCCCTTTCTTGCACAAACTATATCTTAGACTCGGATCGGTGGAATAGTTTTTTCTGGTTGTTTCATCCTTTTGGTTGCGTTACAGGGCGAATAATGAAATGCATAATTCTGTGGGTGAGAGATACGACGTAACCCTGGATAGCCTGATTTTTCCAATATTCAGCTCTCTAGTTGCTTGATTTGGCCGTTGTTTGTCTTCTGCTACTGTCTTCCTAGCTTTCGCTTCTCAGCGATTTTTGCCATGCATATTATTGAAGAGCTTTGTAGGGTAGTTCAACTGAATTGCCTACCTTTTTTTCGATGGTACAGAGATATCCAATTATATTGATTCGTCGCCCTTACAATTTTCCCCGTGAATTAATTTCTATTGGTTAGCCAGTAAGTGTGTCCTCCTATAGACATAGGGTAAATATTGTAAGCTTCCATAGCTTTTAAGAGTTCTCTCTCTTTTGGTTTGATCATTCTCGAGCACCACTACAGATGTTTTGTAGTCTCCTCCAGTTGTAAACTTGTAACCAAGCTCGTTGTAGAAGTGCTGAAACCGTTCTTGTATGATTGCATGTCTGGGTGTACAACATGCTGCATATATGGTTATCGAGCTTTGCTAGTCTTATGCTACAATACTAATATGCTGTATATATTAGTAATTTATCGAATTCGTGATTTCTAATAGCATTCGAAAGATGACATTCAGTAGAAGCCTTTGGCCAAATTTTTATCCTCATCATAAATGAAAACCGAACTCTCGACCTTTGTATGCCTAACAACTGAGCTACCAAGCTAGGCTGGATGTTACAGTATTATACCATATTCCATATAATAATGCAGAAGACTACAAGCCGTGTTTACACAACTAAAAGTACTATAGTTGCATTCCACCATTTCTATTTTCGGGTTTTTGTAAACAAACTTCCCAGTACTTTTAATAGCGATATTATCACAGAAAACAATTATTTATTATGCCTATTTCTTATGTTTTTTAAAACTATTGACACAGCTTCGAAGACAACAACATTTGTTTAATTTAATATCTCTGTAACTGAACGCTTCCAAAATTGAAGCCGGACGCATACGCTACAAGGGCGTGGCTTTAATGTTTAGGCTACATCAACATAACCTACAAAATTAGTCTTCTAGCAGTGGCTACAAGTATTAATTCTGTGATAACGGTCTACTGTGCATCAGATAATTGCAGTACAAAGCAAAGTAAGGGAATAGCGTTGTTCAGATTTCGCAAAAATTGGTCTAAATTTTGCAAAAGCAAGAATTTGGCTCCGACTAATGCATCACGGTTACGCCACAAGCTGAAAGGAGTTTCATTCGTAAGTTATTTGTCCTCTTATAATCCATAATGTGTGTTACAATTTATAAATTCTAGCAGGAAACCGAAGAAGCAATGGGACGCTACCGAAATCGCAAAGCAAGTTGTTGCACTTCTATTGCAATCCAATGACTTTAAAGTTGTCGTAAATAAAGTAATTTCCGACACGTTGCACGACTTAAGGCAAGAAGTAAAAGTGGCTTGTGCCAAGGTTGCTTCGTTTGAAGCCAAATTAGAAAAAGTAAATCGTATACTGGACAGTATGTAACAGTATATATTGTTTGTGTAAGGGTCCTGATATGGAACGCGTACGATTGCTGTATTTATCACTTTGCAGTACTGAATTGAGCTCCAACTAATGCTTTACGGTTATGCCACAGGCTGAAAGGAGTTTCATTCGTAAGTTATTTGTCCTCTTATAATCCATAATGTGTGTTACAATTTATAAATTCTAGCAGGAAACCGAAGAAGCAATGGGACGCTACCGAAATCGCAAAGCAAGTTGTTGCACTTCTACTGCAATCCAATGACTTTAAAGTTGTCGTGAATAAAGTAATTTCCGAAGCGTTGCAAGACTTAAGGCAAGAAGTAAAAACGGCTTGTGCCAAGGTTGCTTTGTTTGAATATGTAACACTATATAATGTTTGTGTAAGGGTCCTGATATGGAACACATCATGTTTTTAAATGCACGACCGCTGCGATATGTGAAAAACGCAGGTCTATTTTTAAACGATCAAATAATGCATTTGGACTATCGTATGTCATGTCATATGTTGCCTTCCGTCGTCCATCAAAAGAATCTACAGTAATTAAATTCACTGACATGGCAAATAAATATGACTTAACTATTGATAATGATAACATGAAATAACATTTTATGGTCAAAATTTATTTAAAAACAATTTAAATTCAAACACATTTAGTAAATTTATTCAGAAAATGTATAATGGTAACAAAAAGATTATTTCTATATTAAAATAAAGACACTTAAAACATTTTTCCCGCTGCTGTTCAAGCCTTAGTAACAAAACGTGTAAGTCGGTGATTATATTTGTTTGCTACTTTCCCTTGACAACGGAACTTAATATTATTATTAATTTCCTAGGATAATAAAATTAGCAGCGCAAGATGCAGACTTATTAGACGTTTTGTTTATAATTGCAAGTGTTTATGTGACATGTGTCACTCACAGGTGTCAGGTGACAAACCAAACGATTTTTTTCAATAATCTAGAAAAATTTCGATAGGCAGCGGGAAAAATATAATAAGATAACAACTCGGAATGTATCGCCTATTAACATTTTCGGCAGGCAACAAGCCGCGGCTTCGCCTCGGCTTGTACTTGCCTACCTCAAATGTTAATAGCTATTAAAAGAAGCTTATGAAGAACGTACTCTGCACACCTTTCCACACCACCATGAGGTAGAGTTGACGGCACTTTTTTTATGTGGTATCCCCAGAAGGCGTATTCCACATGTCACAAAGAAAGTTGTTGTCGCTGCTGTTAAAAATTTACTCCAGAACTGTGTTAAAAGTGGTAATGTATCACTTAAAATAGTGTACTTTGGTTTCAAAGTGCCAATTACACGCTCCACGTGAATTCTCACATTGAAATTGCATATACACTATAGTTTTTTTTTATCTCATTACAGCACATATTACGTGAAACGTTTTTTCATGAGTGTTTGAAATTTTTATAACATTTGAAATAAACGAATTTCATAGTTACCGCAGTGGCATCTATGAAATTAGTTTATTTCAAACGTTACCAACATTTTAAACATATGAAAAAACGATGCACGTAATATGTGCTGTAACGAGATAAAAAAATCACAGTGTATATATTTATTTTTATAATGAATATAATCATTACATTTTAACTGCTACTATTTGGCACTCACTCCAGTGCCTCCTGTAATAAAATAATTTATTATTATGTAATTTAATACTAATTTTTTTATACTTACTACCACTAATTCTTCTTCCACTACAGTAGAATTGTTCTGCAAATTTTGAACAACATGGCAAATTAGTTGTTACAGATAATAATAATAATAATAATAATAAGGTTTATTGAATTGAATAACAGTACATAAGTTATACATAATTAGCTAGGTTGTTATTCTAATATTTTAATATTTATAATTTTTTTTATCTATCTTATCTCATTTTATATTTCTACTTATTAGTTATTTCAATAAAATAGAAAATATTTGATTTCGTACACGTAAGCCACTCACAAAAGCATAGCTTGTGCGTGAGCAGCTCACGTAACTTCAATGTAATGTGATAGTTCTTTACAGGAGATAAGATTGAGATGACAAATTGCAATAAAATTGGGAATTAATGAAATTGCTCAATTTATTAAAAAATAGTGATATTTAATAAAACATATTATTTTTAAGAACTAAAGTAAATACTAACTCCCATCTGTCAACTTTCGATCTGTCACGTCATAATCATGTGACATTATGACTGTCAAACATGGCGCGCAATTCAAATCTTGCGCTCTTATTGAAACACCCATTAGTACCTTTGAAAGAGGTTTTAGTAAAGTTTTCGAAAATTAATTTGGAAGGATTGCGGAAAATCAACAATTATCAATTGAAAAAAAAATTGCAATAATACTAGCAGTCTTTTAAATCTCGTGGGTAGAATATGTTCAGGCAGTTTATTGACAAATATAAATGTGTAATAACATTACCGTTTAGTAAAGTGATAAAATCACCATTCTATCATCACTGTTGCCGGATTGGTTCTATAAAACGAAATAATAAGATTAGGTACCTACTTAACATTTACAAATTATTTTTGATAACCTACCAACAAAGAGCCTACGGTCGCATTAGCTTCAGCTTCAGTTGCTTCCACTTCAGAAGTGTTAAGCACCTCGATGACGCCCACATCCTACAAAATTAACCTTGACACATTAGTGAGTGCTTATATTATTAATGATCAAAATTCGCTTTAAAGGTTTTACAGTAATCTGTTGACTCTTGCTGTTAAAACTCACCTCAAACATATCGTCATCAATGGTCTGTAATAAGTAAGTTGAATTAAAAGGATGAACTTACAATGTTTTAATTTTGACAGTGTACTCAGAAATGGTTTGAGCACTGGTATGCTTATGCATCATTTAAAATTTTTCATATGAATTTGTTTTATTCTGATTCACTTTTCTCAAATCAGTTCCGAGTCGTTTTAGTGTTTTATTTACAAGCAATGTACAAACCAGTAAGTCCTCTATTTTCAGTTTCTTTTGTGGAGGAACAGTATGAGGTCTGCTGGTCACATGTGATACCTTAACAGATGACATAAATAATTAATGTTTTTAATAATAGTTACATGGTAAATTCGCTAAAAGCACTAACTTTTTTTAACTGTATTTAAATTTCGCGCCAAATTAACTATAAAAGTTTCAAAAGGCGCGTGCGCATTGTCTGTTGAATATAAAATATTAGTCAAAATCGCCGATCTTCTGTTTTCATATTTAATAAGAGACTTTCATTTTAGTTTTTTCTCAGGATTATATTTGTTGTTCTTGTATTATAATGAAATGGAAAAAACCTTATTTCTTTTGTGAATTTAATTTAGGGTGTTACGTGTCAAAAGCATTTGATATTAATACTAGTGTTGAATGAGGAATCTAGTGAGAGTGACGCGATAAAATTAATATCAGACTGGCTTTGTTCGTTGCTAGGGAAGATATAATAACAACGTTTGTTTGTTTGAGAAAAAAATTGTATATCAGCTTTTAAAAAAGGCCAGAGTTTTCGTGGGGTGTAAATGACAATCTCACCATTTAATATGGTTTGGTGATAGTAAAGAATTGGGTTACTGGCCAGCCGTTCCTGTAAGGGAGATCATTAAGCGGATGTCATTTTTCCAATGAATTTTTATATTCAAGCTGTGAAGCGATTTGGGAAACACGAATTCAACGATTGCGAAGTTTATTGCCTGTGAACAGGGTATGTAGTTTAATGTGGCATTTGCCTTTTGTTACCTGGAAATTCGATTTATAGCAACAACTATTAGGCGGAAAATCTTGGAAAGATAATCTACCGCAGTCTTGGGGGTCGATGTGTAGCGAATGACAGCCGAGGTTGGGACCTGTCAAGCTGACATGTGATAAGAGTAACGGGACGTATTAAATGTCTGCGAGTATATCGGCACAAAGATAAGTGTTTTAGCTAGAATCTGATGATATTTTTGCATATAAAAACTGTGTAACCATTAAACTTACGAGCGGTTTAAGTTAAGCTATTTGGGGTACCCTGCGTCAGGTTGTAATATTAAAGATGCTAATTGTCTGATCGATGGTAATAATGTTCTAGTAGTAATAAAACTAGCTACAAGTATTGCTTTCTTTCATTTTGATAGGGAGTTCAATAATCGTATTGTTATTAGTTGATAGAAAGTGAAGTTACAAGTTTCTTGGCTTATATCAGTATATTTGAGTTTAACTTGTTGGCGCCAATTATCAACATCATAAACTACAATCCACGACGTCTTCACTGATGCTAGAGACGGGCCTCAAATATACTCTTATAGTGATCGATTGTTAACTAAGAGATATAGCGATGACCTAAAGGTAGGTAAAGGAAAATATAGATAAATATAGCTAACACAATGTTTTCATAAACAAAATGCAATCTGACATTCACCTACAGACTTAAGACATGGCTAGACTTTCTTTCCAAGGGCTGCCCCAAATGAGTTTTTTTGGAACACATGATAGTGTCTCTACGCGTTTTTTAACTGATAGTAGATCTTCGAACATATGTCGTCCGCAGATGATGTCCTTGAGCTATAATTATAGCAGTTTTTTCCTAATCCCTCCTGCTTGGATGCGATCCTGCAGTACCGGCATTTATGCAGCATTCGAGGGTCGAGCCCTCTCATTTGAATGCGAGATTTTCTACAGTTATCTAGCTTTTTGCCGTGCTGTAACGACGACATAGAGCTAATTGTGCCACCAGGTCAACGAAGAAGCCGATGTAATATAGTGTACTTATTGTATTACAATTTTAACACAATTTGAATTTTGAGTTGGTGTACAGTGCTGCTGTGCGCTCGTGGTGAAGTTTGTCAGCCTTTCTATATAGTACTCTCGTAGCTTGCTTTTGATTGTGCTGCGAGCAGTGCTGCCTAGGCTCCTTCAGAACCCCGTGGATTTTAAGTTTGTCATCAAACTCTTGCCGTCAATAGTAGTTTGCTTAACAATGTGAATGGGTACTCTTCCTTTCTCACTAGAACGTTTAAACTGATTCAGTTAATGATTTTCATCCTCGGAGCGTCTTGTTACTCTACATACTCTACATACAAATCTTTGTATGTATGTATGATCGATAACCTCATTTTACCTTGCGGTATAGCGGCTGGTGTTTTATGCGCTTGCATCTGGCGGAACAATGCTAAACTTGCCCCGGATTCGGGATACAAAGTTGGAGCGCGCCTCTTGTGCTTGCGCAGAAACCATTGTGTGAGGTGTGTGTCATGGTGATGTGTTGACCTTGTTACTCTATTTCTTAGGTCTGTGGCTCTGAGTAGAGCATCGTTAATTTGGTGCCCGATTCCAATCGCCAAGGCTAAGGAAAAAATCCGGCTTCTGCGGGATTCAAACCGAGGACTTGTTTAATGCAAGCATAGCGCCTACAAAACTGCGCTACGCGGTTCCCTACAAATCTTTGTATAACCGTTAAAATACCTTGGTATAATCGTCAGTATTAATATCACATAGTCTCAAAAAAATGTGACAGATACACTAAAACAATATTAAAACGGCATAACAAATTAAAAATTCGGCAAGTAAACACAAAATTATTAAATCTATGAATCTTCGGTGTACTTATTTTTTTTTACCCACGGTATAATCTACCTGTATACAACTCGACAATCGAAAATGATCGAGACTCGACGTATTGCCTTGTGAAACACCACGAGATGCGTGGCGTGGTGTTTCAATAAACGTAGCTATTAGGTGCACATCAAAGCACATAGACTTTAGTAATACTACTGGCAAATATACGTTTAAAATATTCTAAAAAGTATAAAAACAGATAGACTACGTTAATAGATTTGTATAATCGATTTCGCCTTACTGAAATAACTATTGGAATGTATGGAAGCTGAGGAAAATTACGCATTCTTATTGGTTTCTAACCTCATGAATGGTATAGTATGTGATGTCTGGGTACACTAGTCGTAATTTAAAGCTTTGTTAGCGACCTTGTTTACTATTTTATTAACTTCCGTATTCTATGTTGAATCCAGCCGTCTTCACTCAGGTAGCCAGCCGGCAATTGATTTTGAGAGAATATAGCCTCCGAATCTAAATTTTGTATCAACCGTTTGCTTATTTTAACGTAGACTGTGGGCCTTTTACTACCATACTAAGCCTATTGAATTGAGGAAAGTGTGCCCTTTTATAGGGGTCACAATTACTAAATTCATTGGTATGATAGCTGGAGAAAGTTCCATGTATCCAACTTACAAATAAGAAAGCAACCGATGTGGATGCCATCCCTGCTAAAATCCTGGCAAATATGGGAGAAGAAACGAAAAAAGTAAATACAACCGCATTAACAGCATATACGGAGCAGGTGATATTTCGCAAGACTAGACGAGCAGCAAAATGATACCAATACCAACAAAATGCACAGTCAAATAGTCGAGGATGATCAGTGTAATATCTCATGCTTCTAAAATACTTACTCACGTACACTACATAGATGAATTAGTAGAGAAATCTATACACAGTTTCTAAGAATATTCAAGAATGCATTCCAAAATTAAAGATTTATATATCGCGTATGTGGGTATAGAGGAGGCATTCGAAAAATTTTTATGAATGACTTTTTGAGAAATAATGTGAAACCGTTCAAAAGATCAACTGAACGTATAGAAAGGAGTGTCAGTCTACAAGTAGAGGAAATAAAAAGGATACGATATGACGCCGATATAGCGTTGGTTAACAACGGTGAAGAGGAATTGCAATGATAGCTGAATAGCATCAATAGCACATCCAATAAAAGTTAACAGCAGCGAAACGAAGGCAGCGTGTGAGCAAAGCAAAATGTGTAATTAGATGAAAGCGCTATACATCAAGTATCTACAACAATCCTGTTACCTAAGCAACGAGGCTGAGCTTCGTATATAAAACAAATCATCAAAATGTTAGATCCCACACATATACTGAAATCAAGAGATTAGCTCAGTAACAATTAACTTAGAAAAATATTCCAATATTACCAGACATTTCTTCTTCCTCTCCATGAATAGTTTTTGGGGCTTTGCTTGTTCTACAATTTGTACATAGATCTTTCTATCCATGCACTTCTTATTAATTCCCTCGTCTAAGGTGAAGGAAGTATAGTAATTGTGAAACACTACCTTTCCAATTTTTTTTCAAATATTAACGGTTAAGGTCTCTAGATGACGCAAATATGTTTTATCTATTCGGTTGGTTTATCTGTCTTTCCGTCCGTCTGCCTTTCTGTTCATGCGTCTGTCTGCCTGTCCGCCTTTTGGTGGTATAACTCAAAAACTACTTTGTATAGAAAGACGATATTTTGCATGCTGATTAGATTAGAAATTTGTACTTAGCCTATTGTTACTTCGCGTAGCTGCATAGCCTCAGAAACAAATGCACACTGCAGATAATTTAAAACGGTATTATTAAGATGACACATAAAATGAGTTTAAGCATATCCCAACTAAAGGCTGGTGAGGGTCTTGTCGCAGCTGTTATGCTGTGAACACCATAAATTTACACCACTCAAAGATAATACAAACTTGATTCTATGCTTAGACGGATACGATTCCATAGGGAAAATCAATATCCACTGACATACCAGTAAAACAGTTTGTTCACTGTTGCATTTCTAGCGCGTATACATTTAATACTTCAATCCGCTGAAACGGTATTAAATATCACACAATATGATATTTATCTTTAAAATAGCGGCAATTCATTCCATGCATTACTTAACCAATATAACCCATGCTGCAGTTTAATTGGTGGCGTTGAATTCAAAGACCAGATTGAGTCAACATACGGTTGAACGAAGGTTAGGTCAGCGAAAGCTGGGGGTTCGAAAAACGTGAGGCTCGGGCTTGCTGAATGAAGAATAGACAGTAAAGGAATATCTATATTCGGCTGGGGAGATGGAGGTCCGTCAGGCCTGTGTCCTGGCTCAGAACGTCACTTTATTACTTTACAGGCTAGTCGTGAAACATTTGATGGCAGGATGATAGCGGTTTCTCAACTATCCAACCAGGAGTCAAGATGAAATTCTACTGAACAAAACGAGGCGAGAAGCGGAATTTCAGATTGTTAGGTTGTGGCTTCAAGTTTTGGGGCCTTCTCAAACCTTTTTCCGCATTTTCGGATTTGTTGGCATCGAAAAGATCGTGAAAATACCTGTCAGCTTTGTTAGTATCTGTACGAGGACGATTTTTAAAGAGAAAGAAAACTTATAATGTTTCATCGTCTACATGTGCAGTTAGCTGAATTGCATACACCAAATTAAAAGATAGCAACGCAGCCCTTGACAAACTTATAGTAGTCAATTTAAAGCAAATTAACTTAAATTGATTATATTTCATCTAGAGTCATCAAAAAGAGCATAAAGATAATAGTGTTAGTCAACAGAAACCACATTCTATATAGAATTCAAAATATTTTAAAGACATTTCCGAGGTTTGATGCCCAGCTTGGAACCTGACGGCCTAATTTAATTTGATTTGATTTAACTGCTGCAATCACCAGACTGATACTGGCTTCCCAGGATAGCTCAATGCTAAAATCCAAGTAATAAACTCAACTTGTAAATCGGGAAAGTAAACA
This sequence comes from Agriotes lineatus, assembly GCA_940337035.1. Classification (NCBI taxonomy): domain Eukaryota; kingdom Metazoa; phylum Arthropoda; class Insecta; order Coleoptera; family Elateridae; genus Agriotes; species Agriotes lineatus. The sequence continues at coordinate 16,710 of CALNHX010000296.1, read as the reverse complement.
CAAAATAAGCTTCAGCATTGTATAATATTTATAACTAAATACGTCACAAATTCAATTGTATTCGATCAGCAAAGAAACAAAAATGTAACAGCGTTTGTAAAATCAATACAATTCTTTTAACAGAACGTCTCGCTCGCTGGAAATCGGCCCTGTCAATTTCTTTCCGGACAGCCTATATACGAAGTATGTCCAATGTCCAGTAGATAGCTTGCCAGGCCTGTACAGATAAAACTGACAGTTTAGCGAAATACGCGTGATGGTGGATTGTAAACATTGAATTCTGTCTTTTAAATTGTTGAAAGTGCAGGCAATATCAAATTAAATAATATAGATACCTGGTGCAACTCGTATTTTATCCCGGGCTCCAGATGTGATTGTTGACGGACGGACGGGACGGCGAGATTAGCAGGTTTTACCTGTGTCAGCTGTTTTGCGAATCCAGGTATGAATTTCGATTGAATAACTGTTTATTCTTGTTGGCGATGATCCTCGTCGGGTTACCCTCGCTTCCAACGTGCATGCTTATGGACGCCGGTTCCTGGCTTGGTAGGCGGGACCTCCTAGTACACGTTTTCGGCTTCTATAGTGCCCAGTCGCTCCGAACGCAATTAACAGGCTTAATTACGTCGGCGTTGTTGTCCGAGCGCAGGGAAATTTCATTCGCAGACGGAACCGTCGCCGGCGAGTTCGGTTTGATTCCCCTAACCACTAGGTGTTGGAAATCGTCGTCTGCCAGTTCGGTTTGATTCCTCTAATAAATAGGCGTGGGGAATCGTCGTCGGCGAGTTCACGATGGCTTCCTTAGTAACTAGGTGGAAGGAAAGATTGCTGATGAGTCTCGCTTGACCCTCCTAGCAATCGGGTGCGGGAAAAGATTACTGATGAGTCTCGGGATGACCCTCCTAGCAATCAGGTGCAAGTAAAATATTACTGATAAGTCTCGGATGAGGAAAGAGGTTTAGGAAAATTGTAGGAATATTCTGCCGGTCCATAGCTTCGATTTCTGCTTTTATACCCTGGGCTGGCGTAATCAGCGGGTCACGTCGGTTCGTATGGGCGGGGATTCTTCTTCAAGGTGCGCGGAGGTGTCCCTGCAACTTGTCGCTGTGACGTCACTTAACGTTCTCAGCGCGGCGCTCCGGTACCTAACCTGGTGCAAGCCGAGGGAAAACGCGCAAATTTATTTTAAATTCTAAAATCGCGTTCGCGCTGGGCGAAACATTACAAGCTAATGTACTCATACTTCAAAATTTAAAGCATCTAATGGCTGGCTGTAAGGTCTTCAGCACTGCAAGTATTCTACAATTCCATTATTTTTATTTGTCGCTTGCACGCTTTATAGTTAAGTTTCACTACGAGAGTCGAAATAAGCTTTCCTAACACAAAATTATTTCTGTTTATGCAAACAAAGTTTCGACGAATTAAATTTGATTTTAGAGCCAATATATGGTGTTTAAAAAAATTATTTTCAGCATGCAATGATGAAATTAAAGTCTTCCATAACTTGATACATACCCTTTAAAGCAAATGAACTACCATAATTCAAAGAGAACTAAATTACATTTTGATCTTGGACTATTTTACTAAAAATATACAAAACACTTAATATAAACAATTTTTATTGACCTTTATGATTATTACACTCGTTGTTGTTGTGTACAAGCCATCTTATTTTCCTTTTTGCTTGATACAATTAAACTCAGTGCAGTGTAAACTTTTACCTGTCACAGTGACAGATGCTTTCATGAACAAAATGCAATCTAACATTCACCTACAGACTTAAGTGAAGACATGTCTATATTTTTGTCTTTCTTTCCAAGGCTTGCTCTAAATGAGTTTTTGGAACATGCGATATATTGGATATTAAATACGGCATCATGGCAATGTCCCGCCGTCTACCCGCCACAGTTTTCGATTTCGACATGTTTATTCCTTTTTAATTTCTTATTTCCACCCACTCTCTAGTCAGTCTTCCTCTTATATATTTACTTTAGTCGGTGTCGGTGTCCGTTCCAATAATTACAATAATTAACAATTATTTGATCGTCAATCCTTGGAAATTCGCTTTACGTCCGGTTGCTGTTTATTCCTGCAAGTTCTCATGTATTTGAACCGTAAGGCATCATGCTTTTAACTAGAATTTTAAATATTCTTGCATTTGTTTCAAATCATTTGTTTTTTGACCACAATATGAAATTTAATTGCTTATTCTATCTCTTTTACGTTGTTATCTGTTTCTTTATATAGTGACAGGATCTCGTATTCCCTTCTGGGAATTTTATAGTGCCGTAGTCTAAGAAATATTATGCGTATTTCAAAACCTCGTTTTTATCGCTTGTTTTGTACAGAAAATATAGTTGAAACAAGGCCGCCCGCTTTCAGCTCATTCTGTTATTCGCTATTCGTTATCTCTTCGTCTATGCGTTCTTTAATGATACGCCCATACAGCCTCCCAACAGATTGCTTTCTTTCTTTATTGTGCATTGGCTCAAATGTGAACCAATTGCAACTTTCTTGGTGTCCCTTTTTCTCCATTGACACATTTATTAAATACATTTGTCAAATAATAAGGCCTGCTTAATTAATGCTACTGGAATTTTTACAGGGTCAGATGATAATTCTCTGTTTTAGATAACACCGGACATAATCCCTTATTGCCACTTGGGAAATTTCTGAGTATGCTGGTCCTCTTTTCCTTCTTTCTCTATCTTCAATTGATAAATTCCGTTATAGTTTACTGAACCTCTACAATTCCCCATAAATGCATCTGCTTCCTTACGAGTCTGCTGTTAAGGCGGTAGGACCAGTGGTTACGCAAAGCTTTACCACCAGAGGGCTTCCATTTTGTTTTTCTGTAAAGTATGCAACCAAATATGCTAAGTAAAAGATGGTTTATTGCTACCACCGATTGCTACACAGCAGGAGGTGAACTTTCTCTTAATGCTTTGGTTTACCTGCTTGGGGTTGTAGATTGTAGTAAAGATGATTTATTTGTAATTTTAATAATCTAACCAAGGTTTTGGGCTTTTGGCACATAATGTTTATTCTATCAAACAAATAATGAGCAGTTTAGCGAAATACAAAATTTCTTAAAATCATAGAAATAAATAAACAAAAACAATTAAATCAAACAAATATATTCAAAAAAATATTCAGTTGGCGAAAATACAAAACTTTTAAAATCGCAGAAATAAATAAAAAGATTAATTAAATTTACAGTTAAAACAATTACGATACAACTCTTAACTCTGGGATTTTTACACACTACACCTATTCTGTCAAACAAATAATGGGCAGTTAGCGAAACACAAAACTCTTTAAAATCATAAAAAAACAAATCAAATTTACAATTTACAAACAATAATTACTATTCAACACCACAATTCTTGCTTTTTAAAGCTGGACTTTTCTCATTTTTTCTAGTTTTTGTTGAGCTTTATTAATTTTTTCTTGTTGGGCTTCTACAATCGATGTAGAATCCCGAATCCGTAAACCTCTAGGTAATCTCGGATCCGCTAATTCCGGTAAGACGCAATCCAACCAAAAATTACTTAACTTTGGCAACATGTCATTTTCCCAAAATTCGGAGTCTTTTTCTATTTTTATAATTTCACAGTCTACATCGGTAAATAGCACAAAATAACATAGTTCCCTGTCCGTAATATTTAGTTGGCCTTGAACTTGGTAATAGTAGTGATGGTTTTTCTTTAAATTTAGAGTGTCATCATTGATATTATATTTTATCTTACAGTAGCAGCTATTACCATACATTATACAACTGTTTTCAGTGACTAAAATTAAATTTTACTCACTAGTGAGTATAAAAATCTTTTATACTCACTAGTGAATAAAACTTCATTTTAGTCACTGAAAACAGTTGTATAATGTATTTTATACTCACTAGTGAATAAAACTTCATTTTAGTCACTGAAAACAGTTGTATAATGTATGGTGATAGGTGCTACTGTAACTATCTATTGTCTGTTTTGCAACATATTCTGACTGCGCAAACTATTTAGGCACAAGAATTGCTACTGTAAGATAAAACGTCGTATATCACACGTGAGCGAAATACCATTATAAGCTCGTGAGAAATTGTATCGCTCGTGCTGGGGCACTCGCGATTCAAAATTCCCACTCGCAAATAATGATGCATTTCTCTCACTTATAATATAATCTACTATTACGCACAATTTGTTATTGATTTTCGCATTTTCTTTTATATGTTTTTCTCGTATAGAATATAAACGTTTCACTTCCACTATAGCGTTTTCGTCGACTAATCCATCTGGCGAAGCACCTATAAATGGTTTACGTTTATAAATGAAGAAACCGCAAGGGATAACCTGTACCCCCATTTTTTCAGTAAATAATTGTATTGCACGGTTTTCGTTCATTCTTCCATATTTTAGAGGCGCTGGAAGATTTGTTGCATCCTTTGTAGACACTGCATAGAGCATTCTCTTTATTAATTCATGACAAGAAGTAGTTTCTCTGCGCAACCAAACCTTTCCGAAATCCGAAGCTGTTAATCTATCTCTTCTTACGTCATACCAGAGCGCATTCGCGGATTGTCCTATTGTATCAGCTTGAATTTTTTCGGCATTGTTTTTGTCTTGTTCAAGTGACAAAAGTTTGTTATTCATCGCGTCTTTTAATTCTTCATCCGTCAAATTTGGCAAAGCTTGTTGAGCATTTGGGCCATAATCTCTATCTGCACAGAAGTCCGCAGCTTGCCTTTTTCTTTTTAAAGATTTTCGCACCGTTTGTTTATACACGCGATGTTGTTCTCGAGAACGACATAAATATCGAACTTGTGTTTTATTAATCAACAACAGATGCCAAGACGGTCCCAAATTATTTACCAAACCAGCACACAAACATCTTCTTCCATATGAACCTCCTGTGGTGTAATTGACCCTTTTTCCTCCAGAAAATTTGGCAATAAGTGACATGTATCGCTCGGCGTGATTTGTTGTCACATTTCTCTGCAATCGATCGACTTTTCTTACAATATTGTCGATACTTTTTTCCACTTCTTGAAATAATTTTGACTGTTTCAGCAGCGGGACTACATTTTCCTCGTTGTCAGATTTCCTTTTACATACTTCATTTCTACATAAATTATGCGATCCAAAAACATGGTATGGCAAGTTCTTTAAATCTTGTTTTAATAAATGAACATTTGCGGATTTCGCGATGGCTGTTCTAACACCGATGGTAAACCTAGTAATTCGCGCTTTCAAAATACGACGGGCTTCTATATTAAAAGTAGTTTTCATTGCGCTTTGATGCAGGTTAGACGTAAATGCCCTAGTTATGTGGTTAGCGCATTCCAATTTATGCACATACCTTCCGTAGGACACGTTTTGTAAAACCTGCGCGTAAACACTAGAATCTCCGTCTCCAATTAAATATTTATAACGTAATCCATATTCTTTTTCACTTCTATTAAAACCATCGATTATGATATGCTGCTCCATAGAGGTAGAAGGTCCCTTATAGTTTAAGTAGCACACATGTTCATCGCTGGATTTTGTGGCACAAGAATAACAAAATTTGTTATGTACTCCAATAAACAATAGCTTTTTGGTTTTTTCCCCAATTATGCAAGCAACACCTGACATCGATGAATATCCATGCCCGTAGGAACGTTTGGCCCACCCTCAATCGACAATTACGGTTATATATGGAACCCCATTTTCAATGTTACCATCAGCAATCGCTATCTTTTTTTCTTCGTCAGCCGCTTTTTTCATTTGCGAGCATAGTTCGGTTTCCCACTTATTGCCAATCTTTTTTTCGTGTTTCTCAAAAGTTTTCTTGTCAAAGAGGGCACATTCAAGATTGATAATAGCTCCTGCAATAGTGAAAATCCTATGCCAATGCTCAAGCTTCCCCATACAAGCGATTCATTTGCGTTTTGATGTGGATGATGTTCCTGTGGATGTGTGTCAAGATAGAGCGTTTTAGTACATGCTTCGCAATTATACTTTAATTTAGACACAATAGCATTCCCGTATTTCTTTTACAAATTTCATATTTCCCATAGTGCATTGGAAATCATGAAACGTTAGTTTTTTAACTTCTTGTATAAAATAATTTATGTTCACAATACGGCAGTCTTCAAGAACATTCGGCTTGGCATTTTCGTCCTTTTCAATTTCTAATTCTGGTAATTCTTCCTCGGGGATGCTGCAATTACATTACTTATAAAATATTGTTTCAAAATTAGTTCTACATGGTGGTAAATTTATAGCAAGCCGCTTTACTTTTTATTAAGACTAGTCAAAATAGTATATTAAAATCGCACTACATTTGTAGTTTCTATTTAAAAATATGTGAATCGAATTATTTATATTTGAAATACATTTCAGATATGTGAAGCTATTTTCATTTCATTTTTTATTCTGATATCTTCTTTTTAACTTCTCTGTACATATAGTCTGGCCTATTGTCTTCTTTCCTCTGAATCACGAGTTTGTAATCCTTTTAAGCAAGAACAGAATCCAGAAACTCGCGTTTATACTCACTTATAATACCATGAGTCAAAGTTATGTCGACTATTTTTGCAGTTGTATTAATCCTAAGCGCACTGGACATGAGTAGTGATACCACCGCAAAAATATTCTACTTAACTTTGACTAAGAATGGCATGCGAGGGACTATTCAATGAACCAAACTACTTTTTCAAATTAGTTTTCAGCAAATCTAGCAACAAACTACGCAATTTCTATAGTAACAAAAAACTAAAATTGACTTTTTCTAATAAAAATCACATTTGTTTAAAATACTCACTTGAATACCTTCTAGGAAGATATAATAATAATAATAATAATAATAATAATGGACTTTTATTGGGTTTAAGAAACTATATACATGTAAAAAAAATATATATCATTGGTATGAGCAATTCTATCAAAAACCCAAAAGGGCGAAGTTCAGATTGGTATTAACTAATACCATCTGTTCTACCACTTAACCCGTTAAACAAATATGATTAGTAGTAAGAAGTACGGTTATATCATATAGCAAATACAGAATTATTATTTAAATCAAGTAAATACTATTGCAGCTGCTTATCCAATAAGATGTTGTGGAGATGGCTTTTGAAGCAAGTTGATGACAAAGATTTTAGCTTATTAGGCAAAGAATTGTAAATATTAGCAATATTGTAGGAAAAAGATCGTTCGTAAAAGCTAGTTTTATGGTAAGGTGGTGTTATTAGATCTTTTCTACGGATATTAAGATTATGAACATCAGTTCTAAATCTAATTTTGTTGTATAGATATGGTGGTGACTTTGTACTAATTATCTTATGAAATAAACATGCAGAATGCAGAAATCGACGATTATTCATGTTCAGCCATTTAACCTCCTTTAATTTATGCGAAATATGTTCATATTTACGTATACCAAAAATCAGTCGAAGACAGGAATTTTGCATACACTGAATTCTCCTATTATCAACAGCATGTAAACATGGTCCATAAACAGAATCGCAATAATTAAATTGTGACAACACTAGCGATTCACAAAGCATAATTTTAACATTGCGGTTTAAACTATATCTATTATTAAAAATTAATTTGAGTTTAACGTAAGATTTTTGTAATGCTGTCGATACATGCTTCTTGAATCTAAGATCAGTATCAAGTATAATGCCTAGGTTTCTTGCATGATCAGAAAGCGGCAGTAATATATCTTTAATTTTGGTAGCAATATTCTCTCTTACAATATTTTTTTGTGTAGGTCTCCCAAACAGCAGAACTGAACTTTTATTAGCATTGATTTTTAGACAGTGTTTTTCTGATAGCTCAACAAGACTTTTAATATTATCATTGACAATAACATTTGCAGCAGCCACATTGTCAGCAGGAAATTCATATAACAATTGCGAATCATCGGCATAAAGATGATATTCACAATGTTTTACAGATGTTTTAAAGTAAAATGTGTATATTATGAACAATAGCGGATCAAGTACTGAACCCTGTGGTACACCTTTAGTAATGAACAAAGAGTTGGATTTAGATTCCTTAAGTATAACGGTCTGAGAGCGATGAGTTAAATAACTTTCAATAATTTTAATGGCGTCCAACCCAAAACCAATAAATTTAAGTATTGCCAGCAGTAAATTATGCGATATTGTGTCAAAGGCCCTTGAATAATCGATCAAAACAAGAAGTAATAAATTATTTTTGTCAATAGCAGAAAATATATTATCTGTAATGTTTAGTAGAGTCGTGGTGCAACTGTAGCCCGGTCTAAATCCTGATTGTATATCCGGAAGAACATCATGCTCAACCAAGTGTTGACGAATTTGATATGACATAATTTTTTCCAGGACCTTTGACAGTGTAGGCAGTCTACTAATCGGACGCAAATCCTTGAATTCCTTGGGTTGCTTGACTTTAGGTAACGGTATAACATTAGCAGTTTTCCATGCATTAGGAAAAGTGTTGTTTAAAAGACATCCATTAATTGTATGCGCAATAAAGGGAATTACAAATGGACAGCATAAATTCCACATTTTAATATTAATCCCGTCGGAACCAAGAGAATTAGATTTTATATTTAGAATAATTTTCAGAATTTCGTTTTCACTAACAGTTTTAAATTTGAATTTAGATTTAAAATACGTAAATGTACCACCGTTATAAAAATCAAGCAGCTCTTTATCTACAATAATATTGAAGTTGCTGAAGTTAACAAAAGCATTATTAATTTCATCAACGTCACATAAATTGGGGGGAATTTCTGTATGTTGCGACCTATAGTAAATATCTGTTTTCTTTAATTCTTTCCAAATTGAATTAATATCGTTGTTTGCATTGCGTAGTTTAAATTCAAGGTAAGCTTTTTTCTCGTTTCTAATTGCGAAAGTTGTAAAATTTCTCAATGATTTATAATATTCCCAGTGAGCGAGATTTTTACTTCTTTTAAACCTATTCAAAGCTCTATCTCTAAGTGACATCATAAGTTTAATATTTGCAGTCAACCAAGGCGCTGGGGGTTTTGAAATTTTTATGGTTTTGCAAGTTGAGTGTCTATCAAACAAATTGACTATAGTGTTATTCAAAAAAGTGACTTTATCGTTTACATCATCGATTTCAAAAACTGTATGCCAAGGAATTGACTGCAAATCGGAGTTAAAGTTATCATAATTAAATTCACAAAAATCACGGAACGAATATAAGATTGGTTTTTTTAAATTTGAAATTTCAATCGGATAGTCACAATAGATTAAATGATGATCAGACATGTTATGCACACTGACAACTTCTGCACTTATAACTTCTTTATCGACAGAGACAACTATAAAATCTATTAAAGTAGAGCTAGTTTTGGTAATACGTGTGGGTACATTCATGATTTGTTTATAACCTAACGAATCTTCATCGACAAAAATTGAACAGTAACAATGTCATTATACTTTAAAAGGTCAATATTGAAATCGCCAAGATAAATTATTTCTTTCGAAAGAGGTGTCACTACAGATACTGCATCTTCAAGGGCATCTAAAAATTCAGTATATGAAAACTCCTGCCTTCTATATACAACTCCAACAGTTAAACTAAGTTTTTGTAATTTAATTGTAAGCCACATTTGCTCTATAGCATCGCTAAATTTTACGGAATGAATCAATGAAACAGTAATGAAATTCTTAACATAGATACCTACACCACCTCCCCTTGTACTAGTTTGACGATCTCTGCGGAAGAAATTGTAGCCTTGTATCTTTACAGCGTCATCAGAAATGCGAGGTGACAGCCACGTTTCAGTCACCCCCACTACATCAAACTCCTTAAAATCTGAAAAATTTGCCAAAAGCGATTGTACATTTAAATGTGCGATTCTGATACAATTACTCATACAGATATAAAAGACAAAAATCAAATATCAATTTGTAATTCAGTAGCACCTGTATAGGTGCGCAATAAAAAAAACAGATAAATCACGTGTGAATATATAAACAGAAAATTTATGTTACTTATAAGCAGAAATTAAGTAACTACTAACTAAGATAATGACAAAGACGCTAACTAAAAGTAGGAGCAAAACAATAAACAATATTTCCTTTAGCATGCACTTGCAACTGATTATTGACAATAGAAAGTTACTTCAGATTTTCCAATTCCTGCACCGTTTTGATACGATTTTTACGATTGTTTTTGTTTATAATTATCACGCCGTCCTGCGACCAAACGTTCTGGAAACCAAATTGTTCGCATTAAATACCTGAGCACGAAAACGGTAGCTGGTAAATTTCACTAGAACCGCTCTATTTTTCACAGATCCAGCGTTGAACGGGCCCACACGATGGCATCGATCTATGTTAACTTCACTCAGCGAAACATCCAGTTTTTCTTTAAATAACTTCGTAACGACTTGATCCACATTTTCGTTTTTTTGTTCTTTTAAGCCGAAGATACGTATGGAGTTTCTTCTGGTATACTGCTCCAATTCGTCTACCGTTTGGGTTAGTTCTTCATTAGCTTCCCTCAAGCGAACATTACTTTTTTCCAGTTCATTACATTTGTCGATTAGTTTCTGCAACTTATCTTCTATTTTAGCCATGACCAGATTCGAAAGTTTTGTAGCAATCAGTTCCAAAAACTTATCATCTGTAATGTTTTCGCTGAAAGTTTTAACGGCAATATCGCGAATGTCATTCTTCTGCCCTTGCGTGAAAACCATCTTGACAACAAATTTCGTAGTAATTTAATAATAACTATGAACACCTACGGAAAACCAGAGCAACGTGCAAAAGCGACTACTCGCATTGAATGCCCATACTAGAGTATCCGCTGATATTTTTTTTGTTGGTCAAGAAATGTCATATTCTGGATTTTCATTGGTCACTTTTTGACAGATTGTAATGCAACTCCTTCTCGCGATGTTATTACAATTAATATCAAACCCCAAGTTGTAAGTTAAATGTAATAGATCTCTCTTTGAAGCACTATTACATATCAAGTTAAATATACCCTTTCTCTAGTTATAAAGAAAGCACTCCCATGTATAGCCCACTTATGTACTTACCTTACTTCTTAATGTAATTAATATTAATTGACGTATCTCATAAATCAATTTGACATTTAAATTATGTAATGTGATTATTGTTTCTTAGCCTCGACTAGTCAGTTTTACAAGCAGTGGGACTCATAAATCCCAGCTGGTTAATCTTCAACTAACAACTTTCTCTTATAGTTAAAGACCTAATTACTTTTAAAATATTATATTTATTTCTCTTTATGAATCAAATACACGTTTCAGGTACTTCACAAAATAAAATTCATGCTTTCAGTTTGTTAGTAGCACATTGAAGTTTGATCTAACCTTACAAAATAAAATACAAATTGTTAAAAACAATTTAATTGAATATTAAATATGTCCAAACTTGATTTATATGAAAATTCTAAAAATAACCTAATTCCAAGAAGTAAATTTTAAAATATAATTGTCGAAAAACGTCGAGTACTCGAATCACTATTAAATTTAGAAAAATAATTCTTCTAAATTGATTTCTAATTACAATTACAATTATCTTAATGATTTGCCACACCAAACTTGCTGAATAACTTCATAATATTTCGTAAGAAATGAGCACTAACCTTCTGATTGTCTATCTTGTACCTGAATGCTCTACAGCTCCTAACTGGATAAATTCTAGTCAGAAAACACCTCCTCAGGTTGTTCCCGACCAATTCAAAGCTCGCTGTAGCTCTTTGAAACTTCTATTATGTGGATAGATAGTTCAACCGCACACCACAACACTCACTTTCACTGGTTTTACTCGCTTCGTAGTAATATACTACGTTAAATGGAATCAAACAATCTTGAATTTTATAATTGAATAATATTTCTGACTTAAAGTCAAATTTGATCGTTGAGAATACTATATTGTTACTACGTATTAAATCATCAACTATTATTCTTCACAATTAATGGGAATTTAACCCTTAACGTGACTGTTTCTCGTAGATTATCAATTCAAGTTATTTTGTTACTACTAAATATAAACAACCCTCTGGTTGCCCTTGCAACCCCACCAGTTAAAACATACAACTGCTACATCACATGATATACATTAGATATCTGGATATTATTTAAATTAAATGCATCATTCATACGGTATGCTGCAGTACAAGATGACAGGTGCATTGAATAGTCCAAAAGATGTTGCCATTTACACATATAATACGGCTGCTGCGTGACAGGTTGTTATTAATATGCTAATTAATGGGTTAGTCAATTCAGATTATGTGTTCGCGTACTTTTATTACAGAAATTTAGCTTAGTTCTTTGTTGTTTAATCTATAACAAATATAAGACACTGCTGGAGCCTCTGGTTGAATCAGACACAATTCGTTGAAAACCCCTAACCACACAAATCCTTAACAACCGCTAAATACTTATTTCGACAGCTAAGCTGTCATCTTCTATAGCCATGAAAAGAAACTAACCCGACAAAGTTGGTTGAAAATATTATCTTTACCAAATCACCAGTGAAAGTCAGTCATTGTGCAATGGTTTCTCAACTAAAATGATCGATTGATACCCAACACTTGTTAAGATTAGTGGCTTCAAAACATCAATTTATAATCGAAAAAAGCGTCAAAACGGCTAAAAGGTAAAGCAAGGATGTATAGTAGCAGTATACTGTTATTACTCAAATTCATGCATAAATCATAATTAATACCATAATGTGAATTTTGTAAAATACTGCAATACTGTAGTTTCCTATTAAAATAAAATTAAAAAGAGCAAATTGTAATAACCATCCGTCAATATTTCAATATGGCGATTGCCGACTTGCCGTCTTATTTTAACATTAAATTTAAATTTTAAAAAATATTTTGAAATGTAATAAATTACGGTTTGCGCAGCATAAATCTGGAAGTATTAACTGTGACGATGAGCTGTTATTCACTTCAGTTCTCACAGCACCCCTGCTCATTCGTAATGCTCAGAAACTCCCACGTTTATCACGCTTTACCTGAAATTTTTGTTTGCTATATTGTTTGCCTCGATTTTTATATACGTAGAACACGCTCGAGTGGATCGTATCAGAAATATTAAAAAGCATACTTCCTTCTTTATACTCGCAATTTTATCGAAACGCAATACAGGCGTTCTTAACATTCTGTCTCAAACTTACCCCTCTAAGGAAGTATCGTCTACGCCATTTTACAAGTGCAATCTCCGTGAGAAGCTTCAAAACTCTTAGCACTTTAGACTGCATAATTAATGAAACGCTCAGAGATTGCATGTTGCTGTCGCCGGCGCAAAGTGTATCATTAAAATGCTTCTGAAGGGAATATGCAGCACCTGGGTCAAAGGTAAGTTTGAGATTTAATACAAGGCATAGGGTGCAATACTACATGCAACTACAATACTTTCTCTTATCAATTTGTGCTCTAAACAAGGCAACCATAACATGACTACAATTTAAATGATACAATAAAAATATAATCTACGGTATATTCGTAACTGTTGACTAATCAGTTTACTTAACACATATTTTAATATCACTTTATACAAGAACCTTGCGAGAAAGTTTAGATTTACTCCCGAGTAACTAATACAATTTGGAGAATTTTAGCTCAAGGTGTTTTTTTTCTTTGGCATATGTACCTTTCAATTGAGACGCCTGTCAAAATGAATGCCAAGGTATTTTGCACTGTTTGATTGAGGAAGTTGTCCATTGGGAATGACACTTGGGCATGTTTTCTTCCTCAGTGTAAAGGTTACATGATGTGATTTTGTCTCGTTTGCCTTAATTCTCTAAGTTTTAAACCACTTTTGAATGTCGTTGAGGGCATTCTGAAGTTTCTCGGAAGCATACCTGGGGGATGTCACTAGTCGACAGGATGGCGATATCATCTAGGAACGTGGAAGTAAAGATGTTTGGTGTTTCAGGTATATAATAATAATAATAATAAGCAGCTTTATTTCCCATATAATTAAAAATTGCAACAAAAAAAAACCTAATTTCAATTCATTTATAGGGAAACCCCAAGACCCAGGTTCAATTGCAGCGATATGCCGCTTCTTGATCTACCACCCGAACCTTGCATAATAAAGATTTACTCTTAAATTTACATAATTCTTAAAACTATACACTAAAAACTAATACAATTCGACGACAGTTGGTCGTGGCTATGTAGAAATAATAATAAAGTAGCATGTAATACATCGCATCGTAGTTGTAAAAGTAACATAAATATAAATGTATAAATAAATTATTGTTGGCGTAGCAACTCGATCTTAAGTTTTCTTTTAAAGACATTTACAGACAGACCCTTCACGAATATAGGAAGATTATTATATACCTTTGCTATTTGGTACGTAAAGGAGCGTTTATATAGTGTAGTTTTAGGAGCTGGTGATGTTATTGTTCCTCTATACCCGATGTTTATGTTATGGATATCTGTGCGGTAAGTAATTTTATTATAGAGGTACGCTGGTCTCTTATACAGAACAATTCTGTGGTATAACGTGGCCGCAAGCAGGTTTAGTCTATTTGTCATATTTAACCAGCCTGCATCTTGCAATTTATGAGAAATATGATCATATTTTCTTATGCCATATGCCAGTCGGAGACACGAATTGTGTACTCTCTGAATTTGATTTATATTATCTTTAGTTAAGCACGAACCGTAAACTTTGGCGCAAAAGGTAAAATTAGACAAAACTAAGGAATCACATAGTTGTATTTTATTTTATTTTTATTTTAATTTTATTCTGTACTCCGCCAACAGCTGTTAGGCCAATATAGGCGTCACTGTACATAATTTCTTTTAAAAAATAAGTTCTATGAGGGTAAATAAGTTTAAGGTTCATATAAGCTTTCTTAATATTATTCATAATTTGGGTTTTGTATCTAAACGTGTTATCTACTATCAGTCCAAGGTTCCGTGCCTGTCCAATAACCGGTATAGTTACTCCATCTACCTGTAAGTTACCAACTTCCTTTAATTCTTGGCAATTTTTAGCATTGCCGAATAAGAGAACAATAAATTTTCCTGGATTAATTAAAAGTGAATGTTTTTTAGACACTATAGCAATTTCTTGAAGTTCTGAGTTAATGTTTAAAAATGCATGCTGATAGTCAGATATAGTAAATGAATGGCAAGGCTGTCTATCATCAGCGTACATATGAAATTTACATGTTTTTATGTATTTATGAAATAAAGATGTATACAAAGTAACGGACCAAGCACGGATCCCTGCGGCACCCCACCTGGTACAAGTCTCGGATTTGATGTACCACAAGGCAGCACAACACTTCGTGTTCGATTTTCAAGAGAACTTTTGAAAAAATCTATTACGCCATATAAGAGACCAACATAGTACAAAATAGACGGAATTGAATGATTCACAGTATCAAATGCCTTACTGAAATCTAATAATATTAACACTGATACTTTGCCTTGGTCTGCAGCTACGAGCAAATCATCGGTTACATTTAATAAAGCTGTTGCACAGCTATGTCCCGCTTGAAATCCAGGCTGGTTAGTAGGAATGATGTTGTTTTGAGTTAAATGCTCCTTTAACTGAAGTAAAACTATCTTTTCTAGGATCTTCGATAGTGTAGGTAGAATACTAATAGGTCTCAAGTGTTTGTATTCAGTAGGATCTTTTATTTTTGGTATAGGTGTAACTAATGCAAGTTTCCATTGAGATGGAAAGATATTTTCATATAAGCAAGTATTAATGATGTGAGTTATATATGGTACTAAATGTGAACAACCAAAATTTTATCATTTGTATAGTTTAACACAGAATCCCCTCGTTGCGGCTACGGTTAACACCGAACGACACTGGCCTCACACTTGAGGGGCGTGACGTAGGTTAAAAAATGGCTTTTTTAAGGCCATTTACCAAGCTAGCTCATGGTAGAGATGTCCACAAAAGACGGCGATTGAAGCTCCTGTAGAAGATCATGATCGGTTTTAAGCATATGTTTATTTACAATTAATATTTACAATGTTATAGAATTAACCTAAAGATATTAAAAAAAATAAAATAAACTGTGCCGTGCTCGTGCCCGGTGGAGGGCATCTCCATGGGCGAGAAGCAGATGGAGGCGGTCGACCTGGAGGCAGGAAAACTTCGGCCAGAACTTCTTAGACCTGGAGATCCGCGTCCTAGCGAGGCCCTTTGGGGGCGAGGAGGTGTCCACGTTCCGGATGACCTGGAGGCAAGATTACACACCTCGGCGGCAGGCAAGGGGCGGCTGCGGAGGCTTGAAGCGTCATTGCCGTGGCCAGGGGCATCCTCGGCGGAGCTGTGCGAAGCCGGGGCGTCGATCCCTAGGAGCGCGAGCTCAGGTGAAGTCCTCTTCGTAGCGTCGAGTTCCTGGACTCCTGGGAGCGACCTGGTGGCGATGTGGAGCCGGACGGCGGGCGGCGGGCCGAAACACTCTCTGGTCCGCAAGCAGCTAATGCCGATCTGGAGCTAGGGCGCCTTGGGGTCGTTCAGAACGCGTCTGACGACAGCACACTCTAGGGGCGGGCTGCTGCAGCAAACCTCGAGCTCGGGGACGGCGGGAGGCGAATCCGGGCGTCGGCAGTCCATGCTGCTCTTCGTCTATGATCGATGGCTAGGCCACGCTGGAAGGCGCTGGGTCTAAGTTCTCCTGAGGCGTCGACATATTGCAGCTTGCGGCTACAATGGGGGGTGGCGGTCAGCGTTCTCTGT